>CM033475.1:204415711-204473211 GCA_019447015.1 Hymenochirus boettgeri | reverse complement strand
GCTGAAGCTGCCCCTGCGCCTGCCCGCGAGGCGCGATCTTCGGTAAGGGAAAATTAAAAAAAAATATATCTGACAAGTTGCCGCCTTTCTTGATTTGTCAGCGGCACGCGCCCGGAGGAGTTGTTTCACGCTGCTTCATGGTAGGAGCGGCACTGGTCATCCTGGAGGAAACAAGATGAACGTTGTTCTGAGAGGAAACAAAATAGAAGTCATTCTGAGAGGAAACAAGATGGAAGTCATTCTGAGAGAAAACTAGATAAACTTTGTTCTGATAGGAAATAAGATAGAAGTCATCCTGGAGGAAACAAGATGAATGTTGTTCTGAGAGGAAACAAAATAGAAGCCATTCTGACAGGACATAAAATGGAAGGTATTCTGAGAGGAAACAGGATGGAAGTCATTCTAAAAGGAAACAAGATAGAAGTCATTCTGAGAAGAAACAAGATGGAAGCCATTCTGAGAGGAAACTAGATGGGGTTCATTCTGAAAGGAAACTATATGGGGTTCATTCTGAGAGGAAACAAGATAGAAGTCATTCTGAGAAGAAACAAGATGGAAGCCATTCTGAGAGGAAACTAGATGGAGTTCATTCTGAAAGGAAACTAGATGGGGTTCATTCTGAGAGGAAACTAGATGGAAGTCATTCTGAGAGAAAACATTATGGAAGTCTTTCTGAGAGGAAACAAGGTGGAAGCCATCCTGGAAGAAACAAGATGAACGTTGTTCTGAGAGGAAAGAAAACTACGGAATAATGGTAGGTTTCTATTGATATTCTTCTATTGAAATATTGTTTAATCCTTAATTTTGTATCCTTCTTGATTCCTTCTAGTCTTTCTTTTATGCTCAGATGTTGACATTGTTTATCTGTGGTATGGAACATTCTGCCACTGGGATACACAGAACTTTCTGTTTTCCAGTAAAGGCGAATCCATCATTACAGTAACTCTGTGGGGTACACGTTTGTAGACCTGAAGGAATAACATTCATTGAACGTCAGGTTACTGGAAAGCGGTGGGAACAAGGTTCGAAATGCATGTTGGGAGGACAGGTGACATTAGGTTTGCTATAGGGGATAGAGTTGTTTGATGCTGATGACTCGAAAATAAATCCTGGTTTACAGTCCCAGTCACATGTTAGGGGGCAAATGGGGTTGATAAGGTTTACTTTATCACAGTTGTCAATACACTTCTTACATCCCATGGTACATCTGCTTCAAATCGGCAAAGCATGTACCCAGCTATAGAGAACATCAACTAGTATCCATGTAAACTAACAGTTGACCAAATCTTGACCATAGGTCTACACAAAAATGTTGATGCCTGTTTTACCAATGTATTGACTTTTCATGCATGATTCAGGTATTTATTGATTAAAGGAGAAATAAAACTTAAAGGGCCCATATTACATTTGATAAATAGGTGCAGGATCTCCCCAAACACCAATCCTTTCCCTAATGTCCTTGAAGAAAGGTACATCAGTGAATCTCTGCAGACAGATGTGCACATCACGGCTATGACAGATGGCTGCTACTCGGAAGGACCAGGAAATAGTTTTAATGAGGTGGTGATTGTCTTGCTTCCTGGACTTTGGTAAAAAGGGTAACTATTGCGTTCTTGGGGTGTGGGGTAATGTACCTATAACTCAACAGTTATTTTGGGCTGGGTAGATATGTCCTTTAACATACTCATTGATGCCACCTACTGGCACCTTTTTTCTACACTCATAAGCATTCACTGTAAACAAGGCCTTGATGTCCTATCTTGAACATGTCCAGCCTCAAGAACAGCACTAAGGAGACTGTTTATTACAAGAGAATTTTTTTTTGTGGCTGTTTATATTTTGCGTTGAGCTCGTAGAATGCTGTGAAAATCTCTCTTCACCCTGGTAATGCCTTGCAGTCACATGATGGTGATGTTTCGGCCAATGGCTGACTGCCTTTACAGAACATGCCTCTTCTGTAGGTGGGCGGGGGAATCTGTCATTTTTTACAATTGTGTGTTTTTTTTTACAGCAAATGCCATGGTTCCCTGATGTTTCCTTCTGCTTTGATTTGTATTAAACTTACAATTAACCCAGGACATTTATTTTATATGTTTATAGAAAGTTGTACCCCCCCAATTAATGTCAATTAAAGGGAATGTACAGTGTAAATGAAAGGTCAGTCCATTGCAAAGCTGTAACTTTAAATCACACACTATGTTACTCTTATTTTTCTAACCCATTGACAAAACTTACCTTTCCCTCTTTACTTCCCGGCTTTTCCTGCTCACCTGTAATCTTGTTCAATCCAATACTCCTGTGAGACTTGCCGGAGCTGAATCCAATTCGGTCTGATAGGCGTGACTGCCCTGCCATCTGTATATTACACTTTAAATATAAATTGGATTGGATTAGCAGAGTTCCGCCTCTATGTGTATAATGTAATGATGTTTAATAGCTAACACTGTAGCAAATGAATATTGGTGGCATTGAGCTGCAGTCATCTATCAATGTGTGACTATATATGTGTTAATCTTTTGAAATGTTCCCGTGAGCTTCTTGCGCACTTCAAATTAAGTGTTTTTCTTTTGCATGTGTCATTTTTATTTTCCACATATAAATTTTATGTGAGTGTGGCATCTGAATTGTGTTTTCTGGGGGACATTGTGTGTCGATAATTCATTTTGATCGATTGCAGTACTTTTAAATGTAGGGGTCATTGTTGTCCAATACAGTCACTATTAATGGGATATTGCAAAATGTCCAAATGTTTGGGTGTTTACCCTAACAAGATAAATTAAAGGGCATCTCCATCCCAAAACAGCTGTGTCTGTGATTGGCTGAGAGTCGAGGGCATGGAGGTTGGTAAATCTGTTTCTCTGCCCTTTAAACATGGTGGTTAGGGTTGGGAGTGGGTCCCCTACACTACAGAAAAAAGTAGATTTGTTCACCACTCACTGCAAAGACGAGAGATCCAGAAGGTGGAAGGACTCCCCTACACATGCCAGAATCCTCCAGGAGGACAAGGAAGGTGCAGATACATTTTTATACACACAGGAAGGCTCCTACTCTTCAGTTTCCTGGATTTGAACAGGCACTGCAGGAGAACCATTAGGAGCAGAGATGTAAGGTAAGGGTTTTTTTTAAAAACTACTCAATGGGGCCAGTAGTGGGTAGTTTTGGGGGTGGACATGCCCTTTAATGTGAGAAGATGTCACTTTAAAGTGTATCATATCAACTTCCCCTTTACTTTAAGTGTAATATACAGATGGCAGGCCAGTTCTGACTAACTTACCGAATGGGATTCCCCTCCAACAAGTCTCACAGGAGTAGGAGATTAAACAAGATTACAGGTGAGCAGGAATGTGAAATAAAGTGGGAAAGGTAAGCTTTGCCAATGGCTTAGAAAAATAAGAGCAACTTACCGTAGTGTGTTATTTAAAGGTACAGCTTTGCAATGGACTGAACATTCATTTACACTGTACATTCCCTTTAAAATTGAGTTCAACTTGTTGGTCCTGCCCTCTGTAATAGTATCTAATGTGGCCCCTTGTGAAATTAAACTGACCACACCTGGTCAAGTGTAACTACTAATGGTCCCCTAATAAAGAAAAAAAAATGTCTATGTAACAAATCATTTTTTAAAGATCCCCCTACACAAAGTCCTGAGCGTTTCTACTATGTAACGGATAAGGAGAACATTCGGGACTGTATATTCCCTTTAGTACAGGGAGCCGACCAGGGGTGTAGGACATTTTCTGGCAGTTCCCATCGATTCTGATGCTGACAGGGAACTTTATTCGGTCTTGGAAAGGCTCGCAACTACAGTGCACCCTTTATCGAAAAAGGGGGCAATTCTGACAGATTCCTTTATCGTTAAAGTGTGTGCCCAGCTTTAGTAATATACAGGGTTATTCAATAAAAGTTCTTATCATTCAAAATGGTGCTAATTTTGCCCCAACCAATCAAATGTTAGCTTTCAAATGTTAAATAAGATCTGATTGGTTGAGGCAAAATTAGCACCATTTTAAACAATAGGAACTTTTATTGAATCTCCCTGAAAGTATTTTTTGACCATAGTGTGTCAATCCTCTGTATAGGAAAGAGTATCTCAGAAGGTGATGTATTAATTAACAGAGAATAACACATGATTAATTAATAATAATAAACCAGACCATTACATTGTATTATGGTTTATCTCTATGCTTCTATATAAACACCTATAATTGGTGCTTGTGTAGTTTATAATGATGTTATATAAGATAAGCGCATGACCTTTAGACAGATCCTTTACAATTTATCTTCCCTGATAATTTATGTCCATAAACATGAAGTTTCAATGAGGTTTGGGAACAGATCTGTAAGTCTTAGTTACGAAGTCAATAACTGCTGAGTCAATATCTGTTGTATTCAATTAGATCAACTGGACTTGAAATGTAGTTCTTGAAGACGTTTCGCTAGTCATCCGACTGGCTTTCTCAATTCAGAATGACTTGTACAAGAAACTGTGGAAATTATGTACCCTGGAAAATCCCAATTAGCATATCACAGCCAGGTGTTAAGGGTGTGATGGATAGTGGCTAAGAGGTGTTTTAGGAACCCCAGAGTAAGGTGTTAAAACAGCATTGTACATGGCAGACAGTTGGTGTCGAACCCCCCCACCTCTATTTAGGCTTGGTTTCTTTATTTTCACATAAATGGCCTCTTTAACACCTCTCTTGAACCAGTCACGTTCCTTCGCCAATATGTTAACATTACAATCTTCAAAGGTATGTCCTTTATCCTTAAGATGCAGGTACACGGCTGAGTCCTGACCCGAGGAATTGGCTCTTCTGTGCTGGGCCATACGTTGGTATAGTTGCTGTTTGGTCTCCCCCACATACAAATCAGAGCATTCTTCACTGCACTGCACTCTATGATGTCGCTTTTCTTGTGTTTTGGTATTGGGTCTTTCGGATGTACCAATTGCTGCCTCAGTGTGTTGTTCGGTTTAAAGCAGACAGGGATACGATGTTTTTTGAAAATTCTTCTTAATTTCTCGGAAACCCCTGCTACATATGGGATGACCATGTTCTTCCTCCTGTCTTGCTTTTCCCCTTCACTGTTGGTATTTGTGTTCTTTTCTTTCCTTCTACTTCTTTTGACAAAGGCCCAGTCTGGATATCCACGAGTTTTAAGGGCTCCTCTGAGATGTTTCCTACATTTCAAGTCCAGTTGATCTAATTGAATACAACAGATATACCATGACCTTGATGAATGAGAACCTTCACAATGCTGAGTCAATATTTACGATCTAAACCTGGGAAAAGAAAATGAAGTGTTTGCCCAGGTTAACTGCTGATTTATGGTTAATGTCCTAGGTAATTCCCAGGGTGGTAGTAATGGTTCAAATTTCTGGAGTTTGCAGCAAAGTACGGTACATGTTAATGAGTAGATATAATGTTAACAATCACCTGCTTTTATGACTATTCCACCAATGGCAAGATCCTATGATGATATAATGAGATAGTCACATGACCCTGCACATTACTTAGCATTAGTATAAAACACAGCACAATAAAAATCGGTGCAGGATTCAATACTAACAGGTCTCAAGCATGGCCCATTATACATCTAGATTTTTTTTCCCAAAGGGTATCTCCACTGGTAAAATACATTTTTTGCATTCAGTTTTATTGAAGAACGGGAGGTAAAGGAGCTGTGTCTTACTTCCCGTCAATAAAACCTGCAGGAGCTGAGAGAGGAGGTAAGACACAGCTCCTTTACCTCCTGTTCTTCAATAAAACTGAATACAAAAAATGTATTTTACCAGTGGAAAACCATTTAAATTTAAGGAATATCTGAAAGGGCATGTCTGCCCCATAAATCTATACACACCCCAAAACTGCAATACTTACCTTTATCATGTTCCTGAAGCCCAATCTTCAGTCTGGGGTTTTCAAGCCTCTTAAAGAACAAGTTGCCCTGGTTATGACTGTCTATCGCACCAGGAAGAAGACTGAGAATTACATAAGAGGACATCGATCAACAGACTGAAGATTGACCTCCAGGAACATCTGTCAGGTGAGTAACTGTTGTGGTCTTGGGGTTTGGAGCATTTCAACATCAATTACTTTTCTCTGGGTACAACATATTTTCCATACATGCCAAGAATTATTGCCAGTTGGGTTTAACAATCCTAATAGCTACACTATTGTGCTTTAAGAAAAACTAACATGGTACATGCTTGTCAAGGTTCTCACTCATCCGGGAATCTGCGAGTAGAGCGGCGGTAGGTAAGTTTATCTGTAATACCCGGGCAATCTGGAGGTTGGAACAATACAGATACAGATGCAAGGTACATGCTTTTATCAGTTTAATGTCCCTTTCATCTGACCATCCAGCATTTTGTTTGTATATAAATAAATTTGTTTGTACCGACTTCTGTGTACAGCTCAGTTCTGTACAATAAAGTGCAGTTAAGGATGCCATACACATGAAGACATATTAGAATGTCCTGAACTCGTACAAATAATGATACAATTCTGTGGTTCAATTAAAGCTGAAATTGTACAAATCACAAGTGGGAACCTCTGATCAAAACAAATTAGATTTTCTTCTTATTGGATGTGCTTGGGATGGACCCAAATCCGAACCCGCTTCCGAAACATATTCCACTGATCCGCCAAATCTCAGACTTGTTGCGACTTTTTCCAGAAATCTTTCTGAATCAATTTAAAAAATTTTTGACAGTTCTAGAAATTTTGAAAACTTAAATTTTGTAAATTCAAAATTTCTGGAAATTTTAAATAAATAAAAAAAAAAAAAAAACTACTATGCAGAATGCAAAACAGGAGGTGCGTGAAGTCACTGGTACTGGATGGTGTTTTTTAAAAAATTGTTTTATAGATTTTGGGCATTGATACGTGTTCCCAGAACGTTTCCCAGGTCTCTGATCCATTGGAGGTACCGTTGCTATTTAGGGGGAACTTTAGCATTTATTAACTCCCATTTACTTCAATGGATCCACTTTAGTGTCCTGTGCCTAGGGTGATTCAGCTTTAAATTAATGTTGATTTCAATTCTTATATTCTATGTGGCAGGATGGCCTATATAATCCATTTAACAGGAACATCCCTGTATCACCATGTTCTTTCTAATTCTGATTTGCTGGATCTTTGCAGGTGGAGAAGGTGAGAGACAACTAATCATGTTTCAGATAATATTGTGTCAACCTATTATGTTTCCGATAATGTGGGTGTAGAGAGGAGATGTTAATTTTTAAGGGGGCAGGGCATAGTCAGGCAGTGAGAAACTGTCAATCACCCTCTATCTTAGCATATCCCAGCCCCTAACCCTTGGCTAAGACCGCACAGCTTATTCCTCTGTCCTTTTCCTATCACACAAAATCAGAGGGCAAATGGTATTGGCTGTAGCTCACGAACGCTAAATGAACAATCACAGCTGTACATTTACGCCGTCATCGCAATTTAATGATAACATTTATAAATATGGCCCATAATTCCCCACTCTAGCTGAGTCTCGGGTTCTGGGAGCGGCTGAGCACACAGGGGGGGAATTAGAAGAGAGCTGAACAGGACATGAGGAGATCATGTGAAAGGGATCACATTCTTGGCAGCTCTTAAAATCTAGAATGGGAAAAAGACAATTGATTTGTCCCTTTAATATATTTAGATTTTATTGTGTTTAAATCGAATTAAGTTGCACCTCTGGCTTTAGATCTGATTAGTTTACATATAGGAGAGTGCACACGTCCTCTATCAAAGGGGAACTTGTATCTGAGATTTTCCTATATATTTGGAAATGAATGTATACAAGGCATATTAATATAAAAACAGAATTCAGATTACCATGCACATTACTGTACATTTCTATAAGCGCCAGCAAATGGTTCCATAGGATCACAGAATAGGCAGGTTGTTTAATAGGTAATAATAGGTAATACAGGAATTCAGCTCTAAATAATCAGATTTGTTTTTTATCCGACCCCAGCTTATTATATAGTGGATAATGCACCCCTAACTGTAAATTATAAGGATATTAGAAGTCACTGAGGAGTTCCGTGACCATATAAAAGCACGAGGCCGCAGGCAGAGTACCTTTTATATAGGGCACGGAACTCTAAGGTGACCTCTAATATCCCTTTAATTTACAGTTCGGGGTGCATTATTTATTATAACCTACCTCTTTGTGGCTTCTGGTTTCCTGTATAATCTTACAGTTCCTCCCATAGAAATCCACTACATTACATTTATGCTAAACAATGTCTAGAATAACACAAGCTCCCACCATTTCTGTCTTTATTAGCCTACCCAAACAGATGCATACAGTGCCAAAACCGTAATGGCCAAAGCTGCCAAGAGGAATCCGTGGTTTGCAAAGAGAGTTTCCAGTGCTATGTTCTATCTGAATATTACAACATAAGTAAGTTCAAATGCAGATGGAAGAAAGAGTTCGTTAGAATAACATTATAATATATCCCAACAGAATGAATACAGAAATGTGTTATTATTTACGAAAGCTTACAGTTAGACAAGCATTAGGATAATTTAATTTCTTTGCAATTATAAGTTAAGCCATAATGGGGGCCATCTTTACACATGATCATTAGAACATCTGATCATTTATATTGGACCTTTCTCTAGATTCTCTTTCTTTGGAATACAAAGTGCAGATATAAATATATAACAAAGCTGGAATCATTCTCTTTCAGACAGAGCTAAATCAATAGCAGTAGCAAATAAGAAGGGGAAAATCCTTGTGATGTGAGGCAGGCAACCGGACTTAAAATTGTTAAGTAAAAACAAAATTACTTTATTAGATACATTAAAAGCACAGCACCATTTGAACAAACATACCCATGGACACACACAGATATCTCCGCCCTACGCGTTTCGTGGAACCAATCCACTTCCTCAGGGGCTCTAGAGGGCGGTAGAGAAAAAAAAGGCGGGGGGAAAAATGGAAGAGTAGATGTGTTACGCAGAGCTGTGTCCATGGTGAGGCTGTGCAGAACTTAAAAGTTCGCAGATACTACAAGGAGGCAGTGAGTAAGGGAGGGTGGGGGGGGATTAGAACTCATTAAACATTAATAATTTAATTACAAAGCAAGCACAGATAAATATGTGAGTACCACCATTTTCTCTCAAATTGTAGTTTCAGAAAATATAAAGTTGTAATTTGAATTAATCTCGCAGATTATCTAAAACTGAATGGTAAGGGTTGGTGATATATAGATTTTTTTGCATTGGGACATTTTCCATGTCAAGGTAAGATTCATCTCCTTATCTATATAACAATTAGAAGCTATTTTTATTAGTTAATAGTAGCAGAGAATTGTACCGTGTTAGCCATTGATGAAAGTAGAGATATCTTGTTTTATAATACCTTTTATTGGCTGACTAGAATGATTGAAAATGCAAGCTTTCAAAGCATTTAGGCTTCTTCCTCAGGCATGATACAATACTGAATCTTGTAAAGCACTCTATTTTATACATACATGATACATACTGAATCTTGTAAAGCACTCTATTTTATAATACATGATACATACTGAATCTTGTAAGCACACTATTTTATGCATACATGATACGATACTGAATCTTGTAAAGCACACTATTTTATACGTACTGATACTATCTGAAATCTTCTTGTAAAGCACACTATTTTATACATACATGATAATACTGAATCTTGTAAAGCACACTATTTTATACATACATGTCATAACTGAATCTTGTAAAGCACACTATTTTATACATACATGATACATACTGAATCTTGTAAAGCACACTATTTTATACATACATGATACGATACTGATCTTGTAAAGCACACCTATTTTATACATCATGATACAAACTGAATCTTGTAAACACACTATTTATACATACATGATACATACTGAATCTTGTAAAGCACTCTATTTTAATCATACACTATACAATACTGAATCTTGTAAAGCACTCATTTTATACATACATGATCATACTGAATCTTGTAAACACACTATTTTATACATACACGATAAATACTGAATCTTGTAAAGCACATTATTTATACATACACGATACAATACTGAATCTTGTAAAGCACACTATTTTATATACTTACACGATACAATACTGAATCTTGTAAAGCACACTATTTTATACATACATGATACATACTGAATCTTGTAAAGCACACTATTTTATACATACATGATACAATACTGAATCTTGTAAGCACCTATTTTATACATACACGATACAATACTGAATCTTGTAAAGCATACATTTTATATACACGATACAATACTGAATCTTGTAAAGCACCTATTTTATACATACACGATACATACTGAATCTTGTAAAGCACACTATTTTATACATACATGATACGATACTGAATCTTGTAAAGCACTCTATTTTTATACATACACGATACAAATACTGAATCTTGTAAAGCACTCTATTTTATACATACATGATACAATACTGAATCTTGTAAAGCACACTATTTTATCTACATGATACATCTGAATCTTGTAAAGCCCACTATTTTATCATACTGATACAATAATCTGAATCTTGTAAAGCACACTATTTTATACATACTGATACGATACTGAATCTTGTAAAGCACACTATTTATACATACATGATACAATACTGAATCTTGTAAAGCACACTATTTTATACATACATGATACATACTGAATCTTGAAAGCACACTATTTATACATACATGTACAATACTGAATCTTGTAAAGCACACATTTATACACATGATACATACTGAATCTTGTAAAGCACTCTATTTTATACTACACGATACAATACTGAATCTTGTAAAGCACTCTATTTTATACATACACGATACAATACTGAATCTTGTAAAGCACACTATTTTATCATCACGATACAATACTGAATCTTGTAAAGCACACTATTTTATACATACACGATACATACTGAATCTTGTAAAGCACACTATTTTTATACTTACACTGACAATACTGAATCTTGTAAAGCACACTATTTTATACTACACGATACAATCACTGAATCTTGTAAAGCACACATTTTTATACATACACGATACAATACTGAATCTTGTAAAGCACCATTTTATACATAACACGATACATACTGAATCTTGTAAAGCACTATATTTATACTACACGATACAATACTGAATCTTGTAAAGCACACTATTTTATACATACAATACAATACTGAATCTTGTAAAGCACACTATTTTATACGTACACGATACATACTGAATCTTGTAAAGCACACCTATTTATACATACACGATACATACTGAATCTTGTAAACACACACTATTTTATACATACACGATACAATACTGAATCTTGTAAAGCACCTATTTTATACATACATGATACAATACTGAATCTGTAAGAACACTATTTTATACATACACGATACAATACTGAATCTTGTAAAGCACACTATTTATACTACACGATACATACTGAATCTTGTAAAGCACACTATTTATACATACATATAACATACTGAATCTTGTAAGCACACTATTTTATACGTACATGATACAATACTGAATCTGTAAAGCACACTATTTTATACTTCAATACATACTGAATCTTGTAAAGCCCACTATTTTATATACGTACATGATACAATACTGAATCTTGTAAAGCACCTATTTTATACTTACACGATACAATACTGAATCTTGTAAAGCACACTATTTTATAGTACATGATACATACTGAATCTTGTAAGCACACTATTTTATACGTACATGATACAATACTGAATCTTGTAAGCACACTATTTTATACATACACTATACAATACTGAATCTTGTAAAGCACATTATTTTATACATACATGATACGAATACTGAATCTTGTAAAGCCACTATTTTATACATACATGATACAATACTGAATGAACTTGTAAGCACCCTATTTTATACTACATAACATAACTGAATCTTGTAAAGCCACTATTTTATACATACACGATACAATCTGAATCTTGTAAAGCACATCTATTTTACTACATGATACAACTGAATCTTGTAAAGCACATATTTTATACATACACTAACTGAATGCACTCTATTTTATCATACATACAATACAATACTGAATCTTGTAAAGCACACTATTTTATACATACATGATACATACTGAATCTTGTAAAGCACTCATATTTTATTACATACATATACAATACTGAATCTTGAAAAGCACTCTATTTTTACATACATGATACAATACTGAATCTTGTAAAGACACTATTTTATACATACACGATACAATACTGATTTTGTAAAGCACACTATTTTATACATACATGATACAATACTGAATCTTGTAAACACTATTTAACATACTGATACGATACTGAATCTGTAAAGCACACTATTTTATACATACATGATACAATACTGAATCTTGTAAAGCACACTATTTTATACGTACATGATACAATACTGAATCTTGTAAAGCACACTATTTTATACTACACGATACAATACTGAATCTTGTAAAGCACACTATTTTATACATACACGATACAATACTGAATCTTGTAAAGCACATTATTTTATACATACATGATACGATACTGAATCTTGTAAAGCACACTATTTATACTACACTACAAATACTGAATCTTGTAAAGCACACTATTTTATACATACATGACGATACTGAATCTTGTAAAGCACACACATTTTATACTACATGATACAATACTGAATCTTGTAAAGCACACTATTTTATACTTACACATACAATACTGAATCTTGTAAAGCACACTATTTTATACTCACGATACAATACTGAATCTTGTAAAGCACACTATTTTATACTACATGATACAATACTGAATCTTGTAAAGCCACTATTTTATACATACACGATACATACTGAATCTTGTAAAGCACATATTTTTATCATCAGATACATACTGAATCTTGTAAAGCACACTATTTTATACATACATAATACATACTGAATCTTGTAAAGCACACTATTTTATACATACAGATACATACTGAATCTTGTAAAGCACACTATTTTATACATACACGATACAATATGAATCTTGTAAAGCACATCTATTTATCATACCTGATAATACTGAATCTTGTAAAGCCACTTTTATACATACATGATACGATACTGAATCTTGTAAAGCACACTATTTTATACATACAGATACATACTTGAATCTTTAAAGCACACTATTTTATACATACACGATACATACTGAATCTTGTAAAGCACATTATTTTATACATACATGATACAATACTGAATCTTTTAAAGCACACTATTTTATACATACACGCTTACATTACTGAATCTTGTAAAGCACACTATTTTATACAACATGATACATACTGAATCTGTAAAGCACATTATTTTATACATACATGATACAATACGGAATCTTGTAAAGCACACTATTTTATACTACACTGATACATACTGAATCTTGTAAAGCACTCTTATTTAACATATACATGATACAATACTGAATCTTGTAAAGACACTATTTTATACATACAGATACAATACGGAATCTTGTAAAGCACACTATTTTATACATACATGATACAATACTGAATCTTGTAAAGCACACTATTTATACATACATGATACGATACTGAATCTTGTAAAGCACACTATTTTATACATACATGATACGATACTGAATCTTGTAAAGCACACTATTTTATACATACATGATACGATACTGAATCTTGTAAAGCACACTATTTTATAACATACACGATAACGATACTGAATCTTGTAAAGCACACTATTTTATACATACAGATACAATACTGAATCTTGTAAAGCACATTATTTTAAACATACATGATACATACTGAATCTTGTAAAGCACACATTTTACTACACTATACAATACTGAATCTTGTAAAGCACACTATTTTATACATCCATGATACATACTGAATCTTGTAAAGCAACATTTTATACATACATGATACAATACTGAATCTTGTAAAGCACACTATTTATACTACACCGATACAATACTGAATCTTGTAAAGCCACTATTTTATACTACGATACAATACTGAATCTTGTAAAGCACCTATTTATACGTACATGATACAATACTGAATCTTGTAAAGCACACCTATTTATCATACAACATCGATACTGAATCTTGTAAAGCACATTATTTTATACATACATGATACATACTGAATCTTGTAAAGCCACTATTTTATACATAATGATACATACTGAATCTTGTAAAGCACACTATTTTATACATACACGATACATACTGAATCTTGTAAAGCACCTATTTTATACATACACGATACAATACTGAATCTTGTAAGCACATCTATTTTATACATACATGATACATACTACATCTTGTAAAGCACACATTTTAATACTACATGATCAATACTGAATCTTGTAAAGCACACTATTTTATACATACACTGATACGATACTGAATCTTGTAAAGCACACTATTATACATACACGATACAATACTGAATCTTGTAAAGCACATCTATTTTATACATACATGATACAATACTGATCTTGTAAAGCACCTATTTTATACATACATGATACAATACTGAATCTTGTAAAGCACACTATTTTATACATACATGATACAATACTGAATCTTGTAAAGCACCTATTTTTACATACATGATACAATACTGAATCTTGTAAAGCAACTATTTTATACTACAGATACATACTGAATCTTGTAACACACTATTTTATACTACGATACAATACTGATCTTGTAAAGCACATTATTTTATACATACATGTACACATGCTTCTTGTAAAGCACTCTATTTTATACATACATGACAATACTGAATCTTGTAAAGCACACTATTTTATACATACATGATACAATACTGAATCTTGTAAAGCACCTATTTTATACATACATGATACAATACTGAATCTTGTAAAGCACACTATTTTATACTACACGATACGATACTGAATCTTGTAAAGCACATTATTTTTATACATCAATACATACTGAATCTTGTAAAGCACACTATTTTATACATACATGATACAATAACGAATCTTGTAAGCACATTTACTTTTTATACTACACGATACGATACTGAATCTTGTAAAGCACACTATTTTATACATACACGATACAATACTGAATCTTGTAAAGCACTCTATTTTATACATCACAGACAATACTGACTTTGTAAAGCACACTATTTTATACTACACGATACAATACTGAATCTTGTAAAGCACTCATTTTTACATACAGATACAATACTGAATCTTGTAAAGCACATTATTTTATTACATACACGATACATACTGAATCTTGTAAAGCACTATTTTATACATACACGATACATACTGAATCTTGTAAAGCACTCTATTTTATACATACATGATACAATACTGAATCTTGTAAGCACATTATTTTATACATACACGATACATACTGAATCTTGTAAAGCACCTATTTTAACATACGATACAACTGATCTTGTAAAGCACTCTATTTATACATACACGATACATACTGAATCTTGTAAGCACACTATTTTATACTACACGATACAATACGATCTTGTAAACACTCTATTTTATACAACACGTCAATACTGAATCTTGTAAGCACACTATTTTATATACATGATACATACTGAATCTTGTAAAGCACACTATTTTATACATACATGATACAATACTGAATCTTGTAAAGCACACTATTTTATAACATACACGTACAATCCTGAATCTTGTAAAGCACACTATTTTACAACCAGATACATACTGAATCTTGTAAACACACTATTTTATACTACATAATACGATACTGAATCTGTAAAGCACCTATTTTATACGTACACGATACAATACTGAATCTGTAAACACCTATTTTATATACATACATGATACATACTGAATCTTGTAAAGCACACTATTTTATACTACAGATACATACTGATCTTGTAAAGCACACTATTTTATACATACATGATACAATACGAATCTTGTAAAGCACACTATTTTATACATACACGTACAATACTGAATCTTGTAAAGCACTCTATTTTATACATACATGATACAATACTGAATCTTAAAGCCACTCATTTTTATACAGATACGATACGACTAAAGCATTATTTATAACATACAGATACAATACTGATCTTGTAAAGCACACTATTTTATACATACAGATACATACTGAATCTTGTAAAGCACTATTTATACATACATAGCAATCCCGCGCTTCGCAGCGGAGATGTATTGAAATCCGTTCTTAGTAAGAAAGCAATAATGTATCAAGATTGCGTGTAATCACCGGCACTTGAATATTAAAGAAAGACAATTCAATAAGCTTTACGATAATGCAACACTCATTAACATTAATTTAATATTTATTTTTTATACAACTATGAAATTTTGGTGAAAATAACCCCATCACCCCTCCCCGTCCACCCCTATACCTCCCACTATTCCTCTCTGTCCACCCTCCAGACCCTTCCCCTACACACCTTACCATCCCCGCACACACGCTGAATTTTGGTAAAAATCGTTCAGCGTTAGTGTGCAGGAGTTCAAAATTCTATTCCCCCCCCCCTTCACCCCCACCCTAAAAAAAATATTTCGTTATCTTTTTACTGGTACAGGAGTATATGCATACCAAATTTGGTTGAAATCGGACCAACCATCCGTGCAATGTCAGATACTCACCGTTACAGTGCAATGTCAGATACTCCCCGTTACGGTGAATTTCGAAACGAAACCTGCTTACTTTTGTAAGTAAGGTGCAATGAATGAGCCTGCCAATTTTAAGCCGTCTGCCTCCACCACGGCAACTTGGAGAATTATGATGAGTGTGAGTGACTGAAGTGAGTGAGGGCTTTGCCTTGTATTAGTATCGACACCTGCTTAACTTTTGTAATGTAGGTGCAATAATGAGCTGCCAAATTTAAGCTGTCTGCCTCCACGGCAAGTTGAGAATTAGTGATGAGTGAGTGAGTGTAGTGAGGCTTTGCCTTTTCAAAACGAAACCACCTGCTTAATCCTTTGTAAGTAAGGTGTCTGAATGAGCCTGCCAAATTTAAGCCGTCTGCCCCTCCACGGCAAGTTGGAGAATTAGTGATGAGTGAGTAGTGAGGGCTTTGCCTTTCGAAACGAAACCTGCTTAACTTTTGTAAGTAAGCTGCAAATGATGATGGCCTGCCAATTTAAAGCCGTCTGCCTCCACGGCAAGTTGGAGAATTAGTGATGAGTGAGTAGTGAGTGATGTGAGGCTTGCTTTTCGAAATGAAACCTGCTTAACTTTGGTAAGTAAGGTGCAATGAGAGCCGGCAGCCAAATTTAAGCCATCTGCCTCCATGGCAAGTTGGAGAAGTGTGATGAGTGAGTGAGTGAGTGAGTGAGGACTTTACCCTTTTCGAAACGAAACCTGCTTAACTTTTGTAAGTAAGGTGCAATGAATGAGCCTGCCAAATTTAAGCCGTCTGCCTCCACGGCAGTTGGGAATTAGTGATAGTGAGTGAGTGAGTGAGTGAGGGCTTTGCCTTTTCGCAACGAAACCTGCTTAACTTTTGTAAGTAACTGCAATGAATGAGCCTGCCAAATTTAAGCCTCTGCCTTCACGACAAGTTGAGAATTAGTGATGAATGAGTGAGTGAGTGAGTGACGGGCTTTGCCTTTTATAGTATCGGAGAACCGACTGTATACCGAACCTGCTTACTTTTGTAAGTAAGGTGCAATGAATGAGCCTGCCAAATTAAGCCGTCTGCCTCCACGCCAAGTTGGAGAATTAGTGATGAGTGAGTGAGTGAGTGAGGGCTTTGCCTTTTTTGAAACGAAACCTGCTTAACTTTTGTAAGTAAGTGCAATGAATGAGCTGTCCAGCCAAATTTAAGCCGTCTGCCTCCACGGCAAGTTGGAGAAATAATTGATGAGTGAGTGAGGGCTTTGCCTTTTTGAAACGAAACCTGCTTAACTTTTGTAAGTAAGGTGCAATGAATGAGCCTGCCAGCCAAATTTAAGCCGCTGCCTCCACGGCAAGTTTGGAGAAATAGTGATGAGTGAGTGAGTGAGTGAGGCTTTGCCTTTTTGAAACGAAACCTGCTTAACTTTTGTAAGTAAGGTGCAATGAATGAGCCTGCCAAATTTAAGCTGTCTGCCTCCACGGCAAGTTGGAGAATTAGTGTAGTGAGTGAGTGAGTGAGTGAGGGCTTTGCCTTTTCAAAACGAAACCTGCTTAACTTTTGTAAGTATGTGGCAATGAATGACCTGCACATTTAAGCCGTCTGCCTCCACGGCAAGTTGGAGAATTAGTTGAGGTGAGTGAGTGTGTTGAGATGCTTTGCCTTTATTTTTATAGACTAGCAAATACCTGCGTTCGCAGTGAGAATGTATTGAAATAAACGTTTTAATACGAAAGCATAATGTATCAAGATTGCTGTAATCCTCGGCACTTGATATATTAAAGAAAAGCAATTCATAACTTTACGATAATGCAACACCATTACTTTAATTTAATATTATATTTTTTATCAACTATGAAATTTTGGTGAACATAACCCCTACCACCCCTCCCCGTCGCCCCTAATACCACCCCCACTATTCCGCTCTGTCCAGCCCTCCAAACCACATTCCTTACACCTCAGCCAGTCCCCACACACTCTGAATTTTGGTAAAAATCGTCCAGCCGTTAGTGGCAGAGTTTCAAAATCTATTTTCCCCCCCCCTTCACCCACCCTAAAAAAAATTTCGTAACCTTTACTGGTAAAGAGTATATGCATCACCAAATTTGGTTGAAATCTGACTCATCCTGCTGTCTGTCATGTCAATACTCACCGTATACAGGGCACCATGTCAGATTCTCCGTCTTACAAATTATTTTGAGTGGCCGTACAAAGGTCTGTCAGCAGTGCCTGACGAAACCTCCACGCCCGCCTTCGAACTTGTTAGACATGAGTGCAGTGAACTGAGCGCTTCTCGACCAACAACCGTCGCCTCCATTCAATGGGATGGTGATGGTGCGTATGCTAATTCTATAATCTGCCAACCTCATTTCGTGGATCATCAATAACCTTACACTATCAAATAACCTACGTCCTACAGGGCGAACTGACTTGGGGGATGAAGTGAGGATAAGACGCCCCATGTGCCAAGGTGGGGGGGAGTGAAGGGGGCGCGTCTGACCGGTGCCCGCAGAGGAGGTTGCTAGTCGGGGTGACGGTGTGACCGTGGCTGTTCGGAACCTATTGGTAAGTAAGGTGCAATGATTGAGCCTGCCAGCAAATTTAAGCCGTCTGCCTCCATGGCAAGTTGGAGAAGTAGTAATATGGTAGTGAGTGGAGGACTTTACCTTTCGATACAAACCTGCTTTAACTTTGTAGTAAGGTGCAATGAATGAGCCTGCCAATTTAACCGTCTGCCTCCACGGCAAGTGTGGAGAATTAGTGATAAGTGAGTGAGTGGAGTGAGTGAGGGCTTTGCCTTTTCGAAACGAACCTGCTTAACTTTTGTAAGTAAGCTGCAATGAATGAGCCTGCCAAATTAAGCCATCTGCGCTTCACGACAAGTTGGAGATTATGTGATGAATGAGTAGTGAGTGAGTGACGGCTTTGCCTTTTAATTAGTATCGAACGAAACCTGCTTAAACCTTGTATAAGATCGAAACGAAACCTGCTTAAACTTTTGTAAGTAAGGTGCAATGAATGAGCCTGCCAAATTTAAGCCGTCTGCCTCCACGGCAAGTTGGAGAATTATGATGATGAGTGAGTGATGATTGAGGGCTTTGCCTTTTTGAAATGAAAACCTGCTTAACTTTTGTAAGTAAGGTGCAATGAATGACCGTGCCAGCCAATTTAAGCCGTCTGCCTCCACGCAAGTTTTGAGAAATAATGATGAGTGAGTGAGGGCTTTGCTTTTGAAACGAAACCTGCTTAACTTTTGTAAGTAAGGTGCAATGAGAGCCTGCCAGCCAAATTTAAGCCGTCTGCCTCCACGGCAATGGAAGAAATAATGATGAGTGAGTGAGTAGTGAGGGCTTTGCCTTTTGTGAAACGAAACTGCTTAACTTTTGTAAGTAAGGTGCAATGAATGAGCCTGCCAAATTTAAGCTGTCTGCCTCCACGGCAAGTTGGAGAATTAGTGATGAGTGAGTGAGTGAGTGAGTGAGGGGGCTTTGCCTTTTCAAAACGAAACCTGCTTAACTTTTGTAGTAAGGTGCAAGAATGAGCCTGCCAATTTAAGCGTCTGCCTCCACCAAGTGGAGAATTTTGATGAGTGAGTGAGTGAGTGAGTGCTTTGCCTTTTATTTGTATAGACTAGCAAAATACCTGCGCTTCGCAGTGGAGATGTATTGAAATAACGTTTTTAATAAGAAAGCAATAATGTATCAAGATTGCTGTAATCATCGGCACTTGATATATTAAGACAAGACAATTCAATAAGCTTTACGATAATGCAACACTCATTAACTTTATTTAATATTATATTTTTATCAACTATGAAATTTTGGTGAACATAACCCCTACCACCCCTCCCCGTCTGCCCTCATAACCCCACTTTCCTCTCTGTCCACCCTCCAAACCCTTCCCCTTACACCTCAGCCAGTCCCCGCACACACTCTGAATTTTGGTAAAATCGGTCCAGCCGTTAGTGTGCAGGAGTTCAAAATTCTATTCCCCCCCCCATTCACCCCCACCCTAAAAAAAATTTCGGTAACCTTTTACTGGTAAAGGAGTATATGCATACCAATTTGGTTGAAATCGGACCAACCAGTCTGTTGCAATGTCAGATACTCACCGTTACAGGTGCAATGTCAGATACTCATCGTTACGGTTGGATTTCAAAACGAAACCTGCTAACTTTTGTAAGTAAGGTGCAATGAATGAGCCTGCCAAATTTAAGCCGTCTGCCTCCACGGCAAGTTGGAGAATTAGTGATGAGTGAGTGAGTGAGGGCTTTGCCTTTTCGAAACGAAACCTGCTTAACTTTTGTAAGTAAGCTGCAATAATGAGCCTGCCAAATTTAAGCCGTCTGCCTCCACGGCAGTTGGAGATTAGTGATGAGTGAGTGAGTGAGTGAGTGAGGGCTTTGCCTTTTCGAAATGAAACCTGCTTAACTTTTATGTAAGTAAGTGCAATGAATGAGCCTCCAGCCAAATTTAAGCCGTCTGCCTCCATGGCAAGTTGAGAATTAGTGATGAGTGAGTGAGTGAGTGAGTGAGGACTTTACCTTTTCGAAACGAAACCTGCTTAACTTTTGTAAGTAAGGTGCAATGAATGGAGCCTGCCAAATTTAGCCGTCTGCCCCCACGGCAAGTTGGAGATAGTGATGAGTGAGTGAGTGAGTGAGGGAGGGCTTTGCCTTTCGAACGAAACCTGCTTAACTTTGGTAAGTAAGCTGCAATGAATGAGCCTGCCAAATTTAAGCCGTCTGCCTCCACGACAAGTTGGAGAATTGTGATGAATGAGTGAGTGACGTGGAGGACGGCTTTGCCTTTTATTAGTATCGAAACGAAACCTGCTTAACCTTGTATTAGTATCGAAACGAAACACCTCTTAACTTTTGTAAGTAAGGTGCAATGAATGAGCCTGCCAAATTTAAGCCGTCTGCCTCCACGGCAATTGAGAATTAGTGATGAGTGAGTGAGTGAGTGAGTGAGGGCTTTGCCTTGTATTAGTATCGAAACGAAACCTGCTTAACCTTGTATTAGTATCGAAACGAAACCTGCTTAACTTTTGTAAGTAAGTTGCAATGAATGTGTCCTGCCAAATTAAGCCGTCTGCTCCACGGCAAGTTGGAGAATTATTGAGGAGTGAGTGAGTGAGTGAGGGCTTTGGCCTTTTATTAGTATAGATGATACAATACTGAATCTTGTAAAGCACTCTTTTATACTTACATGATACAATACTGAATCTTGTAAAGCACAACTATTTTAAAACATACGTACAATACCAAATCTTGTAAAGCACACTATTTTTTCATACATGATACAATACTGAATCTTGTGAAAGCACACATATTTTATGCATACTGATACAATACTGAATCTTGTAAAGCACTCTATTTTATACATCATGATAAATACTGAATCTTTTAAAGCACTCTATTTATACATACAAACAATACTGAATCTTGTAAAGTACACAATTTTATACATATGATACATACTGAATCTTGTAAAGCACTTTATTTTATACATACATGATACAATACTGAATCTTGTAAAGCACACTATTTTATTACGTACAGTCTACAATACTGAATCTTGTAAAGCACCTCTATTTTATACATACATGATACAATACTGAATCTTGTAAAGCACTCTATTGTAACATACAAGATACAAACTGAATCTTGTAAGCACTCTATTTTATACATACATGATACAATATGAATCTTGTAAAGTACACTATTTTATACATACATGATACAATACTGAATCTTGTAAAGAACACTATTTTATACATACATATACATACTAATCTTAGAAATACACTATTTTGTACTACTGATACAATACTGAATCGTGTAAAGCACACTATTTTATACATACATGATACAATACTGAATCTTGTAAAGTACACATTTTATACACACGATCAATACTGAACCTTGTAAGCACACTATTTTATACTACATGTACAATACTAACTAGAAAGCACTAACATACTTACATCTAATCTAGTAAAGCACCTATTTATACATACATGATACAATACTGAATCTTTAAAGCACACTATTTTATACATCATATACAATACTGAATCTTGTAAAGACCACTATTTATACATACAGATACAATACTGAATCTTGTAAAGTCACTATTTTATAACAACATGATACAATACTGAATCTTGTAAGGTACCACTATTTTATTACGTACAACATACAATACTGATCTGAAAGCCACTATTTTATACATACGATACAATACTGAATCTTGTAAAGCACAATATTTTATACGTACATGATCGATACTGAATCTTGTAAGCACACTATTTTATACATACACATACGATACTGAATCTTGTAAACACACTAATTTAACATACCGATACAAACTGAATCTTGTAAAGCACACTATTTATACGTACATGATACGATACTGAACCTGTAAATACCTATTTTATCATACATGATACAATATGAATCTTGTAAAGTAAACTATTTAATACATACACGACACAATACTGAATCTTGTAAAGTACACTATTTTATACATACACGATACAATACGTATGTATGTATAAAATAGTGTGCTTTACAAGATTCAGTATTGTATCATGTATGTATAAAATAGTGTGCAGATTCGTATTGTATCATGTAGTTAAAATAGTGTGCTTTACAAGATTCAGTATTGTATCATGTATGTATAAAATAAGTGCTTTACAAGATTCAGTATTGTATCATGTATGTATAAAATAGTGTGCTTTACAAGATTCAGATTGTACAATGTATGTATAAAATGAGTGTGCTTACAAGATTCAGTATTGTATCATTATGTATAAAAAGTGTGCTTTACAAGATTCAGTATGTATCATGTATGTATAAAATAGTTGCTTTACAAGTTCAGTATGTATCATGTACGTATAAAATAGTGTGCTTTACAAGATTCAGTATGTATCTGTATGTATAAAATTTAGTTACAAGATTCATTATTGTATCTGTATGATAAAATAGTGCTTTACAAGATTCAGTATTGTATCTGTATGTATAAATAGTGTGCTTTACAAGATTCAGTATTGTATCGTGTATGTATAAAAGTGTGCTTTACAAGATTCAGTATTATCATGTAGTATAAAATATGTGCTTTACAAGATTTCAGTATTGTATCTTATGTGATAAAATAGTGTGCTTTACAGATTCAGTATTGTATCATGTGTATAAAATAGTTTGCTTACAAGATAATATGTGTATCATGTATGTATAAAATAGAGTGCTTACAGATTCAGTATTGTATCATGTACGTATAAAGAGTTGCTTTACAAGATTAAGTATGTATCGTGTATGTTAAAAGTGCTTTACAAGATTCATAGTATCATGTATGTATAAAATAGTGTGCTTTACAGATTCAGTATGTTATCGTGTATGTATAAAATAGTGTGCTTACTCAAGATTCAGTATGATCGTGTATGTATAAATAGTGTGCTTTACAAATTCAGTATGTATCGTGTAGTATAAAATAGTGTGCTTTACAAGATTCAGTATTGTATCTGTATATAAAATAGTGTGCTTTACAAGATTCAGTTTGTATCGTACGTATAAAATAGTGTGCTTTACAAGATTCAGTATTGTATCGTGTATGTATAAATAGAGTGCTTTACAAGATTCAGTATTGTATCGTGTATATAAAATAGTGTGCTTTACAAGATTCAGTATTGTATCGTGTAGTATAAAATAGGTGCTTTACAATTCAGATTGTATCGTGTATGTATAAATAGTGTGCTTTACAAGATTCAGATTTGTATCGTGTATGTATAAAATAGTGTGCTTACAAGTTCAGTATTGTATCGTGTAGTATAAAATAGTGTGCTTTACAAGATTCAGTATTGTATCGTTATGTATAAAATAGTGTCTTAACAAGATTCAGTATTGTATCGTGTATGTATAAAATAGTGTGCTTTACAAGATTCAGTATGTATCATGTATATAAAATGTAGTGCTTTACAAGATTCTATTGTATCATGTATGTTAAAATAGAGTGCTTTACAAGATTCAGTATTGTATCGTGTACTATAAAATGTGTGCTTTACAAGATTCAGTATGTTATCATGATGATAAAATAGTGTGCTTTACAAGATTCAGTATTGTATCGTGTATGTATAAAATAGTGTGCTTTACAAGTCAGTATGTACTGTTATTTATAAATAGTGTGCTTTACGATTCAGTATGTATCATGTATGTATAAAATAAGTGTGCTTACAAGATTCAGTATGTACATGTATGTATAATAGTGGCTTTACAAGATTCAGTATGTATCATGTTTATAAAAATAGTTTGCTTACAAGATTCAGTATGTATCATGTAGTATAAAATAGGTGTGCTTTACAAGATTCAGTATTTATCATGTATGTATAAAATAGAGTGCTTTACAAGATTCAGTATTGTATCATGTACTATAAATGGTGTGCTTTACAAGATTTTCAGTATTGTATCATGTATGTATAAAATAGTGTGCTTTACAAGATTCGTATGTATCGTGTACTTATAAAATAGTGTGCTTTACAAGATTCAGTATTGTATCGGTATGTATAAAATAGTGTGCTTTACAAGATTAGTATTGTATCGTGTATTTATAAAAATAGTGTGCTTTACAAGATTCAGTATGTATCATGTAGGTATAAATAATGTGCTTACAAGATTCATTATTGTATCATTGTATGTATAAAATAGTGTGCTTTACAATTCAGTATGTATCTGTACGTATAAATAGTTTGCTTACAAGATTAGTATTGTATCATGTATGTATAAAATAGAGTGCTTTACAAGATTCAGTATTGTATCATGTACGTATAAAATAGTTGCTTTACAAGATTAGTATTATCATGTAGTATAAATAGAGTGTTTACAGATTCAGTATGTTCTGTATGTATAAAATAGTGCTTTACAGATTCAGTATCGTTATCGTTATGTATAAAATAGTGTGTTTACAAGATCAGTATGTATCGTGTATGTATAAAATGTGGTGCTTTACAAGATTCAGTATCGTATCGTGTATGTATAAATGTGTGCTTTAAAGATTCAGTATCTATCGTGTATAAAATAGTGTGCTTTACAAGATTCAGTATCGTATCGTGTACGTATAAATAGTGTGCTTTACAAGATTCATTAGTATCGTGTACGTATAAAATAGGTGCTTGTACCAATCATTATCGTATCGTGTAGATAAAATGGTGTGCTTTACAAATTCATTATGTATCGTGTACGTATAAAATAGTGTGCTTATCAAGATTCAGTATGTATCGTGTATGTATAAATGTGTCTTTACAAGATCAGTATCGTATCGTTAGTATAAAATAGGTGCTTTAACAGATTCAGTATGTATCGTGTATATAAATAGTGTGCTTTACAAGATTCATTGTATCGTGTACGTATAAAATAGTGTGCTTTACAAGATTCAGTATGTATCGTGTAGTATAAAATAAGTGGCTTTACAAGTTCAGATTGTATCGTGTATGTTAAAATAGTGTGCTTTACAAGATTCAGTATTGTATCATGTATGTATAAATAATGTGCTTTCAAGATTCAGTATGTATCATGTATGTATAAAATAGTGTGCTTTACAAGATTCAGTATCGTACATGTATGTATAAAATAATGTGCTTACAAGATTCAGTATCGTATCATTGTATATAATAGTGTGCTTTACAGATTCAGTATCGTATCATGTACGTATAAAATAGTTGCTTTACAAGATTCAGTATGTATCATGTGTATAAAATAGAGTGCTTTACAAGATCAGATTCATATGTATCATGTACGTTAAAAAAATAGTGTGCTTTACAAGATTCAGTATTGTATCATGTATGTAAAATAGTGTCTTTACAAGATTCAGTATTTTATCATGTACGTATAAAATAGTGTGCTTTACAAGATCAGTATTGTATCGTGTATGTATAAAGGTGTGCTTTACAAGATTCAGTATTGTATCATGTAGTATAAATGTGTGCTTTACAAGATCAGTATGTATCATGTATGTATAAAAATGTGTGCTTTACAAGTTCAGTTATGTATTTGTATGTATAAAATAGAGTGCTTTACAAGATTCAGTATTGTATCATGTACGTAAAATAGAGTCTTTACAAGATTCAGTTATGTATCATGTATGTATAAAATAGTGTGCTTTACAAAAAAGTATTGTATGTGTATGTATAAAATAGAGTGCTTACAAGATTCAGTATTTTATATGTACGTACAAATAGAGTCTTTACAAGATTCAGTATTGTATCATGTATTATAAAATAGTGTGCTTTACAAAATCAGTATGTTTATCGTGTATGTATAAAACTAGTACTTTACAAGATTCAGTATTGTATCATGTCGTAAAAATAGAGTCTTTACAAGATTCAGTATTGTATCATGTATGTAATAAATAGTGTGCTTTACAAAATTCAGTATTGTAATCGTGTATGTAATAAAATAAGTGCTTTACAAGATTCAGTATTTTATCATGTACGTATAAATGGTGTGCTTTACAAGATTAGTTTGTATCGTGTACGTATAAAATAGTGTGCTTTACAAGATTCAGTATTGTATCGTGTATGTATAAAATAGAGTGCTTTACAAGATTCAGTATTGTATCGTGTAAGTATAAAATGGTGTGCTTTACAAGATTAAGGGATTCTCTTGTGGAATACTTTGCTTTTTTATAAGCTTTACGGAGCCAATTCTTAGAGTAGCCCCTCTCAGTGAACCTCATAAGCAGTTCTGATGCTGCTTTCTCAAAATCGGCCAATGAAGTACAGTTTCGCCTTGCTCTAAGGTATTGGCCAACTGGTATACCCCTAAGTAAGAATGATGGATGCATACTCTGGGCACGCAGCAGACTGTTCCCAGCAGTTTCTTTGCGATACAGATCAGTGTGCAACCTACATCCCACTTTTTTAATTTTGAGATCAAGAAATGATATACATTGAAAATCAAATTGATAAGTAAAATGTAAATTCCAACTATTATCATTTAGGCCCTGGACAAATGAGTGTAGCTCGTCAATCGGTGCATCCCACAAGATGAGGATGTCGTCAATATAACGGCCCCAAAATGTAATATTGTCCAGAGCATGTTTGAATTTACTTTCAGTAAACACATATTTCTCCCAAGCTCCCAGGTAGAGGCCCGCGTATGTAGGGGCGCATGCCGTGCCCATAGCGGTACCTCGTACCTGGTGATAAAATTTATTATCAAATAAGAAATAGTTATTTGTAAGGATAATTTCAAGTAATTGCAGTATAAAAGCAGAATGTTTGTTATAATTGGAGCTACGTGTAGCTAGATATTCTTGGACCACTTTGAGGCCCTTCTAATGGGGGATGGATGGGTATAAAGCTGGGTATAAAGATGAATCAAATGTTAGCTTTCAAATTTTATATAAAATTTTATTGGTTGGGGAAAAATTATCACCATTTTTAACAATAAGCAGGCTAATTTACCCAGAGCCGCTATTGCTCTGGGTAAATGTCCTGATTGTGATTTAATATTGCGTTTGCGAACGTGGGTAAATCCCGTAAAGTCACTCTAATTGGTAGTGAACTGGTTAGCGTGATTTTAACATAAATTTGCCCAGTGCCACCCAAATCGCCCCCAAGAACTTTTATTGAATCTCCCTGACGGTCTTCTCAAAGTGCTTTATTCATTTTATGTGCAAACTGTGCTGCCAGTAGCAACATTTTGCCCCTTGTCTATGGTCTTTATCAAGTTTGTGCAAACAAAAATTGGGGTTATGTACGGAGAGCCATTATCGGCTATTTGTGTCTTATAACAGCTATAAAACTTGTGCAACCAATGTACCAATAATGGCTATTTAATCTGGAATCTTTAATGCCCGCAGATTCCAGCTTAGAGCATAACCCTACATTTACATGTCTTTAAAGGGCAAGTCCAGCCCCAAAATGAAAACTTACATACAGATAAATCACCCCCCAAAACCCTAAACGGTAATAGTTTGAAATGTGAAATATATAAGTCTAACCTGAAATCCTGCACAATGTCCTGTTGCCCCTGTTTCTGCTTCCTGGTTCTTCCAGTTAGCAACTGTCAGTTATGGATTTGACAGTTAAAATGACTGAATTTTAATCCCCTGTCTGCCTCTTCTGAGCATGCCCAGGCTCAGTACAGGCTCAGTACAGGTTTCTAAATTGCTCAATTTCCATGAAGCATCCAGAGGCATAACAGGCATACAGCAATGAATTCATAGAACAAGATATATCAACATATATCAAAGATGTTCTTATGAGGGAGAAGTTCTCCTTTAAGTACCCTAGCAGGGGGATGTAAAACCCTTACCTGCTTACCTGCCCAAGATTTCAGAATATATACACTAATAATAAAATTACTCTAGTTTCATAATGGTGAAAACAGCGATAACATAGTGATACATATATATATATATATATATAAAAGTTTTCTATCTAGTAATTTGGCTTGAAGAGCCAAATTACTGTTCTTTCTATTTCTTCTTCCGTTTTATTCTGCCGCTTTTTTGGACTGTATCTCCTCCCACAGTTTTTGAGCTAGAGATATGAAATTCGGTACAGATGTGCAGGGCATATAGGAGAAGTGTGCTATTACCTTAGGAATCCGCGGAAGCGTTACGGCGTTATCAGTGATTTTCAAGACATTTTTCCTCATAGACTATAATGGTAACAATGCTCAAATGTGGATATTTCAAAACAGTTTGTTTCATGGTCATAAATACAAACACAGATACTCCCAACCCCCCAACACAGTCACAGGTACACCCACCTACTGACCATACTTAATACTAATTTTGATCAATCATCAACAAAAGTTAGTTATATGGTCATACATGCAAAAGCACATGCCCCCAACCACACACAGGTACACACACCTACTGACCTACACTTCCATTTCCGTTGCAGCCATACTTAAAGGGTAAATAAAGTAATTAAAAATAATATTGATATATCCTCAATAAAAGTTAGTTTTATGGTTGTTAACACAAAAAAAGATATACCCCCCCAACCAGACCCAGGTACACACACCTACTGACCTACCCTTCCATTTCCGTGGTAGCCATACTTAAAGGGTAACTATAGTAAAAAAAAATGTTTGTTTTTTCAACCCCCAACCTGACACAGGTACACACACCTACCGATCTACTTACAGTATCTATTTCTGTGGCAGCCATACTTAAAGGGTAACTAAAGTCACATATTTTGACAAATGATCAAAAAATTTTGTTTTTTTTACCCCCAAGAACTTTTATTGAATAACCCTATTAGTCTTTTATCCCCCAACCTAACACGACTACACACACCAACTGACCTACTCATTCATTCCTGTGGCAGCTATATTTAAAGGGTAAGTAAAAAAACAACAATGTCCTTATCATTGCCGTTATTGAGTTTTAAAATCTGCTGCACAAACACACACATTCCCTTCCAAAATGTGACCTTTCAAGATAAAGTCAAAGTTTATACTTTCCCTTTCTAGTTATTTATATTATTATGTACAATTCATATCAAACTATTCAAGATAATGTTGTATAGAGAATCCTGTCCACTGTGATCTGTGTCTCATTCTAGAGTGACAGACTCTCTATATATTTATCAATATATATATACAATTTCATCTTTAAATCCTTTTTAAAGAAACCTTTTCTCTTTGAATCATTCTCTATCCTATACCAGCATTTCATCATTCTCTATCCTATACCAGCATTTCACCATTCTCTATTCTATACCAGCATTTCACCATTCTCTATTCTATACCAGCATTTCATCATTCTCTATCCTATACCAGCATTTCATTATTCTCTATCCTATACCAGCATTTCATTATTCTCTATCCTATACCAGCATTTCATTATTCTCTATCCTATACCAGCATTTCATCATTCTCTGTCCTATACCAGCATTTCATATTTCATCATTAATACCAGCATTCCAAATTTTATCCTATACCAGTATTTCATCATCTCTATTCTATACCAGCATTTCATCATTTCTATCCTATACCAGATTCCACATTCTCTATCCTGTACAGCATTTCATTATTCTCTATCTTATACAGCATTTCATATTCTCTATCTTATACAGCTCATTTATACGCATTATATTCTCTATCCTATACCAGCATTTCATTATTCTCTATCCTATACCAGCATTTCATTATTCTCTATCTAATACCAGCATCCATCATTCCTATCCTTACAGATTTCATTATCTCTATCCTATACCAGCATTTCATTATTTCTCTATTATACCAGCATTCATCATTCTCTACCTATACGCATTCATTATTCCTATCCTATACAGCATTTCATTATTCTCTATCCTATACCAGCATTTCATTATTCTCTACCTATACCAGCATTTCTTATTTCTCTATCCTATACCAGCATTCATATTCTCTATCCTATACCAGCATTTCATTATTCTCTATCCTATACCAGCATTTCATTATTCTCTATCCTAATACCAGCATTCCATCATTCTCTATCCTATACCAGCATTTCATTATTCTCTATCCTATACCAGCATTTCATTATTCTCTATCCTATACCAGCATTTTATATTCTTATCCTGTACCAGCATTCATTATTCTCTTTCCTATATACAGCATTCTCATTCTTATCCTATACCAGCATTCCATCATTCTCTATCCTGTACCAGAATTTCATTATTCTCTATCTTATACCAGCATTTCATTATTCTCTATCTTATACCAGCATTTCATTATTCTCTATCCTATACAGCATTTCATATCTCATCCTAATACCAGCATTTCATATTCTCTATCCTATACCAGCATTCATATTCTCTATCCTATACCAGCATTTCATTATTCTCTATCCTATACCAGCATTATCATTATCTCTATCCTATACAGCATTATCAATTCTCTATCCTATACCAGCATTTCATTATTCTCTATCTATACCAGCATTCCATCATTCTCTATCCTATACCAGCATTTCATTATTCTCTATCCTATACCAGCATTTCATCATTCTCTATCCTATACCAGCATTTCATTATTCTCTATCCTATACCAGCATTTCATCATTCTCTATCCTAACTATCCTATACCAGCATTTCCTCATTCTCTATCCTATACCAGCATTTCATTATTCTCTATCCTATACCAGCATTCCTGAAGGAACAGTATTCATCAAGTCAATCTGTTGTATTCAGTTAGATCAAATGGACTTGAAGTTTAGTTCTTGAAGTCGTTTCACTAGTTATCCGACTAGATCTGAATTCAGAATGACTTGTACAATAATCTGTTTGCAATAAATACCCTGGAAAGTGTCTCAATCAGAATATACCAGCAATGTATCAGGGACCTGCTGAATGCAAGGTGTTGATTGGATTGTGGCTAAAAGGTGTTATCAAAACTGGTCAGGGTAAGGTCTCAAACAGCATTGTACATGGCAGACAATTGGTGTCAACCCCTGACCCACCTCTATTCAGGCTTGGTTTCTTTATTTTGACATAAATGGTCTCCTTGACACCTTTTTTGAACCAATCTTTTTCCTTGGCCAATATGTTAACATTACAATCTTCAACGGTATGTCCCTTTTCCTTATGGTGCAGGTACACGGCTGAATCCTGGACTGAAGAATTGACTTCTGTGCTGGGCCATATGTTGCACCAGATCCAAAAGACCCATTGCTTAAACACAAGAAGAGAGACATTATATACACAGTGCAGTGGAGAGTGCTCTGATATGTATGTGGGAGAGACCAAACAGCAGCTGCACCAATGTGTGGCCCAGCGGAGAGAAGAAAATTGCTTGGGTCAGGACTTAGTCGTGTCCACCACAAATGTCATGGAGCATATGTGTAAATAAATTGTTGTTTTGTTTCATCCTCATTACATTCCTCCTGGCCGGGTTTATTTGTTCTCTCAAGTGCTTTATTCAAAACTGAGCTTGGGTAACCCCTATGTTGAAATTAAACTTTTATATTCCTTATTTGTTGCATTCTTATAAGACGATCCTTTTAAAAGAATGCGACAAATAGAGGAAACAAGAGTCTGAATAAAACACTAACAAAGACACTTGAGAGAACAAACAAACCCCCACGATGCAGCAACCGGATGAAACAAAGAAACAAGCAAACATTTATTTACATATAACTTGATTCTATGTGTATGGGCCACCCCCTCTTTAAGTGTTTACATGTCCTGGTGCAAAATCCAATACAAATAAATACAAGCACACTCTGGGGACTTTGTATATGTGTATTTATTAGTGCAAGTTACAATCAGCTATTTGGTGTGTAACTAAGGCCTGCGTGGTATCGGAGGTGTGTACAAGACTTTAAACTTGGCAGTTGGAGGTAGAGGAAGCTTTGAATTGTAGAGACAAGGGCTCATTACTGACGTCACTTACATTATAGGTTCTCTGTGTCAGCCAATCTAAACATAGTTCTATTCAGATTCAACGTGCAGATCTTTAACATTTCTGGATGGGAAGGGCTAATGCAGTGTATTCTGAACCATTTGAAAATGGGAGATATTTATACAAAACCATAAGTTGAAACCTGCATTTTCTCTAAACTCAATAGTTTATCACTTTGTATGTGTACCTTCCACTTGTGTGACACAGCACCTCCATTTTGTCACAAAACGTGGACCAATCACAATCAGGAGTGGCCCTGGGCACTTTTGCCACATACTGCTCCTTTAAGGCTGCTAGGGGTAATCGGAGCACAGCATTCAAGTGCCCCCCCCCCCCTCCCCAACAGCTTCATCAAAATCCGAAGGGGGTATTGGAAAAGAGCAAAAAGCCGTGATCGCATAGCAATTGCTGGTCCCACAAAATGAAGAAGAGATTTCTGGTAAGGGAGACCCCAGTGACATCACAGGACTTCATCCTTCAACGGAGTCTACCCTGGTGGTCTAGTTGAGGTCCTGCACTGCAATTCCAATTCAGATCGTGGTACAGTACCTGATATAGCAAGCTGTCAGTGTGTGACTACTTACTATACTATTTGTAAATGGAGCTCAGTGTTCCATTCAAAAACAGTATTTATTCTAAGTCGTTACTACTGATCAAATGGGGTCAGAGGTTAGATGATCAGAACTCCAGTTCACAAACCAGTGTTAAGGTCAGCCCTCCAGTTCACCAGCCAGTGTTAAGGCCTGCACTGGTCTGATTGCAAACTAATTGAAATGACCTGCATTCATTGTGAGTGACAGTATGTAGTGACAATTTGAGTCTCAGACACATTTTGATTATAACATCTATAGGCCATTAAATCTATTGTGTGGCCTCAGAGGTGGTCAGGGGCCATACATGAGGTCCATGAGGTTCAATGGGTTGGACTCCCCTGGCTTAGAGGGCACATTACTCTCCACCATCACGGGGGCTGCAGTTCACCACTGGGATATATATTGTGTACATTGTACATAAAATGAATATGAATGAATTGATTTGCTCTAAAAGGAGACAGGAATCTAATCAGTAAAAAAGGCTGGATAATCTCAGTGGGGAATACTCAAAGCTAGAAATTCTAGATGGAGGTCACATGGTCTCTATGTGTCTGTTCAGTAGACAATGAGTGCATTAGCAGGCAAAGAATCAGAAACATGACCATTTTATTGTGTGTTAAATAAATACTACTAATAATTAAAGAGTTGTCCTGATACAAGGTTAAGGAAATCTTTTGTATAATTCCTTACAGCTCATAGATGTAATGCTTACCGTGTTACGTAAATTTTGTTTTTAAGATGGTGCCAAAGGACTGGGTGGGTCCCAATTAGGATACATGCCATCTCTTTCTCGCCCTGTGAATGTCTGGCCAAATTCTTTATTGGTTATCGCTCTTTGCACCGGAGAAAATATTCTTAAATGAAATAATCTTTCTTATTTTATTTTGCTAATACTTTTTTTAGCATAAATTATGCTGGAAATTTGGTGAAAAGTTAGATTAATGCAGCAAAGTGAAGCCCAAAAAATCGAAAGAAATAACCAGTGTTTGGTCTAACCCATGCTGTGGTGTTTACCGGTGTTGGACTTGGCGGTTGGGGCCCACCAGGAAACATCAGTCCAGGGGCTCACCAGGAAACATTATTGGGCCCACCTAACATTTCATTTGCCTTTTTTCAACAATTTAAGTGTTGTTCTCTCTCCCATTGACTCCTTTTACTTATTAATTTGCATATCATACTGTCCCTTTGCCTCGATATCTAAATTTAAACAATTGTCTATGTTTTCATTGTTGAAAGGGATGTGGGCCCACTAGGGGTTTCCCCTGTAAACCAATGAGCCAGTCCCACCCTGGTGTTTGACGATTCGCCAGAATGCCAGTGCTCATACAAAAACATTTCCAATTACCTGAATAGAGCATCCAGGTTAAAACAGGTAGCCCACACTGGTGACTTTTTAGTTTAGTGTATGAAAGGCTAAAACCCACAACATGTATATTTGTATGTAAAAGAGTGCAATAGGTAGGCTGAATAGTGCAAAACTCAGGCTAAATTTGTCTTTGTTCTGATAATAATGTGTTACATTAATTTTTAGCATAATTATTTTTTGCATAATTATAATATATTACATCTGGATACACCAGATTTAGTAGCTGACGGAGAGAGAGATGTTGTTAATTATTAGCATCTGCAGGGAACTGCAGGGTGAGCTGCAGACTGAAACGTACCTGGTATTGAATCAGAACCGACAGTCTCGAAAATCCGCAGATCTGACAGTTTTTTGAATTTTTTTTAAATTTGGAAAATGAATATTCCAAAATCGGAAAGTCAAAAGAAATCCAACTGAAAATTCAAAAATGCTATTGAATAATAATTTTGATTGATAATTAGAAAAATCCCAATTTGGTTGAGCTCGAATCGGATTTTCGAACTTCCATATGTTCTACGGAAACTTTGTCGGATCAAAATTCAACAGTTTCATTAATCAGGGTGTCAAGTTTCTGTTCAGAAGGCTATGGATCACATGTTTGCTTTTGTGGTGTTGGTTTAAGAGAAGTTTATTAATGTCTACACTTAAGTTTACCTGCAAATAGACATTATGCATGTGCTTAGGGATTTAAAAAAAGTATACAAAAATGCACCTTAAATGTGGGAGTGGCCAAAAGTGATAGTGGGTGGTGCTCTTTAAAAAAGTAGGCTTGGCCAATTTTTGCAATGCTACATAACAGACCTTTGTGCTTCCTCTTCAACGGCAGTCGGCATTCCTTCATTTCCATAATAAAACTCACCCAGCTCACTTGCCTATCAGTCCTATAGAGCGACTCACAGGTACCAGATCAATTACTGTACTGTCAGGATCTGGCATAGTCATTTACTATGGCTACAAGATGGGGGATCTGTTCTGCAGGTAAAATCAGTAATGATTTTCTGGTGGCTCTTGATACGTTGCCTATTCAGGAACATCAGGTGAGTGTGTAACACCAATCAAATATATTAATATTTACCATTTGTTATAATGTGTGTGCAAACAGCAGTATGAAGAATCAGCTGTAAATACTAATTGTGTCTTTCAGTACATATATGCACAGCCTTCTGTTTCTCCCTGGTGGTGCACTGTTTGGAATTTGTTTGTATACAAGTGTGTACGTGTGTTATTTAACACCAGGATTCTACCGATAGCAGATTACATCCTTTTAAATGGCATGACTCAGGCCTCAGAACATGGCCCAAGGCAAGAGAGAATCCTCATAAACGCTTGAACACTCTTTTTATTCTTTTAATGCCCACGGATTTTCCAATTGAATTGGCGTTGTGTGTCAGAAATGTTTTTAAAATTTTCAAATATATTCTGCACTAATTGGGTTTAGTGAAGATTTGTAGTATAAAATCCCTGGAATGCCCCTCCCCCGCCCATCAAAGACGAGGACTTAGCATTCTGGGACAAACCATCAGCCTTCCATATGGGACAATTTGGAAGTATGTGAAACATTAAAAAATAATGTAACATTATATACAGGCAGTCCGCGGGCTACAAACATTCAACTTACATTCAACTTCTAACTTTCAAAAGGAGCAAATGGCCCCTCCACAAAAGGGCAATTACTGTGTAGAATGAGGGTTTGCAGGACCAGGTGGTCCCCCGGTAGTTGGCTACCCTCCGCTTTTTAATTGCCCCCCAACCTTCCCATTTACCCAACTGTATGTATCAAAAGCAGCTGTTAAAAAACAGCTGATCGCAAAGCTGTCCAGCACAACTATCCCTTTTTTAAAATGCTGCAAACATCAGTCAAAGTTGCATTTAATATGTATATGTACCAACTTATATGCCAACTTATATGTTTCAACTTATATACAAATTCAACTCAATAACAAACTTACAGAACTTGTAACTTACAAACTTGTTCATAAACCTGCGGACTGCCAGTATAAACATATAAAATGTTCATTTACACAAACACATAATTTTCTTACTTTCCTGGAAATTAAAATGTATAAATGAATCCCCTTTTTCAAAATGGTACCTCAAGTTCTCAAGTTCTACAATACATACACACACTTAAAGTTAACCCAGAAAATAAAACAGTAGTTTGTAGGCTTTTACAGTAAACTGAAACATTTAGGCTCATCTCATTGTTTACACTAAAATACCCTACAAGTGGGATATTTTTTAAGCTAAACACCCCCAGTTTTAGATGTGGGGAAAGTTTTGATCAAAAGTTAAATACCCTTAAATGGCATGTCCACCCCCAAAACTATAATCCGCCCCCAGTAATGGCCCCATCATGTAGTGTAGTTTAATCCTTACCTCACATCCCAGCTCCATATGGTTCTCCTGCAGTGTCTCGCAAGCAGAAGGCCGGGCCGGGCGCCGGAGGAGAGAGGGAAGGTAAGTAAAGAACTGGCGACTTTCTTAAATTAATTTTATAGCGGTTGGGACTGGGGGGCAGTATTCTATTACCTGGCAAAAGTTTTTATTTAGAGTGGACATGCCCTTTAAAGTTAGATACCCTTAAAGTCAAATTCCCTTAAAGTTAAATACCCTTAAAGTCAAATACCCTTAAAGTCAAATTCGCTTAAAATCAAATACCCTATTATGATTCTATATTATGATGTTTACGTATTATGGGTAAACAGATTATTTCTAATTAGAAAGTTTACATTTGTTTATTTTAGTATCTTGAAGTCAATGCCAAAGTCTTTAAGGGGGAGACAAGGTGGGGGGAGGGGATGGCACAAATAAGCAATAATTTCTGGCAACATTTCAATCAGCAGAACATTTTTTCTACAGCCCCTTCAGTGATTCTGCCAGGTTGCAGTTTATGAAGTACCTGGTTTGTTTAGCACTGACAATGAATGTTTAAAGCAACTAGAGTAAGAATACCTCATAGTCTGTTTTGGGTGTCTGCATATGTGTATGTGTCTGTTATGTGTGTCAATGGATAACGTTGACATTATTAAATGACTTTCATTTTTGTTTGTATATTTATTTTCATTTAAATGGTTTTATTTCCCCATAAACAGGTAATGGCAATTGCAGCTCGGGATATGGAAAAAGCAAAGAACTTTGCCGAAACTCATAACATCCCTAAAGCGTATGGCTCCTATGAAGATCTTGCCAAAGACCCAGACATTGGTAGGTTACAGACCCTGGTAATGCCAAATACATTTCCATAAATTTTCAATTTAAAGGCCAAATGACTGCTTAGCAGCCAATTCATGTTGTTAATTAATACGGTAGATGTGGACAGTTTGGTGCCTACTACAATGTATTGTAACTATGGAGACATATTATAGGCTGTATTTATGCAATGTGCTGCCCTAGTCCATAATATTGACCCTAAAGGTTACATAGGTTACAATACATGATGGACAGTGGTAACACTGAGAGAAGTAATGTAATACATTATTAGTTGTATAGGAATATTGTTATGCATTTCCATGTATAAACTGGTCTGAATTTTTACTTGGCCTGAAAACAAGATCCGACTGGCCCACCAGGAAATAGAAGAAACCCCAAGAGTGGGGCCCATTCTCCCAATTGTTAATATTTAGGGTTGTTGTTTTTTTTGTTAAAATAATTATACTGAGAGCTGTAACAAGCATTTCTTTCATATCCTTTCTACCCACAGATGTCGTCTATGTCGGTGCCTTACACATTGTTCACAGAGACATTGTGCTGATATTCCTGCAGAATGGGAAAAATGTTCTATGTGAAAAGCCAATGGCCGTGAACGCCGCACAAGTCAGAGAACTCGTTGCTGCTGCCAGGAAAAACAATGTATTTCTCATGGAGGTACCTGATGCAGTTAAAGTGTTAATGACGTTTTAGGTTATGCCAATTACATATTGTGTCTACCTGTAGGCTGGTATATGCTGGCTGGTTAATTTACTGCTTTAGTGGTCCTTCTAAAAAAAGCTCTCAATGAGGAAGTGCCTGGATATTTGTTTAGGGAAAACGGGATTATGGAGGAGATTCAAAATGGAGTGCTGCTCTCCTTTTACATTCCCGGTTCCTGTGATGCAGTAATAACTTTGTGATAGTTAATGTGTCATGGGAACCTGGAAGGTACGGTGCAGCTTTATGCCTTCACTGAGATCACTTTAAAGAGACACTATACTGAAAAAATTACTTTGCCTCATGTTAATCTATAATTCAATATATGAAAGTAGTGTTGCTGCATGCCTTCAATCCAGCACACATTTTGTTTAGGAGCAGTATCCCCCCTGCCTCTTTTAACTACTCTAAGGGCACGGCCACACTGCAACGCAAACGCAAATGCAATCGCAAGCGATTTCATGTGCGATTTTTTTGCGTTTGCGCTTGCGATTTCTTCAATAAGTATAGGAAAACACATGCGATTGCGATTAAAAATGCAGAACGCAAAACGCAATCGCAACGCACCGAAAAACGTGCAAGCGCAAACGCAAAAAAACGCAGCAGTGTGGCCTAGCCCTAATTTCCATCCGACCTGACTTTTTTCCCACAAACCAACTGTCAAGCCTGCACACAGCATTCCAACTGTCAAAACTCTGTCACCATTCCAGCTACAGTAAAACTGCACAGAAGAATAGTTTGAGAGCAAGGAACTTGATTGACAGCTGAAATATAAGAAGTTTTAGATTGGATATCTAAAGAAATAGGGGGCAGATCAACAAAAAAATGATACAGTGGTGGTTGGGAAGAATTATAGTTTCCAGTTATGGTCAATTTAAAATAACCTATTTTTCTGTAAAGATGCCCTTTAAGTTTTTCTTTACATATCAGCGCAAAACAGAACATTGTCTTAATTGTATCTGGTACCTGGTACCTTTTATGTAAACTGTGCAAGACCCACTAGTTAGGCCCAAGCTAATTTAACATTATTAGGTAACATGAGTTTTACTCTTATCTGGACATTACATTAGCATGGTTTATTCTTATATCTGTTGTATCAGATTTTCTTCCAGTTTCCATATATTTGTTTGCTGTTCTCTCGTATACCAGGATCATTTTTGGCTCTTTTATCAATTTGTCCTGACATTGCCTTACAGGCTTTTTGGAGTCGTTTTTTCCCGGCCTATGAAGAAATCCGGGATCTCTTGACCCAGAATGCCATCGGGGATGTGAAGTTTGTTAGGGCAGAGATTGGTCGGGCGTTAACTCATGTCCCACGAATGTCTGTGAAGGAACTTGGAGGAGGAGCTACACTTAACATTGGTTGTTACTTAGTGCAGTTTGCACTGATGGTTTTCAATGGAGAAAGACCAGAATGTGTGACAGCCAAGGGGTTTCTACATGAGACAGGTAATATATATTTACTTGTCCTCAGATTTTATCACACTCTACTGTTGATCACACGCTACTTCTTCACATCCTGGTCTTCTTAGGTATCTCCAGGATATTGCACATTATTGGCTACCTCTGCGATAGTTTGCCAGTGCTATTAATTTACAGTGACGAGTCAGATGTTACCTTTTTAGTGGGTGACTGCGGTTAGATAAAATGATTGGTTGCTTTAGATTAATAGCATGGGCAAACTTATGCACCTTTTCTTGCATCAGTCTTTTAGTGTTTTTCACTCTGGAATTAGCTCCACTGTCCACCCCTTACCCCCTTTCTGTGGGGTTACCGCAAGGCTCAATACTTGTCTCTTCTTTTCTCCATTTACAGTTTTAGTCTTGGACAACTCATTAGCTTATTTGGATTCCAGTATTAAATATGTGCTGGTGATACCCAAATTAGCATTTCTGCCCCAGATCTCCCTACACTGACATCACAGGTACCTAATTGCCTTAGTGCCATCTTTGCCTTCATGTCCTCCGGGTTCATTAAACTGAATATAGACAAGACTGAATATTCCCCTACCCCTATATTAAAGGATAAGTTCATTTTGACAGTGAACCTATCCTTTTGTTCATTAATTGAAGAACGGGAGGTAAGGGAACTATGTCTTGCCTCTCGTTCTGTAACAGGTGCAGAGAATGAAGCCTTGAAACTTTGCTGACTCCTCTGACTGCTTCCGGGTTAAACTATACTATATCGCATATGCTCGCTATAGTATAGCATAAGCCGGAAGCAGTAACTGCAAGAGAAGTTAGCGAAGGAGCGTGCTCACGGGTGAGATTCAAGACTTTGTTCCTGCTTTGAAATAACTAGACTCAGATCTTTCCTTCATACCCCATGTTAACACATATAACTCCTGCCAGCTCCAACTCAAAAACATCTCTCACATTCCTCCCTTCCTTTCACACAACTAATTATATCCTGGCTTGACTACTGTAGGGCTGGGTACACACCATACAATATTTTTGGCCCGATTGACTAATATTATAGTGTATTGGTCGGTCGACCAAAAATGTTGTATGGTGTGGGTGCCAACGGCCATGACCGATCGGGTGTTCTAGTAAATCACGGCTGTCCCATGGGGAACTGCCCGTTCGGTCGTGGCAAACTGTTGGCCCTGGTTACTTTTGCCGTGACCAATAGAGATGGACCCATTAAAGTCAATGGGGGAGTGATAGTTCGAAAGGTTTGGATGATTTACAGCTAAACTAACAATGGTAACTTACTGTAAATGGCTGTGGCACCTGGGAAATGGTCTGGGGAACATGTCACTATCACCAAAACTTGTTTAAACACTTCTTGCGTTATGATCGGGCAATTGTCGGGTTTGCTCAATCTACATTCGAGGGTTACGGCCAATTCGAGGGTTACCGAACGATACTTTCGAGGGTTAGCGAACGATACATTCTAGATTTAGCAAAAGCGAATGATAAATTTGAGGGTTACCGAAAACGAACAATACATGCGAGGGTTAGCGAACGATACATTCTAGGGTTAGGGAAAATACAGCCACCAGTCTGAAAAAACAAACTAGTTCGAACCCAAACTAGTTTGAATAGTTTGAGTTTGTCTGAACTCATAAAGTTGATGAGTGAACTCGTGTTCGAGTTTGGTTTTGTGTCCATCACTGGTGACCAACAGTGATTTGTCATAAATACCCTGGAACGTCCCAATCAGCTATGATATGCTAGTTAGGACTGTCCAGGGTACTTAATTGCCAACAGATTCTTGTACAAGTCATTCTGAATTACCTTATATACTCGAGTATAAGTCGATCCGAGTATAAGTCGAGGTACCTATTTTTACCTGAAAAATTCGTAAAAACTGATTGACTCGAGTATAAGTCGAGGGTAGAAATTATCACCACTACTGCCTTCTGATTCTGTGTTGTTTTTAGGCTTTAGTTGCCCTTTAAATGGACAGCAGAATTCCCATACATGAATCCCATACAGTAATAGCCAAATCCAGTACCAGTAACCTCCAATTCTTTGGCGCTCCAGATGTTTGGAAACTACAACTCCCAGCATGCTTTGTTGCTGGGAGTTTTAGTTTCTAAACATGTGGAGTGGCAAGGTTCAGTAAACTTTTAATTAAGTTTACCATCATTTACAATTCTCCTGAACCCCATATAGTAAAGGGCCCTCTGAACCCCATATAGAAAAGGGAACTCTGACCCCCATATAGTAAAGGATTCTCTGACCCCAATAGTTTAAAAATGTCACCTGAGAGTTGTAGTTTCAAGCTGTCATTTGCACTGAACTAGCAGCTGTTTTTTGCCCCAAACTGAGGAGACCCATCAGATTTACAGCATCCAGTGACAGTGCTGAGTGAGTCCAGCAGGCAGAATACAGGAAGCAGGAAGTGTAAAGGCAGATCAGCTCCTGTAACTTTCTATACAGGTTAACACCACCTACTGGTTACTATCTGTAATTGCAGAATTTGGATCTAAATTAGGACTTGACTCGAGTATAAGTCGAGGTTAGGTTTTCAGGCTCATTTTAAAGCCTGAAAAATTCGACTTATACTCAAGTATAAAGCCAGTTGGATGACTAGTTCTTTAAGAACTAAAATTAATTCCAGTTGATTTTACTGAATACTACAGATACATTATATATTTCAATTTTAGCTTTAGTTCTCCTTTAATATTTTCTCTGGTGTCCATGCAATAATTCATTTTTTGTTTGTCCTGCAGGTGTGATTGAGACTGTTTCCATTATCCTCCAGTATCCCAATAAATGGCAAGCTACCCTTTCATGCAGTTTTATCGCCGGACTGACAGATCAAGCTGTTATCTGTGGTTCCAAAGGCATTATTCAGGTATCATTAACTCATTAAATGATAGATTACTGGTTCTATAACAAATAGGTATTCATTTAATTGGCTCTTTTTGGCTATATGTAAGAATAACCTGAATTTCCCCTTTAAATATATACAGTGTTTTTACAGACTGGTTATGTTATCTACAGATGGTGATGATTTGGTTTAATCTTTTCTCTGTGGTCTCATTTTAGGTCCCATCACGTATTTGGTGTCCGACGTCTATCATCGTTAATGGGACAGAGCGTACCTTTCCCCTCCCACCTTCTTCAAAGCCCCATCATTACCCCAATGCCACAGGGTTGAGTTATGAAGCAGAACATGTGCGGCAGTGTCTTTTAAAAGGTGAATTCATCTCCCCACATTGACCTAAATAAAATACAACACAATAGCCCCTGTGTGATGTATATGTTGCCTGTAGCTCGAAAATTACATTGCACTGGCTGTAATGTGCCTGGAAAGTAATACTGTAGATTGTGATTAGAGATGTAATGTGGGTTTGTATAGAACCTGGTTTTGAATCCAATCTGAGGGTTTCGAAGTCCCGACGAAACTTTCGGAACTCCCAGATTTCATGGAACCCGGATTTTTAGAATTTTTGAAAATCAAAAGTAGCCGATTATTGAAAATCGAAAATTGAAAGTAGATGATTATCGAAAGTTGAACCCTCAAAAGTAGCCCTCGAAAATGGAATGCCGAAGCTTGAAAACAGCCCGATCATGAGGAAAGATTTAAAATAAGTTTTGGTTCTATTTACGGGTTCCCCAGACCATTCCCCTGGTCTCTGTGTCATTTACAGTAACCTACTATTACTATTTATCCCTCAAAATGGACAGAAACATTCACATTTTTTTCTCCCATAGACTTCTATGGGTCCGTTTTCGAATCTTCGAATTTTCAGTAAAATTTTAAAACGGAACGAAACTCAACCGCTTTGAACATCTCTAATTTGTGATGGTTATTGATTGATAGGGGGAATCTTTAACAGAAGGTAAATGCTACAGGAGACAAGGCATCGATTTATCACCCTGAACTGCTGCCTTTTTTTCGGCTCCTTTATTGTTTTATAACCAATAGGCCGTCCAGCTCTCCAGCCCTGCCAGTTTAAACATCAATATCTCTGGAAATGTGAATTTTTCTAAGGCTGTGATAAAAATGTTTTATATCTGCAAAAGTTTTCATTAAATTCATGTTTGTTTGTTTTTAGGGTTGAAGGAAAGTCCTATAATGAGCTTGGCCGATAGTGAGATGGTGGCCAGTATCATGGATGAAGTTCACAAGCAATTTGGAATTATGTAACCATAGGACCTGTCTTGTAAAAAATCAGCTTCAGAATGGAATTAATAATATCCGCTGTGCTACAATGTAAAGTGTGTGGCTGATATAGAGCAACTAAAGAATAAATACAAATTGGAAATCGATCAGGAGTCACATACAGACTATCCCCTTTACACCACTCCATCTGAATCAACTTTCAAAAGGAACCAGAATTGACCAAGTAGCATTGCATTGCCTGATATAGTACGTAGCTATGTGGACAACCCATGGATCCTCTACTACTTACCCTGACCCCATTGATAAGAAAGTTCTGATCACATTTCCTGAAATCTTTTGAAAGGGAATGACTAAGCGGGATGGGAAGGAAATGGTCCTTTGTCAGTTTGATAAATGTAATTAAATAAGTCAAAATAACTGACCAGCCAATGGCCATGGCCTCCTAAACAACATGGCTATGGGCATTACTGCATCAATGTGATTTTAAGTGTTGTTGCAAGTCTCTGCAGTGTATCTCTGTATATAACGCAACTTCCAGTATCTTAGCATTATGATAAACTATATAATACTGTATTACGGGTAGAAAGATAGCACCTGCCACACGAGTTCCGTGCTAGACTCCACAATGTTAAAATGCCTGGTCCGATCCGTCTCCCACACAGTTGCTATTCCAGGAATGTGTAGTCACATGTATGAAGTTAAAAGCATTATGGTCCCTACACCGACATGTCACCTTGTGGGGTAAGCTCCGCCCAACGTGTTTCGTGATGTCATGTGACTTCCTCAGAGGCATATATATTATGTCATATATTAACTATTTTGAAAATTGAAATTTGAATAATATACAAGGAAAGGATAGCATTGTATTACCACAATAACATCATACATGTATTAGCAATTTTTTTTGTTATTTACAACCATGTAATAGATATGTAGCAAAATGTATAATATTGACATGAAGAAGTGTTAAAAAATCACAAATCTCTTATTCATAGAATTTATTTAAACCATCTGAAATGAACAGGATTGGTTCAAGAGAGGTGTCAAGGAGGTTATTTATGTGAACATAAAGAAACCAAGCCTAAATACTGTAGATTTTCAACACCAACTATCTGCCATGTACAATGCTGTTTTGACACTTTGCCCTGGGCAGTTTCAATAACACCTCTTAGACACAATACAATCCCACCTTGCATTAGAATGTCACTAACACCTGGCTGTTATAAACTGATTGGGACTTTCCAGGGTACTTAATTGCCAATAGATCCGATTCTGAATTGAGAAATCCCATCAGGTGACAAGTGAAACTAGTGAAACTTTAAGTCCCATTGATCTAACTGAATACAACAGATATACTATGACCTGGATAAATGAATATTACAGATTATACCATGACCTGGATGAATGAATATTACAGATATACCATGAACTGGATGAATGACTATTACAGATATACCATAACCTTGATGGATGAATATTACAGATATACCATGACCTGGATGAATGAATATTACAGATATACCGTGACCTGGATGAATGAATATTCCAGATATACCATGACCTGGATGAATAAATATTCCAGATATACCATGACCTGGATGAATGAATATTAGATATACCATGACCTGGATGAATGAATATTACAGATATACAATAACCTGGATGAACGAATATTACAGATATACCATGACCTGGATGAATGAATATTACAGATATACCATGACATGGATGAATGAATATTACAGATATATCGTGACCAGGATGAATGAATATTACAGATATACCGTGACCTGGATGAATGAATATTACAGATATACCGTGACCTGGATGAATGAATATTACAGATATACCGTGACCTGCATGAATGAATATCACAGATATACCATGACCTGGATGAATGAATATTAGATATACCATGACCTGGATGAATGAATATTACAGATATACCATGACCTGGATGAACGAATATTACAGATATACCATGACCTGGATGAACGAATATTATAGATATACCATGACCTGGATGGATGAATATTACAGATATACCATGACCTGGATGAATGAATTTTACAGATATACCATGACCGGCATGAATGAATATTACAGATAAGCCATGACCTAGATGAATGTATATTACAGATATACCATGACCTGGATGAATAAATATTACAGATATACCATGACCTGGATGAACGAACATTACAGATATACCATGACCTGGATGGACGAATATTACAGATCTACCATGACCTGGATGAACGAATATTACAGATATACCATGACCTGGATGAACGAATATTACAGATATACCATGACCTGGATGAATGAATATTACAGATATACCATGACCTGGATGAGTGAATATTACAGATATACCATGACCTGGATGAGTGAATATTACAGATATACATGACCTGAGATGTGGTATGAATATTACAGATATACCATGACCTGGATGAGTGAATATTACAGATATACCATGACCTGGATGAATGAATATTAGCAGATATACCATGACCTGGATGAATGAAATATTACAGATATACCATGACCGGATGATGAATATTACAGATATCATGACCTGGATAATGAATATTACAATATACCATGACCTGGATGAGTGATATTACAGATATACCATGACCTGGTTAATGAATATTACAGATATACCATGACCTGGATAAGTGTATATTACAGATATACCATGACCTGGATAGTGTATTACAGATATACCATGACCTGGATGGATTAATATTACAGATTACCATGAACGGGATGAATGAATATTACAGATATACATGACCTGGAGGATGAATATTACAGATATACCATGACCTGGATGAATGATATACAGATATACCATCACCTGGATGAGTGAATATTACAGATATACCAGTGACCTGATGTGGATATTACATATACCATGACCTGATGGATAATATTACAGATATACCATGACTGGATGAATGAATATTACAGATATACCATGACCTGGATAATGAATATTACAGATATACACCATGACCTGGATGAGGAATATTACAGATATACCATGACCTTGTTAATGAATATTACAGATATCCATGACCTGGATAATGATATTTACAGATATACCATGACCTGGATGAATGAATATTCCAGATATACCATGACCTGGATGGATAATATTACAGATATACCATAACCTGGATGAATGAATATTACAGATATACCATGACCCTGGATGAGTGAATATTACAGATATACCATGACCTGGATGATGAATATTACAGATATAACCATGACCTGGATGAGTGAATATTACGATATCATGACCTGGATGGATGAATATTACGGATATACCATGACCTGGATGAGTGCATATTACAGATATACCATGACCTGGATGAATGAATATTACGATATCATGACCTGGATGATAATATTACAGATATACCATGACCTGGATGAGTGAATATTACAGATATACCATGACCTGGATGAATGAATATTACAGATATACCATGACCTGGATGAATGAATATTAGCATATACACCATGACCTGGATGAATGATATTACAGATATACCATGACCTGGATGAATGAATATTACAGATATACCAACCTGGATGAGTGATATTACAGATATCCATGACCTGATGGATGAATATTACAGATATACCATGACCTGGATGAATGAATATTAACAGATATACCATGACCTGATGAATGAATATACAGATATACCATGACCTGGATGAGTGAATATACAGATATACCATGACCTGGATGAATGAATATTACAGATATACCATGACCTGATGAATGAATATTACAGATAACCATGACCTGGATAGTGAATATTACAGATATACCATGACCTGATGAATGAATTTACAGATATACCATACCTGGATGATGAATATTACAGATTACCATGACCTGGATGATGAATATTACAGATATACCATGACCTGATGGATGAATATTACGATATACCATGACCTGGATGAATGAATATTACAGATATACCATGACCTGGATGAATGAATATTACAGATATACCATGACCTGGATGAAGAATATTACGATATACCATGACCTGGATGAATGAATATTACAGATATACCATGACCTGGATGATAATATTACAGTATAACCATGACCTGGATGAATGAATATTACAGATATACCATGACCTGGATAATGAATATTACAGATATACCATACCTGGATGATGAATATTACAGATATACCATGACCTGATGAGTGATATTACAGATATACCATGACCTGGATGAATGAATATTACAGATATACCATGACCTGGATGATGAATATTACAGATATACCATGACCTGGATGAGTGAATATAACGATATACCATGACCTGGATGAATGAATATTACAGATATACCATGACCGATAATGAATATTACAGATAACCATGACCTGGATGAGTGAATATTACAGATCTACATGACCTGATGAATGATAATTACAGATATACATACCTGGATGAGTGAAATTACAGATATACCATGACCTGATGATGAATATTACAGATATACCATGACCTGGATGGATGAATATTACAGATATACCTGACCTTGATGAATGAATATTACAGATATACCATGACCTGGATGAGTGAATATTACAGATATACCATACCTGATGAAGAATATTACAGATTTACCATGACCTGGATGATGAATATTACGATATACCATACCTGGATAGTGAATATACAGATATACCATGACCTGATGGATGAATATTACAGATATACCATGACCTGGATGGATGAATATTACAGATATACCATGACCTGATGAAGAATATTACAGATTATACCATGACCTGGATGAATGAATATTACAGATATACCATGACCTGGATGAATGAATATTACATATACCATGACCGGATTAGTGAATATTACGATATACCATGACCTGGATGATGATATTACAGATATACCACCTGGATGATGAATATTACAGATATACCATGACCTGGATGGATGAATATTACGCATATACCATGACCTGGATGGATGAATATGACTGATATAACAATGACCTGGATGAGAGAATATTACAGATATCCATGACCTGGCTAATGAATATTACAGATATACCATGACCTGGATGGATGAATATTACAGATATACCATGACCTGGATGGATGAATATTACTGATATACCGTGACCTGGATGAGTGAGAACCTTCACAAACATATCTTAAAAGGTTGTTTGTAAAGTGTGGATCCAGACAGCCTCTCGTTTATGGAGATTCTTTTCTCTACTTCGCTTTCTTCTGGTAAAACCTGCATAATCTATAATCTGGAATTTCATATGGGAGGGGAGGGAGGGAAAGGGAGGGGAGGGGGTAGGAGAGGAAAACGGAGGTAGGGAGGAGGAAAGGTGGGGGGGGGAGGAGGATGGAGGAGAGGGGAGGGGGGGAGGAAGGAGGGAGGGAAGAAGGAGGTGGGGGGGGGATGGGGGCACTGTGAGGGTAGGGGGGAGGGGAGGTAGGAGGGGGGGGAAGTGGTAGAGGAGGAGAGGAGGGAAGGGAGTAGAGAGGGAAAATGGGGGGAAGGGAGGATAGGTGATTGATGTTGTAATTGGTTGAGGGGAGTGGAGGAGGGATGTAAGTGAGGTAGTGGGGGCAGAGGGTATATGGGAGTATGTAGTGTTATTTGTTTATTGTATTGAGTACATTGTTGGATTTTATGTAAATGGTTATTATTAAATTATTAGAATTTAAAAAATATATATTTTTTTGAGTGTAATTTATTTTTATAATTTTTTTTTTAAAAATGCAGAACGCAAAACGCAATCGCAAACGCACCGAAAAACGTCACGCAAACGCAAAAAAACGCAGCAGTGTGGCATAGCCTAATTTCCATCCGACCTGACTTTTTCCCACAACCAACTGTCAAGCCTGACACAGCATTCAACTGTCAAAACTCTGTCACCATTCAGCTACCGTAAACTGCACAGAAGATAGTTTGAGAGCAAGGAACTTGATTGACAGCTGAAATATAAGAAGTTTAGATTGGATATCTAAGAAAAGGGGAGATCACAAAAAAATGATACAGTGGTGGTTGGAAGAATTATAGTTTCCAGTTATGGTCAATTTTAAATAACCTATTTCTGTAAAGATGCCCTTTAAGTTTTTCTTTACATATCAGCGCAAAAAAGACATTGTCTTAATTGTATCTGGTACCTGGTACTTTATGTAACGTTGCAAGACCCACTAGTTAGGCCAAGCTAATTTAACATTATTAGGTAACATGAGTTTTACTCTTATCTGGACATTACATTAGCATGGTTTATTCTTATATCTGTGTATCAAGTTTCTTCCAGTTTCCATATATTTGTTTGCTGTTCTCTCGTATACCAGGATCATTTTGGCTTTTATCAATTTGTCCTGACATTGCCTACACAGGCTTTTTGGAGTCGTTTTTTCCCGCCTATGAAGAAATCCGGGATCTCTTGACCCAGAATGCCATCGGGGATGTGAAGTTTGTTAGGGCAGAGATGGTCGGGCGTTACTCATGTCCCACGAATGTCTGTGAAGGAACTTGGAGGAGGAGCTAACACTTAACATTGGTTGTTACTTAGTGCAGTTTGCACTGATGGTTTTCAATGGAGAAAGACCAGAATGTGTGACAGCCAAGAGGGTTTACATGAGACAGGTATATATATTTACTTGTCCTAGATTTTATCACATCTACTGTTGATCACACGCTACTTCTTCACATCTGGTCTTCTTAGGTATCTCCAGGATATTGCACATTATTGGCTACCTCTGCGATAGTTTGCCATGCTATTATTTACAGTGACGAGTAGATGTTACCTTTTTAGGGGTGACTGCGGTTAGATAAAATGATTGGTTGCTTTAGTTAATAGCATGGGCAAACTATGACACCTTTTCTGCATCAGCTTTTTAGTGTTTTTCATCTGAATTAGCTCCACTGTCCACCCCTTACCCCCTTTCTGTGTGGGTTACCGCAAGGCTCAATACTTGTCTCTTCTTTCTTCTTTACAGTTTTAGTCTTGGACAACTCATTAGCTTATTTGGATTCCAGTATTAAATATGTGCTGGTGATACCAAATTAGAATTCTGCCCCAGATCTCCCTACACTGACATCACAGGTCCCTAATGCCTTAGTGCCATCTTTGCCTTCATGTCCTCGGGTTCATTAAACTGAAATAGACAAGACTGAATATTCCCCTACCCTATATTAAAGGATAAGTTCATTTTGACAGTGAACCTATCCTTTTGTTCATTAATTGAAGAAGGGAGGTAAGGGAACTATGTCTGCCTCTCGTTCTGTTAACAGGTGCAGAGAATGAAGCCTTGAAACTTTGCTGCATCCTCTGACTGCTTCCGGGTTAAACTATACATATCGCATATGCTCGCTATAGTATAGCATAAGCCGGAAGCAGTAACTGCAAGAGAAGTTAGCGAAGGAGCGTGCTCACGGGTGAGATCAAGACTTTCGTTCCTGCTTTGAAATAACTAGACTCAGATCTTTCCTTCATACCCCATGTTAACACATATAACTCTCTGCCAGCTCCAACTCAAAAAACATCTCTCACATTCCTCCCTTCTTCCCACAACTAATATATCCTGGCTTGACTACTGTAGGGCTGGGTACACACCATACAATATTTTGTGGCCCGATTGACTAATATTATAGTGTATGGTCGGTCGAACCAAAATGTTGTATGGTGTGGGTGCAACGGCCATGACCGATCGGGTGTTCTGTAAATCACGCGTCCCATGGGGAACTGCCCGTTCGGTCGTGGCAAACTGTTGGCCCTGGTTACTTTTGCCGTGACCAAGAGATGGACCCATTAAAGTCAATGGGGGAGTGATAGTTCGAAAGGTTTGGATGATTACAGCTAAACTAACAATGTAACTTACTGTAAATGGTGTGGCACCTGGAAATGGTCTGGGGAACATGTCAATATCACCAAAACTGTGTTTAAACACTTTCTGCGTTATGATCGGGCAATTGTCGGGTTGCTCAATCTACATTCGAGGGTTACGGCCAATTCGAGGGTTACCAACGATACTTTCGAGGGTTAGCGAACGATACATTCTAGATTTAGCAAACAGCGAATGATAAATTTGAGGGTTACCGAAAACGAACAATACACTGCGAGGGTTAGCGAACGATACATCTAGGGTTAGGGAAAATACAGCCCCGTCTGAAAAAACAAACTAGTTCGAACCCAAACTAGTTTGAATAGTTTGAGTTTGTCTGAACTCATAAAGTTGATGAGTGAACTCGTGTTCGAGTTTGGTTTTGTGTCCATCATAGTGACCAACAGTATTTGTCATAAATACCCTGAACGTCCCAATCAGCTATGATATGCTAGTTGGACTGTCCAGGGTACTTAATTGCCAACAGATTCTTGTACAAGTCATTCTGAATTACCTTAATACTCGAGTAAGTCGATCCGAGTATAAGTCGAGGTACCTATTTTTACCTGAAAAATTCGTAAAAACTGATTGACTCGAGTATAGTCGAGGTAGAAATTATCACCAACTACTGCCTTCTGTTCTGTGTTGTTTTTAGGCTTTAGTTGCCCTTTAAATGGACAGCAGAATTCCCATACATGAATCCCATACGTAATAGCAAATCCAGTACCAGTAACCTCCCATTCTTTGGCGCTCCAGATGTTTGGAAACTACAACTCCCAGCATGCTTTGTTGCTGGGAGTTTTAGTTTCTAAACATGTGGAGTGGCAAGGTTCAGTAAACTTTTAATTAAGTTTACCATCATTTACAATTCTCCTGAACCCCATATAGTAAAGGGCCCTCTGAACCCCATATAGAAAGGGAACTCTGACCCCCATATAGTAAAGGATTCTCTGACCCCAATAGTTAAAAATGTCACCTGAGAGTTGTAGTTTAAGCTGTCATTTGCACTGAACTAGCAGCTGTTTTTTGCCCCAACTGAGGAGACCCATAGATTTACAGCATCCAGTGACAGTGCTGAGTGAGTCCAGCAGGCGAATACAGGAAGCAGGAAGTGTAAAGGCAGATCAGCTCCTGTAACTTCTATACAGGTTAACACACACCTACTGGTTACTATCTGTAATTGCAGAATTTGGATCTAAATTAGGACGACTCGGTATTATAAGTCGAGGTTAGGTTTTCAGGCTCATTTTAAAGCCTGAAAAATTCGACTTATACTCAAGTACGGTAAAAGCCAGTTGGATGACTATTCTTTAAGAACTAAAATTAATTCCAGTTGATTTTACTGAATACTACAGATACATTATATATTTCAATTTTAGCTTTAGTTTCCTTTAATATTTTCTCTGGTGTCCATGCAATAATTCATTTTTTTGTTTGTCCTGCAGGTTGATTGAGACTGTTTCCATTATCCTCCAGTATCCCAATAAATCAAGCTACCTTTCATGCAGTTTTATCGCCGGACTGACAGATCAAGCTGTTATCTGTGGTTCCAAAGGCATTATTCAGGTATCATTAACTCATTAAATGATAGATTACTGGTTCTATAAAAATAGGTATTCATTTAATTGGCTCTTTTGGCTATATGTAAGAATAACCTGAATTCCCCTTTAAATATATACAGTGTTTTTACAGACTGGTTATGTTATCTACATGGGTGATGATTTGGTTTAATCTTTTCTCTGTGGTCTCATTTTAGGTCCCATCACGTATTTGGTGTCCGAGTTCTATCATGTTAATGGGACAGAGCGTACCTTTCCCTCCCACCTTCTTCAAAGCCCCATCATTACCCCAATGCCACAGGGTTGAGTTATGAAGCAGAACATGTGCGGCAGTGTCTTTTAAAAGGTGAATTCATCTCCCCACATTGACTAATAAAATACAACACAATAGCCCCTGTGTGATGTATATGTTGCCTGTAGCTCGAAAATTACATTGCACGGCTGTAATGTGCCTGGAAAGTAAACTGTAGATTGTGATTAGAGATGTAATGTGGGTTTGTATAGAACCGGTTTTGAATCCAATCTGAGGGTTTCGAGTCCCCGACGAAACTTTCGGAACTCCCGATTTCATGGAACCCGATTTTTAGAATTTTTGAAAATCAAAAGTAGCCGATATTGAAAATCGAAAATTGAAGTAGATGATTATCGAAATTGAACCCTCAAAAGTAGCCCTCGAAAATGGAATGCCGAAGCTTGAAAACAGCCGATCAGGGAAAGATTTAAAATAAGTTTTGGTTCTATTTACGGGTTCCCACAGCCATTCCCCTGGTCTCTGTGTATTTACAGTATCCTACTATTACTATTTATCCCTCAAAATGGACAGAAACATTCAATTTTTTTTTTCCCATAACTTCTAGGTCCGTTTTCGAATCTTCGAATTTTCAGTAAAATTTTAAAACGGACGAAACTCAACCGCTTTGAACATCTCTAATTTGTGATGGTTATTGATTGATAGGGGGAATCTTTAACAGAAGGTAAATGCTACAGAGACAAGGATCGATTTATCACCCTGAACTGCTGCCTTTTTTTTCGGCTCCTTTATTGTTTTATAACCAATAGGCCGTCCAGCTCTCCAGCCCTGCCAGTTAAAACATCATATCTCTGGAAATGTGAATTTTCTAAGGCTGTGATAAAAATGTTTATATCTGCAAAGTTTCATTAAATTCATGTTTGTTTGTTTTTAGGGTTGAAGGAAAGTCCTATAATGAGCTTGGCCGATAGTGAGATGGTGGCCAGTATCATGGATGAAGTTCACAAGAATTTGGAATTATGTAACCATAGGACCTGTCTTGTAAAAAATCAGCTTCAGAATGGAATTAATAATATCCGCTGTGCTACAAGTAAAGTGTGTGGCTGATATAGAGCAACTAAAGAATAAATACAAATTGGAAATCGATCAGGAGTCACATACAGACTATCCCCTTTACACCACTCCATCTGAATCAACTTTCAAAAGGAACCAGAATTGATCAAGTAGCATTGCATTGCTGATATAGTACGTAGCTATGTGGACAACCCATGGATCCTTCTACTACTTACCTGACCCATTGATAAGAAAGTTCTGATCACATTTCCTGAAATCTTTTGAAAGGGAATGACTAAGACGGGATGGGAAGGAAATGGTCCTTTGTCAGTTTGATAAATGTAATTAAATAAGTCAAAATAACTGAAGCCATGCCAGCTCCTAAACAACATGGCTATGGGCATTACTGCATCAATGTGATTTTAAGTGTTGTTGCAAGTCTCTGCAGTGTATCTCTGTATATAACGCAACTTCCAGTATCTTAGCATTATGATAAACTATATAATACTGTATTACGGGTAGAAAGATAGCACCTGCCCACGAGTTCCGTGCTAGACTCCACAATGTTAAAATGCTGGTCCGATCCGTCTCCCACACAGTTGCTATTCCAGGAATGTGTAGTCCACATGTATGAAGTTAAAAGCATTATGGTCCTACACACGACATGTCACCTTGTGGGGTAAGCTCCGCCCAACGTGTTCGTGATGTCATGTGACTTCCTCAGAGGCATATATATTATGTCATATATTAACTATTTGAAAATTGAAATTTGAATATATACAAGGAAAGAGAGCATTGTATTACCACAATAAATCATACATGTATTAGCAATTTTTTTGTTATTTAAACCAGTAATAGATATGTAGCAAAATGTATAATATGACATAAGAAGAAGTGTTAAAAAATCACAAATCTCTTATTCATAGAATTTATTTAAACCATCTGAAATGAACAGGATTGGTTCAAGAGAGGTGTCAAGGAGGTTATTTATGTGAACATAAAGAAACCAAGCTAAATACTGTAGATTTTCAACACCAACTATCTGCCATGTACAATGCTGTTTTGACACTTTGCCCTGGGCAGTTTCAATAACACTCTTAGACACAATAGCAATCCCACCTTGCATTAGAATGTCACTACAACTGGCTGTTATAAAACTGATTGGGCTTTCCAGGGTACTTAATGCCAATAGATCATTCTGAATTGAGAAATCCCATCAGGTGACAAGTGAAACTAGTGAAACTTTAAGGCCCATTGATCTAACTGAATACAACAGATATACTATGACCTGGATAACTGAATATTACAGATTATACCATGACCTGATGAAGAATATTCAGATATACATGAACTGGATGAATGAATTACAGATATACCATAACCTTGATGGATGAATATTACAGATATACCATGACCTGGTGAATGAATATTACAGATATACATGACCTGGATGAATGAATATTCAGTATACCATGACCTGGAGAAAGAATATTCGATATACCATGACCTGGTGAAGAATATATATACCATGACTGGATGATGAATATACAGATATCAATAACCTGGATGAACGAATATTACAGATATACCATGACCTGGATGAATGAATATTACAGATATACCATGACAGGTGAATGAATATTACAGATATCGTGACCGGATGAATGAATATTACAGAATATTACCGTGACCTGGATGAATGATATACAGATATACCGTGACCTGGATGAATGAATATTACAGATATACCGTGACCTGCAGAATGAATATACAGATATACCATGACCGGGATGAATGAAGATTAGATTACCATGACCTGGATGACATGAATATTACAGTATACCATGACCTGGATGAACGAATATTAACAGATATACCATGACCTGGATGAACGAATATTATAGATATACCATGACCTGGATGATGAATATTACAGATATACCATGACCTGGATGAATGAATATTACAGATATACCATGACCGGCTGAATGAATATTACAGATATAAGCCATGACCTAGATGAATGAATATTACAGATATACCATGACCTGGATGAATAATATTACAATATACCATGACCTGGGATGAACGAACATTACAGATTACCATGACTGGATGAACTGACAATACAGATATACCATGACCTGGATGAAACAAAAACATTAAAGC
>CM033475.1:204089785-204415628 GCA_019447015.1 Hymenochirus boettgeri | reverse complement strand
AGAATATTACAGATTATACCATGACCTGGATGGAATATACAGATATACCATGACCTGGATGAATGAATGATTACAGATATACCATGACCTGGAGGATGAATATTACAGATATACCATGACCTGGATGAATGAATATTACAGATATACCATGACCTGGATGAATGAATATTACGATTATACCATGACCTGGATGAATGAATAACGATATACCATGACTGGATAATGAATATTACAGATATACCATGACTGGATGAATGAAATTCAGATATACCATGACCATGGATGAATGAATATTACAGATATACCATGACCGGATGAGATGAATATTACAGAGAACATGACCTGGATGAGGAATATTACAGATATACCATGACCTGGATAAATGAATATTACAGATATACCATGACCTGGATGAATGATATTACAGATATACCATGACCTGATGGATGTGAATTACAGATATACCATGACCTGGATGAATGAATATTACATAGTATACCATGACCTGGATGGTTAATATTACAGATATACCAGGACTGGATGATATGAATATTACAGATATACCATGACCTGGTATGAATGAATATTACAGATATACCATGACCTGGATGAGATGAATATACAGATATACCATGACCTGGATGAATGAATATTTACAGATATACCATGACCTGGAGGATGAATGTTACAGATATACCATGACCTGGATGAGAATTTACGAATATACATGACCTGGATGAATGAATATTACAGATATACCATGACCTGGATGAATGAATATTTACAGATATACCATGACCTGGATGAATGAATATTACCGATATACATGACCTGATGGATTACTATTACAGATATTACCTGACCTGGATGAATGAATATTACAGATATACCATGACCTGGATGAGTGAATATTACAGATATACCATGACTGGATGAGTGAATATTACAGATATACCATGACCTGTGATGGTGAATATTACAGATATACCATGACCTGGATGATGAATATTACAGAATACCATGACCTGGATAATGATTTACGATATACCATGACCTGGATTAATGAATATACAGATATACCATGACCTGGATGAGTGAATATTACAGATAACCATGACCTGATAAGGATATACAGATATACCATGACCTGGATGAATGAATATTACAGAAATACCATGACCTGGAGAATGAATATTACAGATATACATGACCTGGATGAATGAATATTACAGATATACCATGACCTGGATGATAATATACAGATATACCATGACCTGGATGAGATGAATATTACAGATATTCCATGACCTGGATGAATGAATATTACAGATATACCATGACCTGGATGAGATGAATATTACAGATATACCATGACCTGGATGAATGAATTTACAGATATACATGACCTGGATGAATGAATATTACAGATATACCCATGACCTGGATGGATGAATGTTACCAGATAAAAAAAAAAACCATTGGACCTGGATGAATGAGTTACATAATATACCATGACCTGGATGAATGAATATTACAGATATACCAGACCTGGATGAGAGAATATTACAGATATACCATGACCTGGATGAGATGAATATTACAGATATACCAAGACCTGGATAAATGAATATTACAGATATACCATGACTGGATGAGATATACAGATATACCATGACCTGGATGAATGAATATTACAGATATACCATGATGGATGAATGAATATTACAGATATACCATGACCTGTATGAATGAAATTACAGATATACCATGACCTGGATGAATGAATATTACAGATATACCATGACCTGGATGGATGAATTTACAGAATACCATGACCTGGATGAATGAATATTACAGTATACCATGACCAGGAAGGATGAATATTACAGATATACCATGACCTGGAGGAAGATATATACAGATATACCATGACCTGGATGAATGAATATACAGATATACCATGACCTGGAAGGATGAATTACAAGATATACCATGACCTGGATGAATGAATATTACAGATATACCATGACCTGGATGAATGAAATTACAGATATACCAGAACTGAGAATGAATATAAATATACCATGACCTGGATGGAATGAATATTACAGATATACCATGACCTGGATGGGATTGGAATATTACAGATATTACCATGACCTGGATGGATGAATATTACAGATTATACCATGACCTGGATGGAATGAATATTACAGATATACCAGACCTGGAGAGGAATATTACAGATATACCATGACCTGGATGAATGAAATAACAGATATACCATGACCTGGATGGATGAATATTACAGATATACCATTGGGACCTGGATGAATGAATATTACAGATATACCATGACCTGGGATGAATGTAAATTAAGATATACCATGACCTGGATGAATGAATATTACAGATATACCATGACCTGGATAAAGAATATACAGATATACCATGACCTGGATGAATGAATATTACAGATATCCATGACCTGGATGAATGAATATTACAGATATACCATGACACTGGTGAATGAATATTACAGATATACCATGACCTGGATGAGTGAATATTACAGATATACCATGACCTGGTAAATGAATATACAGAGATACCAGACCTGAATGAATGAATATTACAGATATACCATGACCTGGATGGATGAATATTACAGATATACCATGACCTGGAGAGTGAATATTACAGCATATACATGACCTGGATGAAGAAATATTACAGATATACCATGACCGGAGGATGAATATTACAGATACCATGACCTGGATGAGTGAATTTACAGATTATACCATGACCTGGATGAATGAATATTACAGTTATACCATGACCTGGATGAATGAATATTACAGATGTACCGTGACTGGATGAATGAATATTACAGATATACCATGACCTGGATGAATGAATATTACAGATATACCATGACCTGGATGAATGAATATTACAGATATACATGACCTGGATGAGTGAATATTACAGAATACCATGACCTGGATGGATGAATATTACAGATATACCATGACCTGGATGAGTGAATATACAGATATACCAGACTGGAGGATGAATATTACAGATATACCATGACCTGAGGATGAGTGAATATTACAGATATACACATGACCTGGATGGATGAATATACAGATATACCGTGACCTGGATGAGTAATATTACAGATATACCATGACCTGGATGATGAATTTACAGATATACCATGACCTGGATGAGTGAATATTACAGATATACCATGACCTGGATGGATGAATATTACAGATATACCGTGACCTGGATGAGTGAATATTACAGAGATTACCATGACCTGGATGGATGAATATTACTGATATACCGTGACTGGATGAGTGAAGATACAGATATACCATGACCTGGATGGATGAATATTAAGATAACCATGACCTGGATGGAGGATGAATATTACTGATATACCGTGACCTGGATGAGTGAGAACCTTCACAAACATATCTTAAAAGGTTGTTTGTAAAGTGTGGATCCAGACAGCCTCTCGTTTATGGAGATTCTTTTTCTACTCGTCTTTCGTGTAAAACCTGCATAATCTTAATCTGGAATTTCATATCCATCAGGAGCATAATTACCAGGGTAGCAGGGGGGGCCCCTATGGCAGATAAAGCCTCTTCCCCTTGCTGGGGGGAACCAGTGATTCCTAGTACGGCACTCACATTATGGGAATTTAGCACATGTGCTGATAATGGCATTGTTGTTAAGCTATGCATTGACATGTTCAGCTGTATATAGGTGCTAGCCACACTACTGCTAACAACAATAAAAGAGGACTTGTACTGCTCTGTCCTGATATACGTATCACTCAGATAGACAACGGTGATAGGTAAAAATGCCAATCTTATTAAATCAAACATCTTCAGCATGTACATAAAACAGGAAATTGACGAGACCTGACGTGTTTCGAACGCGCCCAGCATTCTTTATCATTGCCAAACTAAATACAATAGATAGACACACAGTTAAAATCATCCAGTCGGATGACTAGCGACTTCAAGTGCCCTATTTGTAAAGGTTTAGTGGTCGTTAATTAACAATCAGAAATTACTGCTAACGAATGTAAATCTACGATAATGCTATCCTAGGTTTACGATCCTCGTAGACTTACTACTTCATGGTATTCTATGACCGAAAAGTTGTTAATTAACAAACCTTCAGCGTAATGTATGACGCGGATGTGAAATGTGCGGCCACAGTCGATATATATTAGCTATACCGCGCATTTAAATTGGGCCCTAAACCTCAAGTCAGTTGTCTAACTGAATATAACAGAAATCTGCAAAAGGATCTAATGCTTTAGTCGATTAGAGATGTTGGTAACGTTACTCAAAGCAATTAGTGTAATGAAGTGTGATTTCTGATCCCTTGGCTTGGAACCTCCAGTTCTCCACATCGCTGGATTTCATTTCATGGCACAAGTTCATCATTACATCAGATAGATATTCATTTTCATCTGTTCCTTAGTTCTGCCCAGCATCAAATAGAGTTAGTGTCCTTAAGGTATCCACAGAGCGGCATGGGAGCCACATTGTGCGTCGTCACCGGACGCGGGTGATGTCATTGCAGCAATGGGATCTTAAGCCCATCTTAAAAATAAATCTTATTGCTCAAAATATCGAAACCTATTTTCCATTTTTTCTGATCTACATTGTCGAGCGGTTTATCGGGAAAATGAAGATCTGGCCAGGTGGAAAACTTCCGCCGACCCCATCTCAGTCCCTATCTTCCGCAAGTAAAGTATAAATGTTACAATAAAGTATTTTCAATAATAATTCATTTGTTATGTTGTTACAAAATGCTCCTTGAAACTGAATTATTACATCCAATCCTATTTAAATATTTGATGATATTGCCCAAATTATTAAAGGGTATCTACACTGAAAAAATAAAGCTTGGCCATTTAGTTTTATTGAAAAAACGGAGGTAAAGGAGCAGTGTCTTACCTCCCGTTCTTCAATAAAACCTGCAGGAGCCAGGAGAGAGGTAAGAAGCTGTGCATGCACATAGAAGACACAGTCTGTTGGATCGTCAGACTAGTGGCGGAAGAGCGCGGGGGTAAGTACCTTACTTTCTCTCTGGCTCCTGATCGTTTTATTGAAGAACGGGAGGTAAGACACAGCCCCTTTACCTCCCATCCTTCAATAAACTAAATGGCCAAACTTTTTTTTTCCAATGGAGATCCCCTTAATAATGGATTAATTTGCTTTTCAGATAGGTTAATCAGTTACTATCAGTTACATTATTATTACATATGATGTATTCTTATTATAGGATATGGTTGTGAATGTTCTGAACCCCTCGTTCACCATCCACAAAGGGAATATGGGAGATGAGGTATTGTCAAGCCCCAAAAGTACTGTGGCATCACGAAACATGCTGGGCGGAGCTTACCCCAAGGTGATGTGTCGGGGTTGGACCAGAATGCTTTTAACTACATATGAATACATTTCTGGGCAAATCTCCCTTCCGCAATTTAATTTTGCATTAGCGCACGTGGTAAATACCAAAAGGAATTTACCACAGCATGAATTTAATGCGGGCTATTAGTCTGCTGGCTAATCATGCGCTAAACTTAGCGCAAACGCAATGTTAAATCAAGTGCACTGGATGTGTGGGTGTCTTTAGCGTGCTAATATGGAGTTAAACTTGCGCTAAATGATGGAACTGTTAGGCGCAAATTTAATTCCATATAAATGCCAGCGCCTCTGGATAAATGAGCCACCTAATGGGCGATTTACCAGAAGCCGCTATCGCTCTGGATATATCTTGCCAACCTGATTCAATATTGCATTTGCACATGTGGGTAATCCCAAAAGGAATTTACCTACAGCGTGCTTTAACACTGGCATATGCGTTAGGTAACATCATGTTAAAATCACGAGTTAAAATCATGTGCTAAAGTAGCACAAACGTGATATTGAATCGCGAGGGAGTGCCGGATGAGCGTGTCTCTTTTACGTAACCCATGCTTCTGGCACTAAAATGCTAGTTAAAACTTTGCACTACTTTTGGCCTGTTGTTGTGCATTGGTTTGTTAAGTGTAGCTGGCCAGCTATTTAGTTATAGGGAGGTTATATCATATTTTATTGTAGTAATACATTTATTATACAATTAATTAGCTTTTTATTCTTAATATGGATTTTTAAAGGGTCTTTTAATACAGGTTGCTCTTTGTTTGGTTTTCTGTTATAAAATAAAAACAATTCAATATTGCTATTGTCATAACTGTTAAGGCCACTAGATGGTGCTATCGTATACATGTTTTCTAATCTGTCTGTGTGCTTATTGTGCTTGTTGTAATATAAAAAAAATTATACAATATCACTATCTGTGTATTCAATTAGATCAACTGGACTTGAAGTTTAGTTCTTGAAGATTTCGCTAGTCATCCGATGGCTTTCCCAATTCAATCCTTCGAATTGAGAGATCCAGTCGGATGACTAGCGAAACGTTTTCAAGAACTAAACTTCAAGTCCAGTTGATCTAATTGAATACAACAGATATACCATGAACTGGATGAATGAGAACCTTCACAAGTATACAATATCACTATTGACACAAAACTGTTAAGGCCACTAGATGGTTCTATCGTGTACATGTTTTGTATTCTGTTCATGTGCTATATGGTGCTTTTGTTGTATAAATAAAAACAATTACAATATTGCTATTGTCATAAACTGTTAAGGCCACTAGATGGGCTATCGTGTAATGTTTTGTATTCTGTCCATGTTCTATATGGTGCTTGTCTGTTATATAAATAAAAACAATAAATATTGCTATTGTCAGAACTGTAATAGTATTGTACCGTTGGTAGCCATACGAGCGAACGTTTTGAGTGATAATAGGGGCGTGTATGGGCACTTTATCGGCGCATTGGCCACTCGTTTGGTGAATTGCCCGGTGGAACGGGCAATGACGCTGAATGAACAGCCTCTTTGGCCGATAAAGTGCCCTACACGGGCTGAATCGGCCGAAACGTTCGTTTATACACATGTGCGTCGCAGGTCGGGACCCCTGATCGCACATATGTACGAACCTTTAGGCTTCTTCCTCAGGCATGATACAATACTGAAACTGTGAAGCACACTATCATACATACTAGAACACACATTCTCTAAAACTAGTGTCAGTACTGTTAAGGCCACTAGATGGTGCTATGATGTAGTTCTTTTAAAAGCATGTTAAATCCTCAAATTAAAAATTCTATATAGGTAAATCACCCCCAAAAGACGACACTATAATATTTAGAAGGATGACAGACTGTTACACAGAAAAATCATGCTCTGCCCCTTCCCTCTGCCTCTCAAAAGGTTTCCTCCTCCAAGATGGCGGTTGTGTAGGTTCTAATTGCTTAGAGTTTGAGCATCGTGTAAAAGTAAGGATATAACGAAATGGGGTTTTGAGGGGTGAGTCTTAAAACTATGTAAAGTTAATTTGGGAGTGAGTTACAGTATTAATATACAGGGGTTGCGGGTGTCTCTCTAGGAGGAGAGTGAGAGGGCGTGGGGAGAGATGACTGGCCAGGAGATCAGTAGCAGAATGTTGCAGTAGTCCAGACGGGGATTATAATGGTGATCACATGCGTTATAAAATCGTAATGGATTGCAGTGCACCCAGTGGGACCTACTTCACAATTTACATTATAAATGAAATGTCATGCGGAATGCAAAGGCAAACGGATCCCAAAATGTGTCAAAGACGCGCTAGTGGGCCTAGCCCTTAACAATAATAAAAACAGCTGTATATACCTACACTTCATGTTTCATTCAGTTACCAAAATAGAAATTCCGCATGTGCTAGTGATGAAAAAAAAATATGTATACAAAAAAGCACCTTTAAGTGGGGAGTGGCCAAAGTGAAGTGAGTGGTACTCTTCAAAAAAAGTGGGTGTGTCCAATGAAGCAATGTTACTTAACAGGTATTTGTGTCTTTCTTCAAAGGCAGTCGGCATTTCCATAATAAAAACTCACCCAGCTCACTTGCCTATCAGTCCTATAGAGAGAATCACAGGTACCAGATCATACTGGACTGTCAGGATCTGGCACAGTCATTTACTATGGCACAAGATGGGGGATCTGTTCTGCAGGTAAAATCAGTAATGACTTTCTGGTGGCTCTTGAACGTTGCCTATTCAGGAACATCAGGTGAGTGTGTAACACCAATCAAATATATTAATATTTACCATTTGTTATAAGTGTGTGCAAACAGCAGTATGAAGAATCAGGTAAATACTAATTGTGTCTTTCGTACATATATGCACAGCCTTTGTTTCTCCCTGGTGGTGCACTGTTTGGAATTTGTTGTTATACAAGTGTGTACATGTGTTATTTAACACCAGGATTCTACGATAGCAGATTCCATGTTTTTACTGTTTGGCTGAGTTCTGTGATATTTTTTAAAGGAGTTAAAATAAAACATGGAACACAAGTGTATTAGCTCTGAGACTCTGAGAGCATGGCCCAAGGCAAGAAGAGAGCATGCTCGTCAATTATTTTACACGCTATAAGGTCTAGGCCCCACGTGATCCGATTGCGTGGTAGAAAGTGTTCATTAGTGTTGGGACAATTGGTCTGGCCACACTTGGTGGGAGATGCAATCATTTTCGCTATCGCAACTTACCTGCACTCGTTTCTGTATTTAAAAAAGTTACACTTTGCACCTGTTACAATTGTTAACTTGCATTTTTTTTGCACGGCTTTAAGGGCTAGACCACACTATTGCGATTTTATGTGCCTTGCTTTCTGCGTGTGATTTTTTTCCTGACCAATTGCAATCGCGGCAACGCACCAAATACGCGCGATTTTGGTTGCATTGAGATTGGCGATGTTTGCGAAGTGCAAATGCATGCAGTCTGCATTTTTATGCGCAATCACTTGTGTTTCCCTATCTCTAAAGAAAAAAAGGGCAAGCGCAAAACGCATCAAAATCGCACACGCAATCGCATGCAATTGCGTGTGAGTCAGTGGGGGCCTTGCCCTAAACCTCAATTGAAAAGGCTTTAAGTTTCATGCAAAACAATTGTGCAAAACTCATTGCTAAATTATACATGTTTGTAAATGCCACAGGCAATACAAAACGAGTTCCAAATTCACTGTAAACCAATATTAGCGTGGGTTTTGCATATATTTTTCCCATAAGAACTGACATTGCATTTCCCTTGGTGTGTTTGCCCTGCATTGCACTGCAATCAGCATTTTTTGAGAGCATCGAATACGATATATTACGCAAACATTGTGCAATCGCAGAGCAGGCCAACGTGCACTGACCAGCGTTTCCTGTACGCTACTACGCATTGTAGTGTGGTCTCACCCTTAATCCTTATTGTCAGCGGATTTTCCAGTTGTAATTGCTGTGGGAATACATAGAATAGTACACAATAGCAATGTAATTATTTACTGACTGGGTGGGTTCATAAACAACAAACACAAGGGAATACAGAGAGATGTAGGGTATGTAAATGCTAATGAGGGGAGACTGGAAGGAGTCACCAACACACACAAAGAAACGCACAGTCTCTCTATACTCGTACATTTCCGAAGTTGCATTGAAAGCCAAAATATTAACAGGATTCTGCACTTATTTGAATGAGAAAATACCTCCGGAGTCCTTACATATAGAAGGAACAGGATGATGTAGGTCAGGGTAAATCCATGCCCCCACTGGGAAGCCAGCCATGTCCCTAGCCCAGCCAAATCCTTACACTGCCCCCCCCCACCCACAAACATCACAGTACAAGGCTTTGCATTCTGGGACAGCGGAACAAGCCCAAACTCCCAAATGGGTCACTTGGGAAGTATGTGAAAAGATTATGTAACAATGTACATTGTACCAACATTCTCTGTAATAACATGAACACGTCTTTTCTCACTTTATAAAAGTTATGTTTGGCATGCTAATATTCTTTAAGCTCTGATTCTCTCAAGTTGACAAAACAAGATATATAAAAATCCATGTCCAGGGGATACCTAGAAAATAGACAGTACTTTGTAGGCTTTTACAGTAACTGAAACATTTAGGCCCACTCATGATTTATATAGAACAACAATAAACTAAAATACAATACAAGTGGGATATTTGTTTAAATTAACCTCCACACACCGTTTGTTAGGTGTGGGATTGTTTGATAAAAAGTTAAATACCCTTAAAGTCAAAGACCTTTTAATCAAAAACCCTTAAAGTCAAAAACCCTTACACAACAGTAATTATGATTCTATATTATGATGTCTACGTATTGCTGGAAATAAGCAATTTCTGGCAACATTTCAATCAGCAGAACATTTTTTCCAGCCCCTTCAGTAATTCTGCCAGGTTGCAGTTTACTGCAGAAGTACCTGGTTGTGTAGCACTGATAATGAATGTATTAAGCAACTAGAGTAGGAATCCCCATAGTCTGATTGGGTGTCTGCCTGTTATGTGTGGCAATGGATAACGTTGACATCATTAAATACTTTCATTTTGTTTGTATATTTATTTCGTTTAAATGGTTTTATTTCCCATAAACAGGTAATGGCAATTGCAGCTCGGGATATGGAAAAAGCAAGAACTTTGCCGAAACTCATAACATCCCTAAAGCGTATGGCTCCTATGAAGATCTTGCCAAAGACCCAGACATTGGTAGGTTACAGACCCTGGTAATGCCAAATACATTAAGCAATTTCCAACTTAAAGGCCAGATGACCGTAACAACAGACAGACGTTACATGCAATGGATGTAAATATTCAAGAAGGTTGTGCCCAGGGTGGGGGACTCCACTAGATCTCCTTAAGTTTCTCATAGAAAAAAAACATTGTCCAACTCTTGGTCATAACACAAAAATAGCATAGAAAGCAGCACTACCTGCTAGCTTATCCATCGGTTCAGACATCTCACCCTTCAATATATCGCTATCATAGTGGTGCAAGGTGCCCCAAACTGTATCATGTTCCGTACAATATTCAGTGATCATAGTACAAAACAATGTTACTGAAAACCATGTATCTGCTTTGTAGGACATCAAACAGGTTTGGAATATATTGAGTATATCCATGGGCAGATATACCATGAGGTTTAATCAGGTGGTGCTGGTATCACACAAACAATCGTTTACAGCATTATTATTATACGGCGTAAACCAAACCTATACGTAATGTAGATACATTCCAGAGCGGATGCTCCAAAAAACTCCCTGAGAGGTGAAGTTTTAAAGTTCATTCATACGATACCTTCTCCATCATGGGTGTTCCCAGAGATGGATTAATATCATGTGGGGCCCTAGGCAGTTGCCTAGGGTTGCCTTGTGGATAATCCTGCTTGGCTGTTCCAGAAGTAATTCCAAAGGTAATTAAACCATCGAGTTCCACTATTAAAGTTTGCCGATCCTACTGTGTATGGTAAACTGGTCTGACTTTTTCAGCCAAAACCAGGATCCGTCTGGCCCATCAGGATCCATAGGAAACCCTCAGGTGGGGCCCATTCTCCCATAAAAACAGAGAAAATTGTTAACATTGGGATTGTATTTATATTGTAAATAATAATAACCGAACGCCATAACGAGCGTTAACGTTATTCTTTCTACCCACAGATGTCGTCTATTGCGGTGCCTTACACATCGTTCACAGAGACATGTGGCGATATTCCTGCAGAATGGGAAAAAACGTTCTATGTGTGAAAAGCCAATGGCCGTGAACGCCGCACAAGTCAGAGAACTCGTTGCTGCTGCCAGGAAAAACAATGTATTTCTCATGGAGGTACCTGATGCAGTTAAAGTGTTAAGATGTTTTAGGTTATGCCAATCACAATTGTGTCTACCTATACATTTAGAGAACTCTTGTGTTTACTGCTTAGTGGTCCTTCTTCAAAAAGCTCTCAATGAGGAAGTGCCTGGATATTTGTTTAGGGAATGCAGGGGTATGTGTGATTATTATGGTGTGATTATCTTTGATGCAGTAATGACAGTGAATGGTTAATGTTTTTCCTCTACATAGAAACGCAAAAGATAACATTGTTAATGTATCTGGTGCCATTTAGGTAAATTATGCAAGCTCGTTGTCCAAATCGGATGGCAGACGAACGATCGGACAGTTCGGAAAATCACAAACCGATCGTGCAGTCCTCTATGGACCACAAGATCAGTCGCGCCTAACTGTGACGTGGCTGCTTTGCGTACGCGGTCTTCCTCTGATCGCCCGGTCAAAGCCTTGAATGGTTGGTCAGGAGGAAGGATTGTATAGTGTGTACCTAGCTTACCTAGCTTAATTGCATCTCCCCTGTGGGCTATACATTGGCATGGTTTATTCTTATCTGTTGTATCAGATTTTCTTCCAGTTTCCATATACGGTTGCTGTTTCTCTCGTATACCAGGATCATTTTGGCTCTTTTATCAATTGTCTGACATTGCCTTACAGGCTTTGGAGCCGTTTTTCCCAGCCTATGAAGAAATCCGGGACTCTTGACCCAGAATGCCATCGGTGATGTGAAGTTTGTTAGGGCAGAGACTGGCCGGCCGTTTAACTCATGTCCCGCGAGTAGCAGTGAAGGAACTCGGAGGAGGAGCAACACTCAACAATTGGTTGTTACTTAGTGCAGTTGCTCTGATGGTTTTCAATGGAGAAAAACCAGAGTCTGTGACAGCCAAGGGGTTTTACATGAGACAGGTAATATATATTTATAGAGATTATAATTTGGAATTCAGTTTAATTGAAGAACAGGTGTCGTACCTCCCATTCTTCAATACTCTATACCAGGAGTGGTATACAAAGGCAAAACCGATCGCTTGCTCGCTCCTCGCCCACACCCTCGGAAAGTGGAAATATTGTAAAAAGCATGAATGGATTCATAATTTCTAGCAGATAGCTGTATTTCCGACTTGGGAAATGCCGCAATGTGGAGAAATCACAGTAATTTATTTGTAACTCTCACCTCTTCAGCAGCATTGTGGAGAAATCACAGTGATTTTTGTAACTCTCACCTCTAAAATCAGCAGCATTGTGGAGAAATCAATAATTTATTTATAACTCTCACCTCTATCAGCAGCATTGTGGAGAAATCACAGTGATTTATTATAACTCTCACTTCTATCAGCAGCATTGTGGAGAAATCACATAATTATTTGTAATCTCACCTCTATCGCAGCATGTGGAGAAATCACAGTGATTATTTGTAACTCTCACCTCTAAAATCAGAGCATTTGGGAGAAATCACCATGATTTTATCAAATGTCACCTCTAAAATCAGCAGCAATGAGGAGAAATCACAGTAATTTATTAACTCTCACCTCTACAGCAGCATTGTGGAGAAATCACAGTGATTTATTATAACTCTCACTTCTATCAGCAGCAGTGGAGAAATCACAGTAATTTTATGTAACTCTCACTTCTATCAGCAGCATTGGGAGAAATCACAGTAATTTATGTAAATCTCACTCATCAGCAGCATTGTGGAGAAATCACAGTAATTTATTTATATTCTCACCTCTATCAGCAGCATTGTGGAGAAATCACAGTAATTTATTTGTAACTCACTCATCAGCAGCATTGTGGAGAAATCACAGTAATTTATTGTAACTCTCACCTCTATCAGCAGCATTGTGGAGAAATCACAGTGATTTATTTGTAACTCTCACCTCTAAAATCAGCAGCATTGTGGAGAAATCACCATGATTTTATTCTAATGCTCACCTCTAAAATCAGCAGCAATGAGGAGAAATCACAGTGATTTATTTGTAACTCTCACCTCTAAAATCAGCAGCATTGTGGAGAAATCACCATTTTATTCTAATGCTCACCTCAAAATCAGCAGCAATGTGGAGAAATCCCATGATTTTTTAAATGCTCACTCTAAAATCAGCATCAATGTGGAGAAATCTCCATGATTTTTTTCTTATGATCACCTCTAAAATCAGCAGCAATGTGGAGAAATAACTATGTTTTTTTTTAACGCACACCTCAAAAATCAGCAGCATAATGATTATCATTATGCTGCAGGTTTCCTGATTTCTTTAGCCTTCCTTCCTATTCAGAAACAATGGTTATCCTGTTGCTCAGTATGATTTCAAAGAGAGAGATACAGAAATCTGTTAATTAGGAATTACCAAATTATGTTGGGTCATTTATATTTTAGCTTTAGTTCTCTTTAAATATTTTCTCTGGTGACCATGAAATAATTATTAGTTTGTTTGCCCTACAGGTGTGATTGAGACTGTTTCCATTATCTCCAGTATCCCAATAAACGCCAAGCCACCCTTTCATGCAGTGTTATCGCCGGACTGACAGACCAAGCTGTTATCTCTGGGTCTAAAGGCATTATTCAGGTATCACAACACAATGTTAGGAAACCATTAAAATATTTGAAATCCAGATCTATTACTTCTTTTGCTATTTGTAAGAAAAATGTCTTTTTAACCTGAATTTCCCCTTTAAATAAGTACAGTGTTTGTACGGGTGGTTGGTGTTTCTCTACAAATGCTTTCTTTTCTGCTTCCTGGCAATGGTGATGTTTTGGTTTAATCTTCATCTCTGTGGTCCATTTTAGGTCCCTTCACACATTTGGTGTCCGACGTCTATCATGTTAATGGGACAGAGCGTACCTTTCCCTCCCACCTTCTTCAAAGCCCCATCATTCACCAATGCCACAGGGTTGAGTTATGAAGCAGAACATGTGCGGCAGTGTCTTTTAAAAGGTGAATTCATCTCCCCACATTGACCTAAATAAAATACAACACATAGCCCCTGTGTGATGTTATGTTGCCTGTAGCTCGATAATTACATTGCGCTGTCTGTAATGTGCCTGGAAAAGTAAAACGTAGATTGTGATGGATATTGATTGATAGTGGGATCTTTAACAGAAGGTAAAGGTACAGGAGACAGGGCAGCAATTTATCACCCTGAACCTGGGGGTGTAGCTACCAGGGGTGCAGGGGATGCGACCGCCCACCAGGCCCATGGCCAAGAAGGGGCCCCATTTTTTGGCTAAGTCCAAAACTACCAGTCTGTGTGTTTTACCAGTGGTCTGTGTACAAAGAATTTTTACCATTGTCTGTGTGCCAAGCATTTACCAGTGCCTGGCTGTGTGGTTAGTTATTTTAGAAGGTTTGAGGATTAAGTTTAGAAATACTGTTTGAATCTGATTGAATAGTTTTGCTAGGTGTATGGGGAAATATGTTTGTCTGTATTAAAATGAGTGCCTTTAAAAAAAATGTTAATGATGAATTTGGATGTTTTTTTGGAAATGAATTGCAGTGCGATTAGTTTATTTGGCGGGTGTTGGGGGACCCATGCAGAAAATTGCATCAGGGCCCAAGTCTGAAGCTACTACACTGCCTGAACTGCTGCCTTTTTTTGGCTCCTTTATTGTTTTCTACCCAGCTCTCCCCCTGACACCAGCAAGCAGAGGAGAAGGTAAATAGGCCACCCAGCTCTCCAGCTCTGCCAATTCAAACATCAATGTTACTGTCTCTGAAAAAATAGCTTTTTAGACTCGGGATGTTCCTAAGGTTTTTGACAACTTAAACAACTTTTAAATGCTGCCTATTGGCAGATGGGGTCAGGGCATGGCTTCATCAGGGAACATAGGTTGGGCTTGTGGAGGTGGGTATGGTGGGCTGACAACATGATTGGTGGACTGGAGGACTGACTCAACATTGATTGGTGGACTGGAGGGCTGATCAACACTGATTGGTGGACTGGAGGGCTGACTCAACACTGATTGGGGAACTGAGGTCTGACTCAACACTGATTGGTGGACTGGTGCTGAAATGCGGTATTGTAGGTAGCAGGATTTTTTTAATTTGCTGCCTTATAAGTTGACCACAGGGGCGCACCTGAGCAAATGTTTCAGCTTGCTTCATGGTAGGGGCACCCCTGTTTAGACTAAGGCTGTGATGTAAACATTTCATACCTGCAAAGGTTTTTTTATTAAATTTGTGTTTGTTTTTTAGGTTGAAGGAAGTCCTATAATGAGCTTGGCTGATAGTGAGATGGTGGCCAGTATCATGGATGAAGTTCACAAGCAATTTGGAGTTACGTACCCATAGGACAGGACCTGTAAAATCTGAACAAACCGGGTTTGAAAATTTGTTTCAGAATGGATCAAGAACTAATCAAGCTGGTTTTTGTATTCTGTACATGTGCTATATGGTGCCTGTCTGTTATATAAATAAAACAATACAACATTGCTATTGTCATAACTGTTAAGGCACTAGATGGTGCTATCGTGTACATGTTTGTATTCTGTTCATGTTCTATATGGTGCTTGTTGTTATAATAAAAATAATACAATATTGCTATTGTCAGAACTGTTAAGGCCACTAGATGGTGCTATCGTGTACATGTTTTGTATTCTGTTCATGTTCTATATGTGCTTCTTTGTTATATAAATAAAAACAATACAATATTGCTATTGTCAGAACAGTTAAGGCCATAGATGGTGCTATCGTGTACATGTTTTGCATTCTGTATGTGCTATATTGTGCTTGCTGTTATATAATAAAAACAATACAATATTGCTATTGTCAGAACTGTTAAGGCCACTAGATGGTGCTATCGTGTACATGTTTTGTAGTCTGTCCATGTTCTATATGGTGCTTGTCTGTTATATAAATAAAAACGATATATCGATATAGTAAGAACTGTTAGGTCCACTAGACCTAGGCGTAAATATGGCGTAAATATTTAGTATTCATTACATGTGCTATATGGTGCTTATTAGTTATATAAATAAAAACTATACAATATTGGTGTTGTCAGAACTGTTAAGGCCACTAGATGGTGCAATCGTGTACATGTTTTGTATTCTGTTCATGTTCTATATGGTGTTTTTCTGTTATTTAAATAAAAACAATACAATATTGCTATTGTCAGAACTGCTAAGGCCACTAAATGGTGTTATTGTGTACTTGTTTTCTTTGTGAAAACAGAGGACCCTCTTTGTAAAAGCGATACCGCACCTTTAATGATCGGTTTAACAATTGTTAAACTGATCGTTAATTTACGACCCCCATGCGTTTGGTGACCGAATGTTCATTAATTATAGACGTTATGCGTAAATTGCAATACTGTGTGTTTACAAATGGGGAAAGAATTTTGTACAATATCTTGTGACTTTACTGGGTATGTATGTATGTATTTAAGTTATAGATAGTGCTACATATTCCGCAGTGTTTTACAACATTATATTTTGTTATATATGGGAAGAAAGTGCCATGGTTTCTGAAAGGGCAAATAAAAAAAAGATATATAAGTTGACCAAAAAAACTTAAAAATACTATAGTTACAAAGCTGACAGACACAGGGCTAATCTGGTACGCAACAAAATTATGCTCTAATCTTTCCCTCTCAAAAGGTTTCCTCCTCCTTTTCAAGTTCTCTATGGTCTTTTAGAAACCTGCACATGCTCAGAGAAGGCAGCTAGGGGGAATAGCATTCAGCCATTGTGATGTCACCTGTTACATCCAAGACTGAAAACTGATAACTGGAAGAACCAGGAAACAGAAATAGAGGTAACAGGACGCCAGGAAGCTGAATATGTATTTTTAGGAATGTGGGAGATTGAAGTAAATATTGCAGCCTTGGGGTTTTCTGGGTTGGGGAAGGTAAGTATAACTCACACAAGCTAGCTGTTTTTATAAAGACAAAGCCTGTTTTCTAGGTGAGGGGGTATTTTTTGATCAAAATGCAGGTCCCCATCTGATTGGTCCCCATCAAAGCTTTCCATCAAACTGGACTTTTCTTTAGAGTAAGGTTTACCAGTGCAAATAAAACAGTAACCCACTTGTATAGGTAGGGTTGCCAGATCAACCAGAGAATCCTATATAATAAAATGCTAAACCTGGGTCCATGAATCCGTGTGTGGCTTTTCCTCTTCTGCCCATGTGTGAGAGGAGAGTGGGAGGGCTCCTGCGCATTGCCGGACTAATGTGTGTAAAGTGGCTTTTTTTTTCACGCAAACCGGACGAGAGAGAGAGAGAGAGAGAGAGAGAGAGAGAGATATCTAGTTCCCGTTTTTATAACCGGCTTAACTGGCTAGTTTATTATAATAAAACCCTAAAGCTGTGTTCGTGAATCCGTGTGTGTCACTGCAGTTCCTATGGAATCATCACTAGAGAGATATGGTAAGATTGTCTCTCCAGTTCCTATTGACTAGCCACTGGAGAGAGAAACACAGGAAACAAGCAAGGCAGAACGCAGCAGTTAGACAGATTTCATAGGTGCCTTTGGAAAGAGGGGGATTCAGAGGGGGATTTGGAGGGAACGCTGGCCTTGGGACACTGAGGGAGGATTCTGGCCTTGGGACACTAAGAGGGAACTCTGGCCTTGGGACATGGAGGAGGGGGGCTATGGCCTTGGGACATGGAGGTGAGGGGGGGACTCTGGCCTTCTAGCACCCGTTATTGTAGCGGGCTTAATGTCTAGTGCCCAATAAAAAAACATGCAGCATTGAATTAGTAGTAATGCAGTTTAAATGCAATCACGGCAGCCCTGCTAATTACAAAGTGTTCTCCAATCAGCAGATGATGTGGTAACCCCATGTAAAGGTGCACACAGAGGCACCTATGGAAGTAATAAAGAAGCACTGTTACATTTGAAAACTCTCAGTTTATCTGTCACAATAAGCCTCTACCTGTAAAATACCCCCAAATTCTATATTTCTGGAAGGCATAAGGCACCTGTTTCCTAATTAATCTTGAATTTAATATGTGTTGGTGTTGAATAACACATAAACACTGAGTACAATTCAAGTCTGGCTTGCACAGTGACTCTTCTTTCTTTCTTCTTTCTATGATCTATGAGACTATGATATGATTTGGGTAAGACTTGTGTGTGATAAACACGTGTTTATTATATACACGTGTGTAATAAACACATTTGTATGAAAAGACTGGTGTGTGCAGTGGACTTTTTACTTTGCTTATGGGTGAAGATAAGACTGTACTACTACTAATTAGTCCGCAGTTTTACCCTTGATAAGTGACCGGTCTGTATATCCATACTGAGCAGCTAAGACATAGAGATTGACGCAATTACTTACCGTGGATTTTGTGGACTTGAAGGGCAAGGCCCCAACTTGCGTGATTTTTGTGCGATTGCGATTTTTCAACTATATATAAATTGCGATAACGCACCGAAATTTTGCGATTTCAGGTGCATTGTGAATGCACATCCGTTTGGGATATGGAATTGCATGCGATCCGCATTTTTAAGCGCAATTGCATGCGATTCTGTATTCCAAAGGGAAAAATTGCAAGCGCACCTAAAGTGTATGTGTGCGATTCCGTGTACGATTGCATGTATGCATGGACATTAGATAACCTGCTTTGCAATACACAAATATATGGTATACCCGGAATTTGTAGTTTAAGACTAACACACCTGTCTGTGATCATTTGTGTATAACAGGATTTTTATATTGGTATTTTCATGTTTGGCAAGTTTTCATGGTAACTGGTTCTGTGTTGTGTCAAGGGCTGGGCCACACCTGCACGCTATTTTCATGCGCTATCAATCTCTTGCGATCTATTAGCGTGTGAGATTTGCAGCACAGTTGATGTGGGTGGCCATGATGTTAGAATGGAAAGGCAGACAGGGCACTAGTAAGGAGTGTTGGTAGGTAATGGTTAGGTGCTAGGTAGGGATAATGATAACATATGAAATATAGACAGAAAAGATCCCTAAAAAAGTCCTGCACACAGAAGTAGGGATACATGAATATAACTTTCACAGTGTGTTAAAAACAATTAAAAACATATATACAATACTCATGTGTGTCAACCAAAGTACATCAGATAATGAAGTTATAATAGTAATGGTAAACTGAGTAATAAGGAGAAGAGAGGGCCTCTATAGTGAACATATGAGTCACAGCAGTCAAAGTACTTATCGCTCTGGCGTAATGTGAGGTCAGAACTGGAGTGAAACAGGCAGGTGCAGTAGACTCAAAGAAGGACTAAGGCTGAGGCCACACTGCAACGCACAGGAAACGCGCACAAAATCACGAGCGTTATTGCACACGATTGTGTGTGCTTTTCTTGTGCGTTTGCGTTTTGCGCATGCGTTATGGAAACGCTGTGTTAATGAACAAAAAATGGTGTACGCATGCGTTACCAAAACGCAAAAGGACGAGCAATCGAATGCGCATCGGAAATCGCGGGAATTTTCGCGTTCCCGCAATTTCCATTTTAGCGAAAATCGCGGGCGCAATTGCGAAACGCATGCGCAAACGCGCGAAAAACGCGCTAGTGTGGCCTAGCCCTGATAGTCCAAACTAGTAACTGGAACAGGCTCTCTCTAAACTCCTCTAAGATGTGGCTGGACACGAGGTGAGCCGAACGCACTCACCAATGACGTCGTGCTGCGGCACAAAAGCCAACGTCATTGGCGAGCACGTTCGGATTTTTATACTCACTCTGTTAGTGTGCAGGACTTTTTTAGGGATCTTTTCTGTCTATATTTCATATGGGTGGCCATGATGGACGCACGACCCTGCAATCCTTTTCCAGATCACCATTTTTTGGGGGGGATTTCAGCGCAAACAGTAACATGCGTGAAACACGCACTGATACCTCAGCCTAAATGTCTGTTAATAGGACCTATCCTGTTAGTTGAATATTATTCATTATTTTACACCAGGAGCACCATTCTAATAGATGTTACACACCAGGCATATTTATGGCTGTTAATCAACCCCATTAGTGCCTCCACCTGTGCAGGGTTTTATATGGCTAGACATGGTTAGGACAGGTTAACGGGCATGTCCACCCCCAAAATAAAATTGAACCCACTACTGGCCCCACTGTACAGTTTAAAAAAATTCCTTACCTAATACATCTCTGCTCCTTATGGTTCTCCTACAGTGCTTGTCCAAAGTCCAGGAAACTGAAGAGTAGGAGCTGTCTTCCTGCAAAAAGGTCTCTGCCTCCTTTTTTGCCTCAGGGAGGTATTCTGGCATGTGCAGGGGAGTCCTTTCCTCCTCTCCCTCCCACCATCTGGATCATCCATATCCATCCATCCACCTAGCGTTAATTCCCTTTTCTGAAGTGTAGGGCATCCTTTCTCGCCCCCAACCAATGTGTCATTTTGTTTAAAAAAGATTTGGAACGCTACTTACAGCCCTTCGTTCCCGCGGCGCTCTCCATTGACGGCAGTCACGTCTGCGATTGGCTGCCGGTCTGCCCCCTGCTTGCAAGGTCTGGCAAGCAGGGAGCCAGATCAGTGCGCTCGAGGATCGAGAGTCAGTAAGTAACATTCTAAATCTGTTTTTAACATTCTGACATGGCGGCTGGGGGTGGGCAGGGGTGCAAGTCCAAGAGTAATAGTGATCACCGATATCTGAAATACTGTCATTTTTATTTTGAATAAAGTGAGTGTAATTTCCAGAATTAAATGTTCCTTCTTTATATCTTTTTGCATTTACAAACACGAGCATACTCTGCACATCTAGAAATCATTAGGGGCCATTCCCTTAATCTGGAACCTGTAAAGGTAATTAAAATAATTGGTTAAAGAGAAAATGTACTTTCTGCAGTCGAGCACAAAGTAAGAATTCTAGTAAGGATTTAACATGACAAGTGAAAATGGAAAGAATTCATTTCAAGAATTTCAAATAATTATCCGAGTCATTGGGGAGGAATCTGGAAAAACACAAAATCTATGAAGATTTTCAGCTCCTGAAATGATGCATGGAATGTTTGTTTCACAAACCTGACGCTTTGGCATTTAATATATATACAGGGAGATTCAATAAAAGTTCTTATCGTTTAAAATGGTGCTAATTTTGCCCCAACCAATCAGAATTTATGTAACATTTGAAAGCTAACATCTGATTGGTTGGGGCAAAATTAGCACCATTTTAAACGATAAGGACTTTTATTGAATAACCCCCATAATATATAGGGCAGCACGGTGGCTCAGTGGTTAGCACTGATGCCTTGCAGAGCTGAGTTCGATTCCACCCCTGGACACATCTGCAAGGAGTTTGTATGTTCTCCCCATGCTTGTGTGGGTTTTCTCCAGGCACTCTGGTTTCCCCCACAATCATAAAGACATACTGATAGGTTGTATGTGTCAAATAAATGTGCTTAGATTGTAAGCTCTTCGGGGCAGGCATTCATGTATGTATCCATGTAATTATAAAGAGCTATATAAATCCACAATAATAATAATAATAATATAACCTTATCCACAACAGGTTCCATTGCAGACATTCCAAGACAACATAAAATAGGGTAGGGTAACTAAATGATTTTCTGCAATCCATCATTTCATCATTAATTGCAACAGCATTAAAGGGCAACTCCAGTCAAAGGGTATCTTCAACCTGAAATTGAAAAATGTACATAGCGTAGGGACCCCCCAACCCTGATCGCTATATTATAATGATTTAAAAGTGCCAAGAATTGTACTTACCCACCTTCATTCCCTCTGCCTTTGCCTCTTCTGGTTCTTCCGAGAAAGGAAGATCAGAAGGGGTGGGACCAGCAGCCGCATCTGTGATTGGGGCTCCCCTGCACATGCTAGAGTCCTTTCTAAGGACAAGGAAGAAGCAGGTACCGGATGACTCATAGACAGCTCCTACAGTACTCTTCACTTTCTGGGACTTTGAACAGTCACTGCAGGAGAACCATAAGGAGAAGAGATGTAAGGTAAGGATTTTTTACACTACACCGTGGGGCCAGTAGTGGGGCAAATTTTAGTTTGGGGGGGCTGGACATGCCCTTATGCCTAATAAAAATATTATATATACCGTAGATTACACAACCCCCCAAAACTGCAATAGTTGACATATCTTATATACTAACCCTGGGCTGTAAATATGCATGGACACCGGATGTATTTGCTCAAGAGCTGCATCACAATGTGGGGGGGATGGAGGAGGTGCACGCGGGATGATGTGTGCGGAGGGGTTCGCACTAGGTGCATGCACCGTGGGGTTGGCTACTGTAAATCTAACCTGAAATGCTGCACAATTCCCTGTTAAACTGTGAGTAAAAGAAGAAAAGGGTCCTACAACCACACCGTTAATATAGATCCAAAGCTACGAAAAGCCATTAAAAACATGTCTTTATTAGTGCTTTTCAAAAACAGATGGGACAGGCATCCAACGCAACAGGACCTGACACGTTTCGTATCACCACGGTAACTCCCCCCAATTGCTCTAACCTCTAAATACTCTGAGGCAAGGGCCAGGTGACCAATAGAAACGGACAAACAGCCAAGGGAGAGAAATCAGTCTCCCAAGATAGTAAAACCTCTTGGTAATTAAAGGGGAAGCCATAAAACTTCCCCTTTATAATAAAAATAAGTATAACAAAAAAGATCTTATAAATAATTACACAATATCAAAATAACATCAAACAACAAACAGTTACTATTGGATGTAACAAGTTTTCATGCACATGTTATACCCAATATAACTGACCTAACAAAAGAACAAAAAGAACAAAGACAACTAGAAAGGAAAGTTTAAGTATAAACTTTGAATTGGCTGAAAGACTGCATTTTGGAAGGGAATTTGTGTGTTGTGCTGAGATTTTAAAACTCAATAATGTCAATGATGAGGACATTGTTGTTTTACTTACCCTTTAAATATGTCACATGCATTAAGGTAGGTCAGTTGGGGTGTGTGTATTCATATCAGGTTGGGGGATAAAATACTAACTTTTGTGATGATGGTCAAAATGAGTTTTTTTTACTTTAGTTATGCTTTACGTATGGCTGCCATAGTAATGGCGAGTAGATCAGTAGATGTGTGTACCAGTGTGGGTTGAGAGAAAAAAAAAAAAAAAAAAGTTTTTTGATGATTGGTCAAAATTAGTTTTTTGACTAAGTTACTCTTTAAGTATGGCTGCAACAGTAATGGAGGGGTAGGTCAGTAGCTGTGTATACCTGTATCACGTTGGGAGCTAAAAAAAAAAAGTTTTTGATATTGATCAAAATTAGCTTTTTGACTTTAGTTACCCTTTAAAGTATGGCTTCCACAGTAATGGATAGTGATCAATAGGTGTGTGTACCGTGTGGGTTGAGAGTTAAAAAAAACAACTTTAATGATTGGTCAAAATTAGCTTTTTAACTTTAGTTACCCTTTAAAGTATGGCTGCCACAGTAATGGATAAGTAGATCCGTAGGTGTGTGTACCCGTGTCGGGTTGAGAGTTAAAAAAAAAACTTTTTTGATGATTGGTCAAAATTAGCTTTTTGACTTTAGTTACCCTTTAAAGTATGGCTGCCACCGTAATGGGTAAGGTAGATCAGTAGGTGTGTGTACCCGTGTCGGGTTGGAGTTAAAAAAAAAAGCTTTTTTGATGATTGGTCAAAATTTGTTTTTTTTTACTTTAGTTACCCTTTAAGTATGGCTGCAACAGTAATGGAGGGGTAGGTCAGTAGGTGTGGATACCTGTATCACGTTGGGGGTTAAAAAAAGTTTTTTGATTATTGATCAAAATAGCTTTTTGACTTTAGTTACCCTTTAAAGTATGGTTCCACAGTAATGATAAGTAGATCAGTAGGTGTGTGTACCTGGGTCTGGTTGAGGGGTAGTCTTTTTGTGTGTTTACAACCATAAAACTATTTTTTATTGAGGATAAAGATAAATTAGCTTTTTTGACTTTAGTTACCCTTTAAAGTATGGCTGCCACAGTAATGGATAAGTAGATCAGTAGGTGTGTGTACCCGTGTCGGGTTGAGAGTTAAAAAAAAAACTTTTTTGATGATTGGTCAAAATTAGTTTTTTTGACTTTAGTTACCCTTTAAGTATGGCTGCAACAGTAATGGAGGGGTAGGGAAGTAGAGAAAAGAATCTCCATAAACGAAGGCTGTCTGGATCCACACTTTCAACAACCTTTTAAGATATGTTTTGGAAGGTTCTCACTCATCCAGGTCCTGGTATATCAGTAATATTCATTCATCCAGGTCATGGTATATCTGTAATATTCATCATCCAGGTCATGGTATATCTGTAATATTCATTCATCCAGGTCATGGTATATCTGTAACATTCATCCATCCAGGTCATGGTATATCTGTAATATTCATTCATCCAGGTCATGGTATATCTGTAATATTCATTCATCCAGGTCATGGTATATCGTAATTCATCCATCAGGTCATGTATATCTGTAATATTCATCCATCCAGGTCTGGTATATCTGTAATATTCACTCATCCAGGTATGGTATATCTGTAATATCATTCATCCAGGTCATGGTATATCTGTAATATTCCTCATCCAGGTCATGGTTATCTGTAATATTCATTCATCCAGTCATGGTATATCTGTAATATCACCATCAGGTCATGGTATATCTGTAATATTCATTCATCCAGGTCATGGTATACTGTAATATTCATCCATCCAGTCATGGTATATCTGTAATATTCATCATCAAGGTCATGGTATATCTGTAATATTCACTCATCCAGGTAGGTATCTCTGTAATATTCTTCACCCGGTCATGGTATATCTGTAATATTCATTCATCCAGGTCATGGTATATCTGTATATTCACTCATCCAGGTCATGGTAATCTGTATATTCATTCATCCAGGTCATGGTATTCTGTAATATTCATCCTCAGGTCATGGTATATCTGTATATCATCATCAAGGTCATGGTATATCTGTAATATTCACTCATCCATGTGATGGTATATCTGTCATATTCATTCATCCAGGTCATGGTATATCTGTAATATTCACTCATCCAGGTCATGGTATATCTGTAATATCATTCACCAGTCATGTATATCTGTAATATTCATTCATCCAGGTCATGGTATATCTGTAATATTCATCATCCAGGTCATGGTATATCTGTAATAGTTATTCATCCAGGTCATGGTATATCTGTAATATTCATTCATCCAGGTCATGGTATATCTGTAATATGCACTCATCCAGGTCATGGTATATCTGTAATATTTCATCCATCCAGGTCATGGTATATCTGTAATATTCATTCATCCAGGTCATGGTATATCTGTAATATTCATTCATCCAGGTCATGGTATATCTGTAATATTCATCCATCCAGGTCATGGTATATCTGTAATATTCATTCATCCAGGTCATGGTATATCTTTAATATTCATTCATCCAGGTCATGGTATATCTGTAATATTCATTCATCCAGGTCATGGTATATCTGTAATATTCATTCATCCCAGGTCATGGTATATCGTAATATTCCTCCATCAAGGTTTGCTTTCTTCTGGTAAAACCTGCATAATCTATAATCTGGAATTTCATATCCATCAGGAGCATAATTACCAGGGTAGCAGGGGGCCCCCTATGGCAGATAAAGCCTCTTCCCCTTTGCTGGGGGAACCAGTGATTCCTAGTTACGGCACTCACATTATGGGAATTTAGCACATGTGCTGATAATGGCATTGTTGTTAAGCGTAGCATTGACATGTTCAGCTGTATATAGGTGGCTAGCCACACTACTGCTACAACAATAAAAGAGGACTTGTACTGCTCTGTCCTGATATACGTATCACTCAGATAGACAACGGTGATAGGTAAAAATGCCAATCTTTATTAAATCAAACATCTTCAGCATGTACATAAAACAGGAAATTGACGAGACCTGACGTGTTTCGAACGCCCCAGCATTCTTTATCATTGCCAAACTAAATACAATAGATAGACACACAGTTAAAATCATCCAGTCGGATGACTAGCGACTTCAAGTGCCCTATTTGTAAAGGTTTAGTGGTCGTTAATTTTGCTAGCAGAAATTACTGCTAACGAATGTAAATCTACGATAATGCTATCCTAGGTTTACGATCCTCGTAGACTTACTACTTCATGGTATTCTATGACCGAAAGTTTGTTAATTAACAAACCTTCAGCGTAATAGTATGACCGCGGATGTAAATGTGCGGCCACAGTCGATATATATTAGCTATACCGCGCATTTACATATTGGGCCCTAAACCTCAAGTCCAGTTGATCTAACTGAATATAACAGAAATCCTGCAACAGGATCTAATGCTTTAGTCGATTAGAGATGTTGGTAACATTACTCAAAGTCAATTAGTTACATGAAGTGTGATTTCTGATCCCTTGGCTTGGAACCTCCAGTTCTTCCACATCGCTGGATTTCATTTCATGGCACAAGTTCATCATTAACATCAGATAGATATTCATACTCATCTGTTCCTTAGTTCTGCCCAGCATCAAATAGAGTATAGTGTCCTTAAAGGTATCCACAGAGCGGCATGGGAGCCACATTATGTGCGTCTCACATGACGCGGTGATGTCATTGCAGCAATGGGATCTTAAGCCCATCTTAAAAATTAAATCTTATTGCTCAAAATATCGAAACCTATTTTCCATTTTTTCTGATCTACATTGTCGAGCGGTTTATCGGGAAAATGAAGATCTGGCCAGGTGGAAAACCTTCCGCCGACCCCATCTTCAGTCCCTATCTCTCCGCAGTAAAGTATAAATGTTACAATAAAGTATTTTCATATATATTCATTTGTTTTATGTTGTTACAAAATGCTCCTTGAAACTGAATTATTACATCCAATCCTATTTAAATATTTGATGATATTGCCCAAATTATTAAAGGGTATCTACACTGAAAAAATAAAGCTTGGCCATTTAGTTTTATTGAAAAACGGGAGGTAAAGGAGCAGTGTCTTACCTCCCGTTCTTCAATAAAACCTGCAGGAGCCAGGAGAGAAGGTAAGAAGCTGTGCATGCACATAGAAGACACAGTCTGTTTGGATCTGTCAGACTATGTGGCGGAAGAGCGAGTGGGTAAGTACCTTACTTTCTCTCCTGGCTCCTGATCGTTTTATTGAAGAACGGGAGGTAAGACACAGCCCATTTACCTCCCATCCTTCAATAAAACTAAATGGCCAAACTTTTTTTTTCCAATGGAGATCCCCTTTAATAATGGATTAATTTGCTTTTCAGATAGGTTAATCAGTTACTATCAGTTACATTATTATATACATATTGATTATTCTTATTATAGGATATGGTTGTGAATGTTCTGAACCCCTCGTTCACCATCCACAAAGGGATATGGGGAGATGAGGTATTGTTCAAGCCCCAAAGGAAGTGACTTGGCATCACGAAACATGCTGGGCGGAGCTTACCCCAAGGTGATGTGTCGGGGTTTGGACCAGAATGCTTTTAACTACATATGAATACATTTCTGGGCAAATCTCCCTTCCGCAATTTAATTTTGCATTAGCGCACGTGGTTAAATACCAAAAGGAATTTACCCACAGCATGAATTTAATGCTGGCTATTAGTCTGCTGGCTAATCATGCGCTAAACTTAGCGCAAACGCAATGTTAAATCAAGTGCACTGGATGTGTGGGTGTCTTTAGCGTGCTAATATGGAGTTAAACTTGCGCTAAATGATCGAACTGGCGCAAATTTAATTCCATATAAATGCCCAGCGCCTCTGGATAAATGAGCCTCCTAATGGGCGATTTACCCAGAGCCGCTATCGCTCTGGATATATCTTGCAAACCTGATTCAATATTGCATTTGCACATGTGGGTAAATCCCAAAAGGACTTTACCTACAGCGTGCTTTTAACACTGGCTATATGCCGTTAGGTAACATCATGTTAAAATCACGAGTTAAAATCATGTGCTAAAAGTAGCACAAACGTGATATTGAATCGCGAGAGTGCCGGATGCGCGTGTCTCTTTTACGTAACCCATGCTTCTGGCACTAAAATGCTAGTTAAAACCTTTGCACTACTGTTGGCCTGTTGTTAGTGCATTGGTTTGTTAATGTAGCTGGCCAGCTATTTAGTTATAGGGAGGTTATATCATATTTTATGTAGTAATACATTTATTATACAATTAATTAGCTTTTTATTCTTAATATGGATTTTTTAAAGGGTCTTATATACAGGTTGCTCTTTGTTTGGTTTTCTGTTATAAAAATAAAAACAATTCAATATTGCTATTGTCATAACTGTTAAGGCCACTAGATGGTGCTATCGTATACATGTTTTCTAATCTGTCTGTGTGCTTTATGGTGCTTGTCTGTAATATAAAAAAAATTATACAATATCATTATCTGTTGTATTCAATTAGATCAACTGGACTTGAAGTTTAGTTCTTGAAGACGTTTCGCTAGTCATCCGACTGGCTTTCCCAATTCAATCCTTCTGAATTGAGAGATCCAGTCGGATGACTAGCGAAACGTTTTCAAGAACTAAACTTCAAGTCCAGTTGATCTAATTGAATACAACAGATATACCATGACCTGGATGAATGAGAACCTTCACAAGTATACAATATCACTATTGACAAAACTGTTAAGGCCACTAGATGGTGCTATCGTGTACATGTTTTGTATTCTGTCCGTGTGCTATATGGTGCTTTTCTGTTGTATAAATAAAAACAATTACAATATTGCTATTGTCATAACTGTTAAGGCCACTAGATGGTTCTATCGTGTACATGTTTTGTATTCTGTCCGTGTGCTATATGGTGTTTTTCTGTTGTATAAATAAAAACAATTACAATATTGCTATTGTCATAACTGTTAAGGCCACTAGATGGTGCTATCGTGTACATGTTTTGTATTCTGTCCATGTGCTATATGGTGCTTGTCTGTTATATAAATAAAAACAATACAATATTGCTATTGTCAGAACTGTAATAGTATTGTACCGTGTTAGCCATACGAGCAAACGTTTTGAGTGATAATAGGGCCGTGTATGGGCACTTTATCGGGCGCATTGGCCACTCGTTTGGTGATATGCCCGGTGGAACGGGCAATGACCGCTGAATGAACAGCCTCTTTGGCCGATAAAGTGCCCATACACGGGCTGATTATCGGCCGAAACGTTCGTTTATACACATGTGCGTCGCAGGTCGGGACCCCTGATCGCACATATGTACGAACCTTTAGGCTTCTTCCTCAGGCATGATACAATACTGAAACTTGTGAAGCACACTATCATACATACTAGAACACACATTCTCTAAAACTAGTGTCAGTACTGTTAAGGCCACTAGATGGTGCTATGATGTAGTTTCTTTAAAAGCATGTTAAATCCTCAAATTAAAAATTCTATATAGGTAAATCACCCCCCAAAAGACGACACTATAATATTTAGAAGGATGACAGACTGTTACACAGAAAAATCATGCTCTGCCCCTTCCCTCTGCCTCTCAAAAGGTTTCCTCCTCCAAGATGGCGGTTGTGTAGGCTCTAATTGCTTAGAGTTTGAGCATCGTGTAAAAGTAAGGATATAACGAAATTGGGGTTTTGAGGGGTGATTCTTAAAACTATGTAAAGTTAATTTGGGATGGAGTTACATGTATTAATATACAGGGGTTGCGGGTTCTCTCTAGGAGGAGAGTGAGATGGGCGTGGGGAGAGATGACTGGCCAGGAGATCAAGTAGCAGAATGTTGCAGTAGTCCAGACGGGAGATTATAATGGTGATCACATGCGTTATAAAATCGTAATGGATTGCAGTGCACCCAGTGGGACCTACTTCCCACAATTTACATTATAAATGAAATGTCATGCGGAATGCAAAGCGCAAACGGATCGCAAAATGTGTCAAAGACGCGCTAGTGGGCCTAGCCCTTAACAATAATAAAAACAGCTGTATATTAATACCTACACTTCATGTTTCATTCAGTTACCAAAATAGAAATTCCGCATGTGCTTAGTGATGAAAAAAAAAATATGTATACAAAAAAGCACCTTTAATGTGGGAGTGGCCAAAAGTGAATGTGAGTGGTACTCTTCAAAAAAAGTGGGTGTGTCCAATTGAAGCAATGTTACTTAACAGGTATTTGTGCTTCTTCTTCAAAGGCAGTCGGCATTTCCATAATAAAACTCACCCAGCTCACTTGCCTATCAGTCCTATAGAGAGAATCACAGGTACCAGATCACTTACTGTACTGTCAGGATCTGGCACAGTCATTTACTATGGCTACAAGATGGGGGATCTGTTCTGCAGGTAAAATCAGTAATGACTTTCTGGTGGCTCTTGATACGTTGCCTATTCAGGAACATCAGGTGAGTGTGTAACACCAATCAAATATATTAATATTTACCATTTGTTATAATGTGTGTGCAAACAGCAGTATGAAGAATCAGCTGTAAATACTAATTGTGTCTTTCTGTACATATATGCACAGCCTTCTGTTTCTCCCTGGTGGTGCACTGTTTGGAATTTGTTTGTATACAAGTGTGTACATGTGTTATTTAACACCAGGATTCTACCGATAGCAGATTCCATGTTTTTACTGTTCTGCTGAGTTCTGCTGATATTTTTTAAAGGAGTTAAAATAAAACATGGAACACAAGTGTCATTAGCTCTGAGACTCTGAGAGCATGGCCCAAGGCAAGAAGAGAGCATGCTCGTCAATTATTTTACACGCTATAAGGTCTAGGCCCCACTGTGATCCGATTGCGTGGTAGAAAGTGTTCATTAGTGTTGGGACAATTGGTCTGGCCACACTTGGTGGGAGATGCAATCATTTTCGCTATCGCAACTTACCTGCACTCGTTTCTGCTATTTAAAAAAGTTACCACTTTGCACCTGTTACATTGTTAACTTGCATTTTTTTTGCACGGCTTTAAGGGCTAGACCACACTATTGCGATTTTTATGTGCTTGCCTTTCTGCGTGTGATTTTTTTCCTGACCATTGCAATCGCGGCAACGCACCAAATACGCGCGATTTTGGTTGCATTGAGATTGCGCATCTGTTTGCGAAGTGCAAATGCATGCAGTCTGCATTTTTATGCGCAATCACTTGTGTTTCCCTATCTCTAAAGAAAAAAGGGCAAGCGCAAACGCATCAAAATCGCACACGCAATCGCATGCAATTGCGTGTGAGTCAGTGGGGCCTTGCCCTAAAGCCTCAATTGAAAAGGCTTTAAGTTTCATGCAAAACAATTGTGCAAAACTCATTGCTAAATTTATTACATGTTTGTAAATGCCACAGGCAATACAAAACGAGTTCCAAATTCACTGTAAACCAATATTAGCGTGGGTTTTGCATATATTTTTCCCATAAGAACTGACATTGCATTTCCCTGTTGGTGTGTTGCCCTGCATTGCACTGCAATCAGCATTTTTTGAGCAATCGAATACGATATAATTACGCAACATTGTGCAATCGCAGAGCAGGCCAACGTGCACTGACCAGCGTTTCCTGTACGCTACTACGCATTGTAGTGTGGTCTCACCCTTAATCCTTTTATTGTCAGCAGATTTTCCAGTTGTAATTGCTGTGGGAATACATAGAATAGTACACAATAGCAATGTAATTATTTACATGACTGGGTGGGTTCATAAACAACAAACACAAGGGAATACAGAGAGATGTAGGGTATGTAAATGCTAATGAGGGAGACTGGAAGGAGTCACCAACACACACAAAGAAACGCACAGTCTCTCTATACTCCTACATTTCCGACTGTTGCATTGAAAGCCAAAAATATTAACAGGATTCTGCACTTATTTGGAATGAGAAAATACCTCCGGAGTCCTTACATATAGAAGGAACAGGATGATGTAGGTCAGGGTAAATCCATGCCCCCACTGGGAAGCCAAGCCATGTCCCTAGCCCAGCCAATCCTTACACTGCCCCCCCACACCCACAAACATCACAGTACAAGGCTTTGCATTCTGGGACAGCGGAACAAGCCCCCAAACTCCCAAATGGGTCACTTGGGAAGTATGTGAAAAGATTATGTAACAATGTACATTGTACCAACATTCTCTGTAATAACATGAACACGTCATTTTCTCACTTTATAAAAGTTATGTTTTGGCATGCTAATATTCTTTAAGCTCTGATTCTCTCAAGTTGACAAAACAAGATATATAAAAATCCATTGTCCAGGGGATACCTAGAAAATAGAACAGTACTTTGTAGGCTTTTACAGTAAACTGAAACATTTAGGCCCATCTCATGATTTATATAGAACAACAATAAAACTAAAATACACTACAAGTGGGATATTTGTTTAAATTAACCCTCCACACACCGTTTGTTAGGTGTGGGATTGTTTTGATCAAAAGTTAAATACCCTTAAAGTCAAAGACCTTTTAAGTCAAAAACCCTTAAAGTCAAAAACCCTTACACAACAGTAATTATGATTCTATATTATGATGTCTACGTATTGCTGGAAATAAGCAATTTCTGGCAACATTTCAATCAGCAGAACATTTTTTCCACAGCCCCTTCAGTAATTCTGCCAGGTTGCAGTTTATGAAGTACCTGGTTTGTGTAGCACTGATAATGAATGTATAAAGCAACTAGAGTAGGAATCCCTCATAGTCTGATTTGGGTTTCTGCCTGTTATGTGTGTCAATGGATAACGTTGACATCATTAAATGACTTTCATTTTGTTTGTATATTTATTTTCGTTTAAATGGTTTTATTTCCCCATAAACAGGTAATGGCAATTGCAGCTCGGGATATGGAAAAAGCAAAGAACTTTGCCGAAACTCATAACATCCCTAAAGCGTATGGCTCCTATGAAGATCTTGCCAAAGACCCAGACATTGGTAGGTTACAAACCCTGGTAATGCCAAATACATTAAGCAATTTCCAACTTAAAGGCCAGATGACCGTAACAACAGACAGAACAGTTACATGCAATGGATGTAAATATTCAAGAAGGTTGTGCCCAGGGCTGGGGGACTCCACTAGATCTCCTTAAAGTTTCTCATAGAAAAAAAACATTGTCCAACTCTTGGTCATAACACAAAATAGCATAGAAAGCAGCACTACCCTGCTAGCTTATCCAATGGTTCAGACATCTCACCCTTCAATATATCGCATATCATTAGTGGTGCAAGGTGCCCCAATCTCCATTTAGCACTGTATCATGTTCCGTACAATATTCAGTGATCATAGTACAAAACAATGTTACTGAAAACCATGTATCTGCTTCTGTAGAACATCAAACAGGTTTGGAATATATTGAGTATATCCATGGGCAGATATACCATGAGGTTTAATCAGGTGGTGCTGGTATCACACAAACAATCCTGTTTACAGCATTATTATTATACTGGCATAAAGCAAACCTATACGTAATGTAGATACATTCCAGAGCGGATGCTCCAAAATACTCCCTGAGAGGTGAAGTTTTAAAGTTCATTCATACGATACCTTTCTCCATCATGGGCTGTTCCCAGAGATGGATTAATATCATGTGGGGCCCTAGGCAGTTGCCTAGGGTTGCCTTGTGGATAATCCTGCTCTGGCTGTTCCAGAAGTAATTCCAAAGGTAATTAAACCATCGAGTTCCACTATTAAAGTTTGCCGATCCTACTGTGTATGGTAAACTGGTCTGACTTTTTCAGCCTAAAACCAGGATCCGTCTGGCCCATCAGGATCCATAGGAAACCCTCAGTGTGGGGCCCATTCTCCCATAAAAACAGAGAAAATTGTTAACATTTGGGATTGTATTTATATTGTAAAATAATAATACCGAACGCCATAACGAGCGTTAACGTTATTCTTTCTACCCACAGATGTCGTCTATGTCGGTGCCTTACACATCGTTCACAGAGACATTGTGCTGATATTCCTGCAGAATGGGAAAAACGTTCTATGTGAAAAGCCAATGGCCGTGAACGCCGCACAAGTCAGAGAACTCGTTGCTGCTGCCAGGAAAAACAATGTATTTCTCATGGAGGTACCTGATGCAGTTAAAGTGTTAATGACGTTTTAGGTTATGCCAATCACATATTGTGTCTACCTGTACATTTAGAGAACTCTTTGTTTTACTGCTTTAGTGGTCCTTCTTCAAAAAGCTCTCAATGAGGAAGTGCCTGGATATTTGTTTAGGGAATGCAGGGGATTATGGGGGAGATACAAAATGGAGTACTGCTCTCCTCTTACATTCCAGGTTCCTGTGATGCAGTAATGACAGTGAAATGGTTAATGTTTTCCTCTACATAGAAACGCAAAAGATAACATTGTTTTAATGTATCTGGTGCCATTTAGGTAAATTATGCAAGCTCGTTTGTCCAAATCGGATGGACAGACGAACGATCGGACAGTTCGGAAAATCACAACCGATCGTGCAGTCCTCTATGGACCACAAGATCAGTCGCGCCTAACTGTCGGACGTGGCTGCTTTTGCCGTTACCGACGGTCCTTCCTTCTGATCGCCCGGTCAAAGCCTTGAATGGTTGGTCAGGAGGAAGGATTGTATAGTGTGTACCTAGCTTACCTAGCTTAATTGCATCTCCCCCTGTGGGCTATACATTGGCATGGTTTATTCTTATATCTGTTGTATCAGATTTTCTTCCAGTTTCCATATATTCGTTTGCTGTTCTCTCGTATACCAGGATCATTTTTGGCTCTTTTATCAATTTGTCCTGACATTGCCTTACAGGCTTTTTGGAGCCGTTTTTTCCCAGCCTATGAAGAAATCCGGGATCTCTTGACCCAGAATGCCATCGGTGATGTGAAGTTTGTTAGGGCAGAGACTGGCCGGCCGTTAACTCATGTCCCGCGAGTAGCAGTGAAGGAACTCGGAGGAGGAGCAACACTCAACATTGGTTGTTACTTAGTGCAGTTTGCTCTGATGGTTTTCAATGGAGAAAAACCAGAGTCTGTGACAGCCAAGGGGTTTCTACATGAGACAGGTAATATATATTTACTAGAGATTATAATTTCGGAATTCAGTTTAATTGAAGAACAGGTGTCGTACCTCCCATTCTTCAATACTCTATACCAGGAGTGGTATACAAAGGCAAACCCGATCGCTTGCTCGCTCCTCCGCCACACCCTCGGAAAGTGGAAATATTGTAAAAAAGCATGAATGGATTCTATAATTTCTAGCAGATAGCTGTATTTCCGACTTGGGAAATCTGCAGCAATGTGGAGAAATCACAGTAATTTATTTGTAACTCTCACCTCTATCAGCAGCATTGTGGAGAAATCACAGTGATTTATTTGTAACTCTCACCTCTAAAATCAGCAGCATTGTGGAGAAATCACAATAATTTATTTATAACTCTCACCTCTATCAGCAGCATTGTGGAGAAATCACAGTGATTTATTTATAACTCTCACTTCTATCAGCAGCATTGTGGAGAAATCACCATGATTTTATTCAAATGCTCACCTCTAAAATCAGCAGCAATGAGGAGAAATCACATTAATTATATATAACTCTCACCTCTATCAGCAGCATTGTGGAGAAATCACAGTGATTTATTTATAACTCTCACTTCTATCAGCAGCATTGTGGAGAAATCACAGTAATTTATTTGTAACTCTCACCTCTATCAGCAGCATTGTGGAGAAATCACAGTGATTTATTTGTAACTCTCACCTCTAAAATCAGCAGCATTGTGGAGAAATCACCATTTTATTCTAATGCTCACCTCTAAAATCAGCAGCAATGTGGAGAAATCACCATGATTTTTTTATAATGCTCACCTCTAAAATCAGCATCAATGTGGAGAAATCTCCATGATTTTTTTCTTATGATCACCTCTAAAATCAGCAGCAATGTGGAGAAATAACTATGTTTTTTTCTTAACGCACACCTCAAAAATCAGCAGCATAATGATTATCATTATGCCTGCAGGTTTCCTGATTTCTTTAGCCTTCCTTCCTATTCAGAAACAATTGGTTATCCTGTTGCTCAGTATGATTTCAAAAGAGAGAGATACAGAAATCTGTTAATTAGGAATTACCAAATTTATGTTGGGTCATTTATATTTTAGCTTTAGTTCTCTTTAAATATTTTCTCTGGTGACCATGAAATAATTATTAGTTTGTTTGCCCTACAGGTGTGATTGAGACTGTTTCCATTATCCTCCAGTATCCCAATAAACGCCAAGCCACCCTTTCATGCAGTGTTATCGCCGGACTGACAGACCAAGCTGTTATCTCTGGTTCTAAAGGCATTATTCAGGTATCACAACACAATGTTAGGAAATCCATTACAATATTTGTAAATCCAGATCTATTACTTTCTTTTGCTATTTGTAAGAAAAATGTCTTTTTAACCTGAATTTCCCCTTTAAATAAGTACAGTGTTTGTACTGACTGGTTGGTGTTTCTCTACAAATGCTTTCTTTTCTGCTTCCTGGCAATGGTGATGTTTTGGTTTAATCTTCATCTCTGTGGTCTCATTTTAGGTCCCTTCACACATTTGGTGTCCGACGTCTATCATCGTTAATGGGACAGAGCGTACCTTTCCTCTCCCACCTTCTTCAAAGCCCCATCATTACCCTAATGCCACAGGGTTGAGTTATGAAGCAGAACATGTGCGGCAGTGTCTTTTAAAAGGTGAATTCATCTCCCCACATTGACCTAAATAAAATACAACACATTAGCCCCTGTGTGATGTATATGTTGCCTGTAGCTCGATAATTACATTGCGCTGTCTGTAATGTGCCTGGAAAGTAAAATCGTAGATTGTGATGGATATTGATTGATAGTGGGAATCTTTAACAGAAGGTAAAGGCTACAGGAGACAGGGCAGCAATTTATCACCCTGAACCTGGGGTGTAGCTACCAGGGGTGCAGGGGATGCGACCGCACCAAGGCCCATGGCCAAGAAGGGGCCCCATTTTGTGCTAAGGTTCCAAAACTACCAGTCTGTGTGTTTTACCAGTGGTCTGTGTACAAAGAATTTTTACCATTGTCTGTGTGCCAAGCATTTAACCAGTGCCTGGCTGTGTGGTTAGTTATTTTAGAAGGTTTGAGGATATAAGTTTAGAAATACTGTTTGAATCTGATTGAATAGTTTTGCTAGGTGTATGGGGAAATATGTTTGTCTGTATTAAAATGAGTGCCTTTAAAAAAAATGTTAATGATGAATTTGGATGTTTTTTTGGAAATGAATTGCAGTGCCGATTAGTTTATTTGGCGGTGTTGGGGGACCCATGCAGAAATTTTGCATCAGGGCCCATAAGTCTGAAGCTACTACACTGACCTGAACTGCTGCCTTTTTTTGGCTCCTTTATTGTTTTCTACCCAGCTCTCCCCCTGACACCAGCAAGCAGAGGAGAAGGTAAATAGGCCACCCAGCTCTCCAGCTCTGCCAATTCAAACATCAATGTTACTGTCTCTGAAAATAAGCTTTCTTTAGACTCGGGGATGTTCCTAAGGTTTTTGACAACTTAAACAACTTTTAAATGCTGCCTATTGGCAGATGGGGTCAGGGCATGTCTTCATCAGGGAACATAGGTGTGGCTTGTGGAGGTGGGTATTGTGGGCTGACTAACACTGATTGGTGGACTGGAGGGCTGACTCAACATTGATTGGTGGACTGGAGGGCTGACTCAACACTGATTGGTGGACTGGAGGGCTGACTCAACACTGATTGGTGAACTGGAGGTCTGACTCAACAATGATTGGTGGACTGGTGCTGAAATGCGGTATTGTAGGTAGCAGGATTTTTTTAATTTGCTGCCTTATAAGTTGACCACAGGGGCGCACCCTGAGCAAATGTTTCAGCTTGCTTCATGGTAGGGGCACCCCTGTTTAGACTAAGGCTGTGATGTAAACATTTCATACCTGCAAAGGTTTTTTTATTAAATTTGTGTTTGTTTTTAGGGTTGAAGGAAAGTCCTATAATGAGCTTGGCTGATAGTGAGATGGTGGCCAGTATCATGGATGAAGTTCACAAGCAATTTGGAGTTACGTACCCATAGGACAGGACCTGTAAAATCTGAACAAACCGGGTTGAAAATTTGTTTCAGAATGGATCAAGAACTAATCAAGCTGCTGTTTTGTATTCTGTACATGTGCTATATGGTGCCTGTCTGTTATATAAATAAAAACAATACAACATTGCTATTGTCATAACTGTTAAGGCCACTAGATGGTGCTATCGTGTACATGTTTTGTATTCTGTTCATGTTCTATATGGTGCTTGTCTGTTATATAAATAAAAATAATACAATATTGCTATTGTCAGAACTGTTAAGGCCACTAGATGGTGCTATCGTGTACATGTTTTGTATTCTGTTCATGTTCTATATGGTGCTTCTTTGTTATATAAATAAAAACAATACAATATTGCTATTGTCAGAACAGTTAAGGCCACTAGATGGTGCTATCGTGTACATGTTTTGCATTCTGTTCATGTGCTATATAACTATAGACCTGTAAGCCTAACATCAGTGGTAGGGAAGGTGATGGAAACTTTGTTAAGGGATCATATCCTTGACTTTGTCTCCAGAGATCATCTTATTAGTAGTAGTCAGCATGGATTTATGAGAAATAGATCATGCCAGACAAATTTATTGGTTTTTATGAAAAGTGAGTAAGAAGTTAGATTCAGGCACAGCTGTGGATGTGGTATATTTGGATTTTGCAAAAGCCTTTGATACTGTGCCACAAGGCGACTAATGTATAAACTGAGGACTGTTGGCCTTGAAGAAACAATTTGTTCATGGATAGAGAACTGGTTATTGGACCCAAACAGAGGTGGTGGTTAATGGAGCTACATCTATGTGGGCTAAAGTTCTAAGCGGAGTTCCTCAGGGTTCTGTACTGGGGACGCTTCTGTTTAATCTGTTTATAAATGACTTAAGAGGGGCTTGAGAGCAAGGTCTCTGTGTTTGCTGATGACACTAAATTATGCAGAGCTTTGGAAACTTCCATGATGTGCATTGCTGCAAGCAGACCTAGATAGATTATCAAAATGGCAGAATGGCAGATGAGATTCAATGTTGATAAATGTAAAGTGATGCATTTGGGATTTAATAATCCCTGTGCCACCTACACCATAAAAACTCTGTGTTAATTGCATCTGAAATGGAAAAGATTTGGGGGTTCTGGTAGATAACAACTTAGCTGTAGCAAACAATGCCAGTAGCAACAGCTAGAGCTAGCAAGATATTGTCTTGTATAAGAGGGGAATGGAATCAAAGAGAAAAATATTATTCTCCCTCTTTACAAGGACTGGTAAGGCCACATTTGGAATAGCGGTGCATTTTGGAATCCCATATACAAAAGGGACATCTTGGAATTGAGCAGTTCAGAGAAGGGCAACTAAATTAATAAGGGAATGGAGGGGCTTGAATATGCAGATTAGACAAGTTAGGGCTGTTTACATTGGAGAAGCGGCGGTTGCGTGGGAACTGATAACCTTATACAAATATATTAATGGCCCATACAGTGAACTCCTGGTGCTTGTTCACTAATAGGTCATATCGAGGACTCGTGACATCCTTTAAGGTTGGAAGAAAGAAGTTTCATCTTCAGGTTAGGAGAGGTTTCTTTACAGTGAGAACGGTGAAACGTGGAACTGTCTTCCAGCGGAGGTGGTAATGGCAAGTTCATTGAAACTTTAAAAAAGGCCTGGATAGTTTCTAAAACTAAAAAATATTGAGAATTACTGGTATTAATGCATATAGATCTGGTTGATCCAGGGATACTTTCCGATTGCCGTTTGGAGTCGAAGGAATTTTTTCCCCCCTTTTTAGCTGGGGTTTTTTGCCTTCCTCTGGATCAACTGTTAGGTAGGGTTAAAAAAAAAAAAAAAAAGATAGTTGGACTTGATGGACGAATGTCTTTATTCAACCTTAATTACTATGTTACTATGTATATGGTGCTTGTCTGTTATATAAATAAAAACAATACAATATTGCTATTGTCAGAACTGTTAAGGCCACTAGATGGTGCTATCGTGTACATGTTTTGTAAGTCTGTCATGTTCTATATGGTGCTTGTCTGTTATATAAATAAAAACGATATATCGATATATAAGAACTGTTAGGTCCACTAGACCTAGGCGTAAATATGGCGTAAATATTTAGTATTCATTACATGTGCTATATGGTGCTTATTAGTTATATAAATAAAAACTAAACAATATTGGTGTTGTCAGAACTGTTAAGGCCACTAGATGGTGCAATCGTGTACATGTTTGTATTCTGTTCATGTTCTTATGGTGTTTTTCTGTTATTTAAATAAAACAATACATATTGCTATTGTCAGAACTGCTAAGCCACTAAATGGTGTTGTATTGTTCTTGTTCTTTGTGAAACAGAGGACCCTCTTTGTAAAAGCGATACCCGCACCTTTAATGATCGGTTTAAACATTGTTAAACTGATCGTTAATTTACGACCCCCATGCGTTTGGTGACCGAATGTTCATTAATTATAGACGTTATGCGTAAATTGCAATACTGTGTGTTTACAAATGGGGAAAGAATTTTGTACTATATCTTGTGACTTTACTGGGTATGTATGTATGTATTTAGTTATAGATAGTGCTACATATTCCCAGTGTTTTACAACATATATTTTGTTATATATGGGAAGAAGTGCCATGGTTTCTGAAAGGGCAAATAAAAAAAAGATATATAAGTTGACCAAAAAACTTAAAAATACTATAGTTACAAGCTGACAGACACAGGGCTAATCTGGTACCACAAAATTATGCTCTAATCTTTCCCTCTCAAAAGGTTTCCTCCTCCTTTTCAAGTTCTCTATGGTCTTTTAGAAACCTGCACATGCTCAGAGAAGGCAGCTAGGGGGAATAGCATTCAGCCATTGTGATGTCACCTGTTACATCCAAGACTGAAAACTGATAACTGGAAGAACCAGGAAACAGAAATGAGGTAACGGACACCAGGAGCTGAATATTGTACTTTTAGAATGTGGGAGATTGAAGTAATATTGCAGCCTTGGGTTTTTCTGGGTTGGGGAGTTAAGTTAACTCACACAAGCTAGCTGTTTTTATAAAGACAAAGCCTGTTTTCTAGGTGAGGGGGTATTTTTTGATCAAAATGCAGGTCCCCATCTGATTGGTCCCCATCAAAGCTTTCCATCAAACTGGACTTTTCTTTAGAGTAGGTTACCAGTGCAAATAAAACAGTAACCCACTTGTATAGGTAGGGTTGCCAGATCAACCAGAGAATCCTATATAATAAAATGCTAAACCTGGGTCCATGAATCCGTTGTGGCTTTTCCTCTTCTGGCCATGTGTGAGAGGAAGTGGGAGGGCTCCTGCGCATTGCCGGACTAATGTGTGTAAAGTGGCTTTTTTCTGGGAAATAGTCTGGGAAACACGTACAAACATCCACATTCCACATTCAACAAAAAATGATACAGAGATAGTTGGGTTGAACTATAGTCTGGGACCTGGGAAATAGTCTGGGAAACACGTACAAACATCCACATTCCACATTCAACAAAAAATGATACAGAGATAGTTGGGTTGAACTATAGTCTGGGAACTGGGAAATAGTCTGGGGAACACGTACAAACATCCACATTCCACATTCGATAATTATCCCAGAAATTAGAGAGTTTTCGAAAATTCTATATTTCTAGAATCTGAATCTCTTAAAAAGGGTGCTCATTATTATTATTACATACATACAAGAGGAATCATGGCCAGCATGGTGTGGCAATGATTTCTTGTTGCATTCCTCAAAAAAAGCTTTACATGTTCTCCAGAATATTTCCCAGGTCCCAGAGCCGTGTACAGTAAGTTAATTCAGAGACTAATTCTAGAAATATCGAAAATCGTATTTGAACCATTAAAGTTCAATTCGAACTCAGTTCTAGTCCATCTCTAATCAGGAGGTGAGAGAGACTGTAACCTTTCTAAATAGGCTTTTATAGCTCTGCATTCTCACGAGCTGCCCCTGAGGTAGTATGTCTTTTTATAGCTCTGCATTCTCACGAGCTGCCCCTGAGGTAGTATGTCTGCCTGGTAAGCAATTCAGACTACATGATGCTGTATGCCGTATTAATATGACTATAACTAACGTAATTTTTACGACCACAGATTTGCGATTGCGGTCGTAATTGTACGATCGCCCATGCAGTACCATAGCGATAGTTTACAACCGCTTGGTATGGTATGCCCGTGTAGCCTAGTGTGCGGTAAGTGCAATATTCCTGATATCCAAATACATGAATTAACCCATTTCAAACATGAAAAGAAGTTAAAGGCTATGTCCACCCCTAAAATAGAAATTTAATATTCTGCTCCCCCATGTCCCCCAGCCCCAACCGTATGTTTTGTTTTTTTAAAAAGCCCCCCAAACTCTTACTTACCTCCCCTCGATCCTCCGCCGCACTGCCGGCCCTCTGCTTGCGAGAATTTGGTAGCTGCGCTGTCCTCCTCTCACCCAAAAATAAGACCAAATACATAGTGTTACCAACTTATCAGTACAATAAATAGATACAAACCATATAATAGTGTTACCAACTTATCAGTACAATAAATAGATACAAACCATATAAAATAAAAAGACTTACGTGTCCTGATATTCCAGGTTAAAAACACAACTTTATTTTCACTCCAAACAAGAAGCATAAAGTGCAATGTGCAAATTGCAAATAAACTTTAACTGCCTAACCAAAAGAACAAAAAGAACAAAGCAACTAGAAAGGGAAAGTTTAAGTATAAACTTTGAATTTGGCTTGAAAGACTGCATTTTGGAAGGGAATTTGTGTGTTTGTGCTGCAGATTTTAAAACTCAATAATGTCAATGATGAGGACATTGTTGTTTTTTACTTACCCTTTAATATGTCACATGCATTAAGGTAGGTCAGTTGGTGTGTGTGTATTCATATCAGGTGGGGGATAAAATACTAACTTTTTGATGATTGGTCAAAATGAGTTTTTTTTACTTTAGTTATGCTTTACGTATGGCTGCCATAGTAATGCGATAGATCAGTAGATGTGTGTACCAGTGTGGGTTGAGAGATAAAAAAAAAAAAAAAAAGTTTTTTGATGATTGGTCAAAATTAGTTTTTTTGACTTAAGTTACTCTTTAAGTATGGCTGCAACAGTAATGGAGGGGTAGGTCAGTAGCTGTGTATACCTGTATCACGTTGGGAGCTAAAAAAAAAAAGTTTTTTGATTATTGATCAAAATTAGCTTTTTGACTTTAGTTACCTTTAAAGTATGCGTTCCACAGTAAGGATAAGTAGATCAATAGGTGTGTGTACCCGTGTCGGGTTGAGAGTTAAAAAAAAACAACTTTTTTGATGATTGGTCAAAATTAGCTTTTTAACTTTATTACCCTTTAAAGTATGGCTGCCACAGTAATGGATAAGTAGATCAGTAGGTGTGTGTACCCGTGTCGGGTTGAGAGTTAAAAAAAAAACTTTTTTGATGATTGGTCAAAATTAGCTTTTTTGACTTAGTTACCCTTAAAGTATGGCTGCCACAGTAATGGATAAGTAGATCAGTAGGTGTGTGTACCCGTGTCGGGTTGAGGTTAAAAAAAAAGCTTTTTTGATGATTGGTCAAAATTTGTTTTTACTTTAGTTACCCTTTAAGTATGGCTGAACAGTAATGGAGGGGTAGGTCAGTAGGTGTGTTACCTGTATCACGTTGGGGGTTAAAAAAAGTTTTTGATATTGATCAAAATTAGCTTTTTGACTTTAGTTACCCTTTAAGTATGGCTTCCACAGTAATGGATAAGTAGATCAGTGGTGTGTGTACCTGGGTCTGGTTGAGGGGTATGTCTTTTTTGTGTTTACAACCATAAAACTATTTTTTATTGAGGATAAATATATTAGTTTTTTTACTTAGTTACCCTTAAGTATGGCGCCACTGTAATGGATAAGTAGTTAGTAGGTGTTGTACCTGGGTCTGGTTGAGGGGGTATGTCTTTTTGTGTTTATAACCAAAACTATCTTTTTTTGAGGATAAATCTAAATTAGTTTTTTTGACTTTAGTTACCTTTTAAATAGGCTTCCATGGAAATGGAAAGGTAGGTCAGTAGGTGGGTGTATCTGGGTCTGTGTGGGGGGTTGGGGTATCACTATTTGTATTTATGACCATGAAACAAACTGTTTTGAAATATCCACATTTGAGGATTGTTACCATTATAGTCTATGGGAAAAATTGTCCGGAAATTCGCCGATAACGCCGTAACGCTTCCGCGGATTCCTTAGCTAGAAGATAGCACACTTCTCCTATATGCCCCGCACGTCTGTACCGAATTTCATGCGTCTAGCTCAAAAACTGTGGGAGGAGATACTGTCCAAAAAAGCGGAAGAATAAAACGGAAGAAAAAGAAGAAATAGAAAGAACAGTAATTTGGCTTTTTCAAGCCAAATTAACTAGAAAACAGAACAAAATTAAGCAGAAAGCAAAACTAAGAATAAACCCCACATGTACTGCTAATTATTCTAGAGGGAAAAAGAAACAAATAAAGTAACACTTGGCAACAGGTGATACTATAAATACATCCAAAGGAACTCTCTAACACTGACTAGAGAGCAATCATATAAAGCTATTTACTTCCCAATCCTTATTCACACCATCAGGGATTCTTGTTTTCAGTTCTAGGATCCACCATAACTCACGTCTTGACAGTCTTGTATGTTTATCACCACCCCTCAAGTTTACCATAACCTTTCGATTCCCAAAAAGGTTACTTGTAACATGTAACCCTAGTGCTCACTTAGAATCAGAGTGCAATAGAATAAAGATGTTCATAAATTCCATCTTTTAATCTTCTTATGGTCTTCCCTACATACTGATTTCCACATCCACATGTGGCCAACTATACCAAGTTATTACAGTTGATGAGTTTAACCCTATATTGTCTACCAGTCGACTTACTAGTCAACTCTCTTTTTTGTAAGACCGAACATGTTCTGCACTTGGGTTTTCCACATTTAAAACATCCTGTGGTGCTCAGCCACTGGGTATCTTTTTCCAAACTGCCTCTAACAGGTAACATACTAGGGGATAGCATGTTAGCTATTGACCTAGCTCTCCTGTATGTAATATTAGGCGAATTGGGTAACACTTTTTGTAAATCAGGATCACACAAAAGTACTGACCAATATTTTCTAACAACGTGGAACACCTTCCTGGAAAAGTTGTAATAAAGTTTATACCATAGTTACTTTTATTGTTGTCACATTTCATTTTGTTTTAATTGCTGTTCTGGTTATTACAATTGCCTTTCCCTTTACGGTCAGTGAGGACTTTCTTATTGAGTGAACCCATGCTATCATATAGTATAATACAGATAGGTAAGTCCAGGTCCACTAGAACAAAAATTTATACTTGCTTCCCCAACCCCCAAAATCCCAGATTTCTCAATAGTGGCTTACCTGACCAGTGTTCCTGAAGACAAATATTTAGCTTGTAGTCCGCTGTCCTCTTCACCATTTGTTTCCACCTCATTTTAAAGCTGTACAAGCTTGTTAAAAGCTCGCACAAGGTCAGCAGCAGCAAGTCATTGGCTGTAGAAATGTATATAGTGCCAGATATTCAATAAAATGACATTTCCTTTGCCCTTATTGTTTAAAAAGTTACTGATGGAAGCACCAAAAAAAGATTCCCAAAATATCAGAATTTACAAGAGAATACCATCTTCCTACCATCATATCTAACCGATGTATCACAAGCTGCTCAATATAACATTTCATATAGACACACTATCAGAATACAATACTGCATAATGGGTTATATATCTTTGTTATTCTGTGTTGCTTAAAGGAACTGTAAACCAAAAAAACAAGTGTTTGCCATTCGTTTCTATTATTCACAGGGAGGTGAGAACGCTTATTCTCACCTCCCTGTGAATAATAGTTTGCTCAGGGGACACAGCCGAACTTACCTTACCTGGCACTCCACTCGCTCCTTCTGATCTGACAGCCGCGTTGCCCCTGTCTCCCGACCACGCGCCTATCTTTGGGTGCATGCGTGCCAATACAAAAGATAGGCGCGCGATCGGGAGAGAAGAACAGCGCGGCTGTCAGATCAGAAGGACCTGCGAGTGGAGCACCAGGTAAGGTAAGTTCGGCTGTGTCCCCTGAACAAACTATTATTCACAGGGAGGTGGGAATAAGCGTTCTCATCTCCCTGTGAATAATACAAACGATTGGCAAACACTTGTTTTTTTAAGTTTACAGTTACTTTAAGCCTTGTAATATAAGGAAGGGTGCAAAGTGGTTGGAATAGTTAAACAGTTGCAAGTGTAAGCAATTGATCAATAACAAACACTGATTTCCAATACTGAGCCCTCTGTTTATTTTTCCACTACAGTTCTGGCGAAGTCGGCAGGATGCCCAGGTAGACCAGTGGGTGCCCGGAGACAGTGGATTAAAATCAGTCCCTGCAAGTAGCAGTTCTAGATTATTATCAATAGCTGCCTCTGTATCATCCCTGTGTTGTCCCAAACACTGAATCATGTAGTAAAGTGAAGAAATGTTCTACAGAAGGACCCAGGCACTCAAACTTGGAGTTGCGAATATCTAGAATTTATTGCAATACATATTTCAGACTTCACGGTCCTTTTTCCAGTGTGACAAAACTTAAGATATTGTGTTTTTTTTATTCTGCCACTAGGAAGCCCAAGTTAAACATTCAATTAATCCTGAGCAATTTTTTGTTACTTATTGTAATTTTTTAATTCAAAAATACCCCCATATTCTTTCTCTTCTTCACTGGCTCACAAACACAATTTCAGTGTCTTGGTGCTGTTGCTATAGTGAGTATTAAAGGGCCATATTTGTAAACGTGCGTTATCGATAATGTACGACCGCGGCCACAAATGCATAGCCTGCGGTCGTATATTTAATCCGAATGTTCGTTAATTAACAAACGTTTGGTCGTAGAACACCATGCGGTAGAAAACTACTGCAATGGAATTTTATGGGGATCATAAATCTACGATAAATATTTATTTATTCTTGTAAATTAATGATCATTAAACCGATTGTTAAAAGCCCAGTATCGGTAAAAAGCAATACCGCATCTTTATAAATATGAACGCAGTTCTCTATGTTTAACAGCTGGTTAAACCGATTTTTTCTTCTTCTTCTACATAGGCTCAGAGGCGGCTATAGCAAGAGTGTTTCAGTGGGCAGTGCTCCATAGACAGTGCTCCATACAGGGTCGGACCCTCATTGTCCGTAGTGATCTATACCAGCCTTTAGACCGGCCCTGGCGATAGGAGAGATATCTGTATATCTTTATATTTATTAAAAACAGTAAAAAGAAAGGACGAAAACATTCCCCAACATACTTTTACATTGTTCCTGTATGTTCCAGTGCATCACAGAGCATTTAATTCAGTAGGTCTATGGCACATGTTAACTTTAACATTTAAAGAAAAATTCCTCAAGACAGGTTCTGCCTCTCCACAAATGTCACAGATAATTAACAACTGATTGTTATCTGTGAAGGCAAATTGATCCCACACTGTTTATGAAATGGGCTGTCGACTACACTCCCTTATAGCGACAACAAAATATATACAGGTCGGGTTTTCCATTCGATCAATGGGACTCTTTTAATTAAATTGTTGTAAAATTGCTGTAAAATTAATCTTTTTTCTTCCTATCGAACAGGTTTCTGTTCAACTGTATTAAAGAGCAACTATGCACCCCAAAATATAATACTTCCATTGTACAGTCTCCATCCCAGACTGGCCATTGTAGGAGCAGTGAACTGTCAAAGTCCCATTCATGCAGCTGCTGACAGCTTACCGCTCTCTTTAGTGCACCTCCCAGCATGGTGAATGTGCCATTGGAAGAAGAGGGAATTGATAAGGGCCACTGTAATCTGTAGTTACCTAATGATCAATCCTTATACAAGCTTAAATGTGTATTGCCAGCTTTACATGCCAGCTAGGAGCAAAAAGAATTCCTACCTTCTCCCACCTCAACAGCATGTTATGTACAAGAAGTGACCATGGGGGTTGGAAATGGATGATTAGATGGGGGGTAATTAGTGACAGCATGACAGATGCCACCTCTCAGACAAGAGATAGAAGTTAGGGACAGTTTAATCATTGTATAGGAGCCCAGCCTGCATAGTTTTGTCGGCCAGGTCATTGACCTAATGGTTTGGTGTTAACATTAGACAATTGCCTGCATGCTCCTAGAGAACAAAATTATGGTCACTAACTATGTTAAAGTGCAGGGCAGCCTCTATAGCTAAAGATGGTTTCTGTGCTGTCTACATTCCTAAGATCACTTACCCACCAGCCTTTATTTTCTGTTTGATCTGATGGACATGGGAATTTTCCATTCTTGCCCCATGTGACCTGAACTCTGGAAGTCATATAAAGAAGGGGGTTCTGGGACAACTGTCTTTTCTGCAAAATGTTTCACTGACATAGCAAATGTCTACTTGATGTGGTGTAAACTTGAGTTTCTCCTTGGAACCTTTAAGGAATGTGTAATCTTACACAGACAATTGTAAACATAAAGGTTCTTTAGTTCTATAATAATATATTATGGTTAAATGTAGTTTCATGGCCTCTGCCCAAAGTAGAATATTACTGCACTATGTGGACTAACCTTTTAACTCTCAGCAATGACCTTTTTACAGCAAGTGCTGGTGCATAAGTTAACTATGAGTTCACTAGTGGAAGTGCCAGGGGTGAGTCGCCTCACTCAACTTTACATTTTCTAAAACTACAATTTGAGAGAAGTAAAATGGTGGTACTCACATATTTATCTGTGCTTGCTTTGTCATTAAATTATTAATGTTTACTGAGTGCTTCTAATTCCCCCCACCCTCCCTTACTCACTGCCTGATTGTAGTGTCTGTGACACTACGTTCTGCACAGCCTCACCATGGACACTGCTCTGCTTACACATCTACCCTCCCTCCCCCCCTGCCTTCTTTTCTCTGCTGGTTCTGTTAATTTGCAGAAAGTTTGCTGGCATGAAGCCAAAGATCTTAGTAAGAGGTCAGGGATAGGGAACAGATTATAATTTCTGCTTCTGGAGTGACAGGTCTTTCCCTGTAAATGCTGTGATTTCAAATGATGATTTCTGAGGATCTACAGCTCAGATTTTTTGTTAGAGTACAGATATGCTTTAAGCACCAGGAAACACCACTTTCTCACATATCCGGGGGTCATGTACCCGCAGCCCTAAGGGGAACTACACTGCTGGTGTACATATATATATTTATTAATTATTGATTCATCCTCTGGTGACAAAAAGTAAAGGTGCATTAGAAACATCTTTAAGTGTTTTAGTATTTGTCTGGGTACCAAATATAAACATAAGGACAGAGACTGCCCCACATAAGATAAGTGGTATCACACTCCTTGTTTCTCCATCACCCTAAACACCTTTCCTGTACTTTCCCTCCCTCAACCCTCCCAACAAAAGTAGGTTTCTAGTTTTCATAAGCCACAGTAGGTGTTTGTTGGTGGGTTTTGGAGATCCAGTGTACGCTGCTGCCATGCACACAGAACCAACATGGCCTAACCTGACCATACTGCAAAATTCAATCTTTAAAAGGATAGCGAAACCAAGTGCTGGCACTTATGTGTAGGTTAACTTGCCATGTATGCTAAGTGCACTTCTGGGTTCTGTATATTCCTCAGTATTCCTGTGCCAGCCTCCCTGTGCCAGCCTCCAGTATTGAGGAGGTGAAAGTGGACGATGAGCTCACCGATTGTTCTTGGGTGCCACAAGTAAGAGAGGAGGATAGAGTCTCTGAGGGGGAGCCCTCAGAGTGCGAGCAGGAGCCTGAACCCAAAGGCAGGACTAGGGTCAGGGGTAGGAGCAGAGGCGGTGCGTCTAGTGCACCTAGTGCTGCTCATGGAGGTACGGCACCAATGCCATCTGGTACCAGTACCCCACAACGGCAGGTGACCTCTGCTCCAGTGTGTGCCGGTGGCTCTACTGTGTGGGAGTTCTTCTCATTGGCTCCCGGTGACAACACGGTTGCAGTGTGCAGTCTGTGCCTGCAACTTGTTAGCCGTGGGAAGAATGCAGCAACTCTGGGCACCTCTTCTATGAGGAGGCATATGATGCTCCACTACTTTGCCCGGTGGGAGCAGCGGTCAGAGTGCATGCAGGCACCCACGTGTTCCCTTCCTCGTGCCCAGGTAGCCACTGTTCCTCCTCCTCCCCCTCCGGCCCCATCAGCTGCTTCCTTGGTGGAAGTTAGGGATGAGAGACAGCCTTTGGCCCCAGCATGCGGTGTTAAGAGGCCCCTTCTGGGTCATCAAATATCTGCTTCTGTGGGCAAGTATGTCCACATTACTATGGACGCGTGGTCCAGCAAGTATGGCCAGGGGCGGTATGTCTCATTTACCGCCCAGTGGGCCCTTCTGCTAGCCAGCAGAGACGCGGCACGGGGCACAAGTGGTGAGATGGTGGTACCATCACGCATTGGTGATACACCAGTCTCCACCCCCCTTCTCATCTGGTGAGTCCTCTTCCTAGACAGCTCCGTTCCCTCCCCAGAGCCTATGCTTCATTCCAGGTGAGACGGTGCCATGCAGTGTTGCAGCTTCTGTGTCTCGGTGATAGGAGCCACACCGGGGCAGAGTTGCTGGCAGCACTGCAAGGGCAGACTGAGAGGTGGCTGACCCCACACCACCTCTCAATAGACAATGTAGTGTGTGACAATGCCACCAACATCCTGTCTGCCCTTTGCTTGGGCAGAGTCACAAATGTTTCTTGCCTGGCACATGTTTTCAACCTGTCCAGCAGCTCCTCGCCCCTTGTATGACTTTATTGTATTTTAATACTGTACAGCGCTGTGTCCCCAAGTGGCGCTATATAAATAAACATGTACATACATACAAGTACCCTGGTCTGCATGAGGTAGTGAGGGTGGCTAGGAGGGTGTCCAGTCACTTCAGCCAGTCATACAGGGCCACAGCTCGTCTGGCTGAGTTCCAGCAGCAGAACGGTCTTCCGCAGAACCGCTTGATTTGTGACACCCCCACCCGCTGGAACTCTAGTCTTATGATGCTGCTGAGGCTGCTCCAGCAGAGGCGAGCCATCATGGACTACTTGTATGAGTATGAGGCTAGATCAGGCTCTGTGGACCTGGGATTTCTCTTATCCAGGCAGTGGCTGCTGATTCAGGATGCCTCCCATGTGCTCGTGCCATTCGAGGAGGACACCAGGATGGTAAGCCACGATGATGCCACCATAGCGGATACCATCCCACTGGTGTTCCTCCTTGAACACACCCTGCACGGCATACTCGACAGGGAATTAGCTACAGAGCAGCAGCTACTGGAAGAGGAGGACGCCGACACCGTGGTGCTTTCTGAGCCCGGGCATCACGGTGCAGAGCAGCCGTCCGATAATGAGGAGGGGGATTTAGGTGATCTGGACCGAGAGGAAATGGGGCATTCCTCTAGGGGGACATCTCAACCCTCCCAAGTACCACATGTCATCCGTGGTTGGGGAGTGGTTGAGCATGACACTATTGCCCTCAGTGACAATGAGGACATGGGGTCCTCTGCGTTAGGCACTTTGCGGCATATGGCATTCCTGCACCTCAGAGGGGACACTGCTATGTTGCCTCTGTTAAACTATTACATTTCTAAATCTGTACCTTTAGGTAACAAGTGTAAAAAAATGAGGTCCACTCCTGCATGGCTTAATGCTCAGGTAAAAAGGGAAATGGAAAAAAAGAAAAAGGCTTTTACAATTTTGAAAACAGAAGGCACAGAACAGGCTTACAGGGAGTACAAAAGCTGTAATAAAGAGTGCAAGAAAGCAATTAAACTAGCTAAAATAGAAAATGAAATACAGATTGCCGAACAAAGCAAGTCCAACCCCAAAATGTTTTTTAAGTATATAAATGGTAAAAAGATGAGGACTGAGAATGTGGGACCATTAAATAATGGGGCTGAGGTGGTTGTAGAGGATGCCGAAAAGGCTAATCTGCTAAACCGTTTTTTTACATCGGTTTTTACTGTTGAGAATCCTTGTCCTTACAGTAGGAATTGTAATAATATGCAGGGAAGAAATGAAGAGTATTCACATTGGCTAACAGAGGATATGGTACGGAAACAATTAGACAAAGTTAATATCAATAAAGCGCCAGGACCAGATGGATTGCATCCTAGGATTTTAAAAGAGCTTAGTTCAGTTCTAGTAAGACCACTGTGTCTCATCTTTTCAGATTCGCTTTTGTCTGGGGATGTGCCGCTGGATTGGAAAAAAGCCAATGTAATACCAATATTCAAAAAAGGTAGTCGTTCACAGCCTGGTAACTATAGACCTGTAAGCCTAACATCAGTGGTAGGGAAGGTGATGGAAACTTTGTTAAGGGATCATATCCTTGACTTTGTCTCCAGAGATCATCTTATTAGTAGTAGTCAGCATGGATTTATGAGAAATAGATCATGCCAGACAAATTTAATTGGTTTTTATGAAGAAGTGAGTAAGAAGTTGGACTCAGGCACAGCAGTGGATGTGGTATATTTGGATTTTGCAAAAGCTTTTGATACTGTGCCACTAATGTATAAACTGAGGACTGTTGGCCTTGAAGAAAACATTTGTTCATGGATAGAGAACTGGTTATTGGACCGCAAACAGAGAGTGGTGGTTAATGGAGCTACATCTATGTGGGCTAAAGTTCTAAGCGGAGTGCCTCAGGGTTCTGTACTGGGGCCGCTTCTGTTTAATCTGTTTATAAATGACTTAGAAGGAGGCATTGAGAGCAAGGTCTCTGTGTTTGCTGGTGACACTAAACTATGCAGAGCTTTGGAAACTTCCAATGATGTGCAAGTGCTGCAAGCAGACCTAGATAGATTATCAAAATGGGCAGCAGAATGGCAGATGAGATTCAATGTTGATAAATGTAAGGTGATGCATTTGGGATTTAATAATCCCTGTGCCACCTACACCATAAATAACTCTGTGTTAAGTGCATCTGTAATGGAAAAAGATTTGGGGGTTCTGGTAGATAACAGACTTAGCTATAGCAAACAATGCCAGGTAGCAATGGCTAGAGCTAGCAAGATAAAGTATATGTTCTGAATACTCCAACAGAAGCCATCCAAAAGTGTCAAGAATGGGAACTGAAAATACCTAACTCCCTTAAAACACTTGTGAAAGACACACAAAACTGTAATGAAACTCTGCTTAAAACCTGATGGACTCATCTCCCAGTTAAGTAAAGACTTCAGACTTTATCATCATAACTCTGGTTACACCTCCTCTCAAACCAGATAAGTCTCCAAAGGGGGAAACACCCCTTATAAATCTAATAATTAAAAAAGTTATACGGTTATTTGATTATATGTTTACCATAAAAGTTGTTTACCATGTTCCTTGTTTAGAAAATAGACTAAAACTATTATTTTACAGCAAAGACCTCAGACTCTATCATCATAACTCCGGTCTTACCTTTTTAAATCAGATAAGTTTCCAAAGGGGAAATACCCCCTATAAATCTAATAATTAGAGAGATTATATGATTATTTCCTTATGATAAAAGCTCCCTACCTTGATTTTCTATAAGAAAATAAGTATAGAAGTATTTTTCTACGATGCTTTATAGTACAATGTCTTTACCATGATTGTGACAATGCTTTTCAACCAGGAAAAATATAACACCAATGTCTTAATACTGTATATATGTCTTACCAACAAGGAAAAACACAACACAAAACAAGCAAACAAAGCAAAATATCCCACACATAATAAGGTTATCATATATACCAACACAAACCATTACCAAGTAGTAACCACCCACACCCACAAACTCTACAAACTTACCTTACCCAAACTCTACATGTCTTTACTATCCATCCACCTTGTACACCTCAAACTCAACACTCCAGGCTATTATCTAAACCCAACACATACAGGCTACTCTTTGTTATTAATATAAGATATAGCAATATACCTGAACACACCACAAGATCTAACTAGCAACTACTGTGTTCAGAACCTCCCTATACTACAGTAAACAAAAATATACACTAACCCCAAACTCTATGCAAAAAATGTACTTCAAAAGAAAGCTTCTGCTTCAAACTTAATAGCTACATCTTCACACATAAGAATTACCTAAGAACAACCTAAACTGTAATTCCTGTCAAACACCTATCAATCTACTCACAACCTAGAAAACACATTACAAACAGACCTATTACACACATAAAAATTCAGGTGGCTACAAGCCCCTCTACCTAGCTATCATCTGATGACTAGAAATGTTCTATTAACCCTTAAAGGTTATGTTTTTTTATTGTTTTTCTTCTTACTATGTTTTGTTTTTTATGTGAAATGTTAATATTGAACCTATCCTTTTCCCTATCCATAACACCAATTCATATCTTGGTCAACTTAAACCTAGTTAGCCATTTCTCTCTGATCTCTTCCACTCAGCACCAAAAACGTGGTACGAAACATCCAATCTACCTAACTTACCAGTCAATCCCTAATATAATACTGAAACAACCTACACATCCAAACAAAATAAACCCCAATGGTCATTAAAATTCAATCCTACAACGTTAGAGGTCTGAACTCTCCTCCAAAATGTTACCTCCTATGGAAAGAACTACTATTCAACAAAATTGATATTGCTTGCATCCAAGAAACACATCTAAAGAAATCTTCAAACCACCTTCTCAAACACAAGTCATTCAATAATATCTTTCACTCATCTTTAGACAAGAAAAAAATAGGGGTTACTATCGCCATAAACAACACTATCGCATTCAAACTCCACGAAGCAAAAATCGACCCAAATGGCAGATATATAATCCTCTTCTGTTCTATAAACAACCGCAACATAGTAATAGTCAACATATACGCACCCAACCAAAAACAATCCAAATTTATAAAGAAAATTATACTAAAAATCAAAGAATATCACCAAAAAAACATCATAATCTGCGGCGACTTCAACCAAACAATCACCGCAGAATTAGATACTACAAGCACCCACAAAAACAAAAACAACACTTTCTCTAACCTAATTACAACAGAAGACCTATTTGACCCCTGGAGAACAACCCATCCCACAGATAAAGAATATACATATTATTCCCAATCTTTCAATGTCTATTCCAGATTGGATTATTTTCTAATGGATGAGTTTCTGCAAACAAGGAATGTTGCAAGTTACTGGTATTGATACATAAAGTAGAGTTGATCCAGGGAAATTTCCGATTGCCACTTGGAGTCAGGAAGGAATTTTTTCCCCCTTCATAAATTTGGTGGGTTTTTTTTGCCTTCCTCTGGATCAACAGTTAGGCAGGAAATGAGGATATTGCTAGATGGGTTGGACTGGATGGACGTATGTCTTTATTCAACCTCAAATACTATACTATAAATGGACACTACAGAAACTACCAGATATACAAATACTTCCCATTACATGGTCAGACCATGCACCAATTATCCTTTCCATAGAAGAAGAATTCAACTCAAATCAACAAAAACCCTGGAGACTAAATCCGACTCTACTCTCAAATGAAACAACAAAAAACAAAATTCAAACTCCAATCAAAGGCTACTTCGAAATAAACGACACCCAAGGAGGAAGAGCCAACAGAAACCTAGCTAACAGACTAAAACAAAAAACTACCTAAACCAGAATTCCATTCATAATTGAAAATAACAAGAAATTTATCAACCCACAAGACATTGCTAACCAATTCAGTATATTTTACACAAACCTATACAATCTCACTGACACCAAAGAAATCAACCATCCAAATCCGGAACTAATAGAATCCTTCCTTGCATCTATAAATCTTCCAACAACAACAACAGAACAAAATGAATATTTAGACAAACCAATCTCACAAGAAGAAATAATAAAGGTGGTTAAAACCCTAAAAATCAACAAATCTCCAGGAGAAGATGGATTTACCAACGAATATTATAAAACCTTTATACCATTCCTAAACCCATACCTACAAAACATGTTTAACCAAGCTATACAAGACCAATCGTTTCCCAAAAGAAATGCTGAAAGCGGTAATAATCCCAATCCCAAAACAAGGAAAAGACATAACTCTAATTGGAAACTTTAGGCCAATTTCCCTACTAAACAATGACCTGAAAATATATTCAAAAATTTTAGCTGAAAGACTTAACAACATTCTCCCACAACTCATCCACCAAGACCAAGTGGGCTTCATAAAGAACAGACAATCCATAGAGAACACAAGGAGAATTATAGACCCTAATAGATTGGTCCAAATAAAAAAATATATCATCTTTGTTCATAACTCTCAATGCCGAAAAGGCTTTTGACCGCCTAAACTTGTCTTAATTGAACCATGTCCTAGATAAATTTGGTTTCCAAAAAAAGCAACAATGGCACTCTACTCCAAACCCTCTGCAATAGTATTCATATCGAACATGCTATCAAATCCCTTCAACATATCCAAGGGAACCAGACAAGGATGCCCACTTTCCCCACTAATATTTGCCCTTGCAATGGAACCCCTTGCTGAAAAAATCCGAACAGATACAAATATCAAAGGTATCCAAATCAAAACCACAAACCACAAGATAGCTCTATTTGCAGATGATGTCATCCTAATAGTGACACAACCAATAACCTCTTTAATCCATATTCACAATCATATACTCCAATTTGGTTCGATTTCATACTACAAAATAAATGAAGAGAAATCCCAAGTACTAGGCACTAACATATCAGGAGCATTAAAAATATTTCTATCCAGCAAATACAGATTCAACTGGGAAACAAATGAAATAACATACCTGGGAATCAAAATATCGACCAACCTAGAGGATCTATACAAAATTAACTTCCTACCACTCTTAGAAAACTAGAATCCAAAACCAAAAAATGGAAATTCCTCATGCTATCTTTAATGGACAGAATAATGGCTTCCAAAATGCTCATACTCCCACAATACTTATACATGTTCAGATCCCTACCTATAACCATACCAGACTCCTTTTTCTCTAGAGCTCAAAAAAAATCACCCAATTTGTTTGGGGACAAACAACAGCTAGAATAAACAACCAAATCATGGCCAAACCACGCAAGATGGGAGGTTTGGCAATACCAATACTAAAAGACTACTACTAAGCTACTATACTAGATCAAATACGATTCTGGTGGAACAACAACTCAAACAACAAACTGTGGTGCCAAATAGAAGAACATATGTGTTCAACATCAAACCTACAAAAGATCCTCGGAGCCTTTTAGGAGACAAAAACACAAACTATTCATTTATTATCCACAGAGCATCAATCTCCAACTGGAGAACCATACACAAAAATCAAACTAAAGGAGAAAGGAGAAACCATTCCAAACACTACAAAGAAAATACCATCTCAACCAGAAAGACCACTACAAACATATCCAAGCAATATCCTATCTCTCTGTCTCCAAAGCAAAATGGAAAACATCAACGGAATCTACAGAGCTACAGTTTATAATATGCAAGATCCCACCAAATGGAATCACCCCTTTCTACACCATGCTAAATAATAAAAACACAATGACCAAAACAAAACCGTTTCCTAAGATGGGAGGAAGACTAGGGGAAAATATTTCAAGAAGAACAATGATCAGACGCAGCAATCTTGCCATTCCAATTATAAAATTGCTCACAACATTGGGAAACCGCAAAAAAATATCACTAAGATACTATAGAACACCAACACTATTGACAAAATGGAACCCAAAAAAATACTCACCTCTATGCTGGAGATGTGGAAAATCCAGGGGCTCCTTGGTCCACATATTCTGGTCCTGCAACAAAATCAGAAAAGTATGGTATAAGATCCCAAAATTTCATAACGACGCTATTTCACAAACAATTAATACTTACTCCTGAACTAACGCTACTCTTTCTTGATCTACAACTATTTCCCCTTAACCAAAGAACCATAATGTTTCACCTTTTCATCATCACCTTACAATACATTGCAAGAAACAAAATTCCTAATCTAACCCTACTCCTGAAAAGCTTAAATACAAATATGCAATATGAAAAACAATATGCCATAACGCAGCTCAAGTTCCATAAATTCTACAAACAGTGGGAGTATTGGTATGTGGACAATAGATCCATGGGTGCTTTATGAAAGGATCCTAATAAACTAAGATTGAAAGAGAGATCAAGATTAAATCTAAACCCTAATAAAAGTCGGCCATAGATATACAGTAAACAACAGTATTATTCCCCCCCCTCTCCTATTCTCCCCTCCCCAATGTTATTGCACTATTTGTATACCTACAATACCATGTAATATTGTGCTACCTCATGATCCCTGATGCTACAATGCTATAATGTTAGAATCTTACAATGTTATGATATTATTATAATTATTATAATTTTGAAAGCATTTTCTTGTAAAATATAATAAAAACCGATGGGGAGGGGGGTTATTTCCCGCTTAATGCTGCGAATGTCTCTGTGCATGGCAATCATGCGCCTCTCCATCCTCTTCATCCTCTCCACATAGTCACCCTGCTGGCGCTGGCGTGATGGTCCCGGTGCTGCTGGTGGAGGGGAAGGGGAAACTGCAGGCCTTATCTGGGGCCTTGGTGGTGGTGTTGCAGGGCCTGCAGGAGGTAAATCCCTCCTCACTGACAGAAACAGATCCCTCATCTGCAAATTTATATATAAAAAAGTAAATAATAATAAATAATAATAAAAAAATATTAATAATAAATAAAAGATAATAATGTAAATATTTTTCGTGTGTACTTGTCCTTTAACTAACATTTACTAACATTAACTAACACTTACATTTACGAATACTAACACTAACAATAAAAAAATGTGCATTATGAGTCGTTTAGGAAAAAAGAGCTTTCAAATTTTGTATTATATGTAAATATTGTAAAAAAAAATAATTTGTGTGTACTTGTCCTTTAACTTACATTAACTAACAGTTTCATTACAATTTACACACACTAACACTAACTAACATATGCACTTTGAGTCCTTTAGGAGAAAAGCATCACAACCATTTGTGGCAGTTTGCAAGGCTCTATTGCCAATTACAAGTGCTATAAAAGTAACAAGAAAAGTGCAGTAACTTCATATAGTGGTTATACATAGACAGAGCTTGACAGAAAGATCTGCCACAGACCCACCTGATTAGAAGGGTGCAAAAGGTGGTGTTTTATACAACTCAATCACAGTTAAAATTTTATATATAAATGTGATACTTGCCTTGGACATTGGTCTGGACGTAGTTACGCCGCTGCCGCTTCAAGTCCGACCACCTCTTTTGCAGTAGTGAGGTGGTCAGCTGTATTTGAAACTGAGTCAGCAGTTTCCTCTGCAAGTGGCGCATAATGCACCTTTTGCGCTCCTTTATATTGGGGGTGCCAATTGGCATCCCGTCGTACCCCCGTATATTCAATACAGAATAATTGAATATGCGAGTAAAATGTCTATATAACAATACGCGAGTAAATATCGAATAAGAACGCGAACCGAATTTTAAAAATTCCTGGATATTCGAACGTGTTCCCCAGACCATTTCCCAGGTCCCACAGCCATTTACATTAAGTTACCATTGACATTTTAATTGTATTTCATTCGAAATTTTCAAACTATTTGACTCCCATTGACTTTAATGGGTCCGTTTCGAACGTTCGAACGTTCCATATAGTTCCATCTCTACCAATCAGTCCTCAAATATAAACATAAGGACAGAGACTGCCCCACATAAGATGTGGTATCACACACCGTGTGTCTCCATCACCCTAAACACCCTTCCTGTACTTTCCCTCCCTCAACCCCCCCAACAAAAGGAGGTTTCTAGCTTTTATAAGCCACAGTAGGTGTTTGTTGGTTCTGTATATTCCTTAGTATTCCTGTGCCAGCCTTGCCAACCAAGGGCCATGCTCCCAAAAGCTATACTTGCAGGTATATCTGATCTCCAGTTCCTGTGTCCAGCCCTCTTGCTCCTGTATCTACCCATCAGCCCCCTTGTTCCTGTGCACTGTGCTCCAGCCCACTTGCTGAAATAACAAGTTAGTTTGGACATAACTCTTGCACGCTGCGTCTACTTGGCCCTTTGGTTACAGCGAACTTTGTTTGGCATCTCCTGAACAACTCTGTATCTCAGACATAACAAGGAGAAGTGAATTTACCTATAGAGCTAATGGTTTGTTACAATAGATTGTTATCTAGAACTTGAACTTTATAAGGCTTCCACTACTTTGTATTCCTGTTTATGGAGTTTTAAGTATTATTAGTCACATATTAGCTACGACTAAAAAAATAAAAGCAGAGCTATTGGTAGTCCTCCACACTGGTAATAGCAAGTTGGTTACCTCTATCTTTGCTTCTGTCCTTGAACAGCATAAAGTAAATGTAAGAAAACGCAATGTTGATAAAGGTAACACTTAGGCGACTCGCAGTTTAAGTGCAACTGGCGGTTTATTACTAGGGATGGCCGGTCGCGGATTTATCCCGTTCGCGAACGGCGGATGTTTCTGGATTTTCTGGATTTTCCGCCTTCCGAACCGCGGATTTCTGGTATTTTCGAAAATTTTCGGAATTACGAGATTTCTCACATTTTCGAAAATACGAGGAATCCTCGTAATTTTCAAAATTACGAGGATTTCTCGTATTTTTTAAAATACATATTTTCGAAAATTTTCGAAATTACGAGGATTCCTCGTATTTTCGAAAATACGTATTTTCGAAATTACGAGGATTTCTCGTATTTTCGAGTTTTTTTTTATTTTAATGGGTCCGCTCGCGGATTTTGGAATTTTGGAATTTTTTCGAAAATTCACGGATCCTCGAGCGGAGGGAAAATATAGGAGAATAAAATGAAAATGATAAATAAATTTAGAGATAGATAGATGGATATAAATTTATTGATAGAATATAATAAATGACGATCGAATTATATATTTATGTATATATAATGATTGAAATGATGAAATGAATATAAGATTTGAATGAGAATATGAAATAGATGATTTTATTGCAGAGAAATTGCGGAGATATGATATATATGAATATATAGATAGATAATTGATATAAATAGATATACGAATATGAATATGATCGATTTGAATATATTTTAAGAGATTGGGGATTGATTTTGCGAAGTTGGACATCTCTATTTATTAATGTGTCAACAACATGTTTCCAACCACACTCGAAACACTTGAAAAAGGGTCCATTGTGGCTCGAAACTTTGGCACATGAAATAATCTGCCAGTTGCAGTCTAAACTGCGTGTCGCCTTATCAACATTGCATTTCCTAAAAAAATACACCATGTTCATCCATTTACAGACCCTGTTTAATAAACCAAACGACTCTATGGTTCTAAGTTGATTTGTATATCTAGTACGTAGAAGATTAAGTTGTGTTTTAACCAGACCTTGCATAAGTCTAGATGTTACAGTAATATATTATGGTATGTGTCCATAATACCATCTTCATCCTACAGGAGAGTGTGTGAACCCACTGATCTAGGAGCAATGCATTGCCCAGTTCTTTGCCCTGAGGCCAGGTGGAAGGAATGTTATGGTGCAGGTACAACCAGTTCCTGGAATCAGGTGCATAGCAGAGGTTTCTAAGTGTCATTTCAGAATGCTGAAAATTCCCCATTTACACTCATTTTTTGTAGTTTAAACTTGATCAAAGATCAATTAAGTTCCCTTACTGTTAATGTCAATTTAGCTCTACAAAGCATCACATTTCAAGACCATTCATACTCTGCACATACCTTACTATTACAGATGGCCAAACTTCCCAAACTTTGGTCTGACTTCTGAAAACGTTCGAAAACAGACAGAAGTCAATGGGGACTAGAGATGGGATCCGGGTTTGACACAAACCCAGAACCGACACGGAACCCCTTGGTTCCAAAATCTGAAAGAACCATCTGAATCCGGATGGATCCTCTGGATTTCGGGACTTCTGAAGACATTTTTGATCATTACGGGGCTATTTTCGATAATTTTCTAAGTAATTTTTGATAATTCAAAAATGTTCAAAAATTATTGAAAATAAGATCGGAGACCATTTTCGATCGTATTCCGATCGTATTTTTGAAAATCGAACGTTCATGGATATTTTTGATAATTTTCAAAAATAACTTCAGACACCTGAAAATTATCGAAAATACGATAGGAAACTCAAAAATGGTTGTATTTTCGATAATTTTCGAAAGTTCGAAAATTATCAAAAATTATCGAAAATACATCCCCCCCCATGCTTTCGATAATTTTTGAAAATTCGTTCCGGTTTCGGATTTTCAGATCTTCGGGATTATCCCGAGATCCGGGAATCTGAAAATGGAACGAAACTAGTGAGTTTCAGCCATCTCTAATGGGGACAAATAGTTTGAAAATACGGTTAAAATAGCAATGGTAACTAACTGTACATTCTAGAATCTGTCTCTGAATCTCTTAGAAAGGGTGCTACTTATTATACAAGAGGAATCATGCCCAGCAGGGAGTGGAAACAATTCCTTGTTGCATACCTTATTAAAGGGGAAGTTCAGAGAAAAAGATAATTATTTTTAAAATTCTTATTTTATATTATGCATAGCTAATTATTCTAAATATCCTCATCCATTCAAAAAAAAATCATTTATACCCCTTGCTATTTCCTGCTGTTGACATTAGTGAGCTGACATTTCAGGTTCTGTAACGGTCCTTCTTCTTCCCAGAATGCACCACTACCTTGGAACGTTTCATAGACAAAATGCTAAATGGGCAGGTTAAAGTCATTAGAATGGAAAAATACTGCTCTTTTTTCTTAAAAGTATATGTATTTGCACTGAACTTCCCCTTTAATTTTAATTTTGCAATTCATATTTGGATCATATTGGGGAAAGTGGGCGAAAGGTTAATGCTATACAGCAGCAGAACCATTGAGTTAGAGTAGGCTCAATGCAGTTTTCCACCATTGTTGAGGAGCCAGGCAAGCTTGTTCCCATTGAACATACCCCACACCACATTGGCTTCTCTCCCTCCATTCAGCATTGTGTCTGTGTATAATAAATGCTTCCGAAATACTGACTTCCTGTTTGCTGGACCCCCAATAGAGAACGTTATGGTCTTGCCCTCGACCCAGGACCTGGGTTATTTCAATCGTGTTTAGTGTGCATTCTGGGAAGAAGAAAGACCATTACAAAACTTGAAATGTCAGCTCTCTAATGTCAACAGCATGGAATTGCAAGGGGTATAAATTCAACTTATTATTTAAAAAACAGGGTTATTCAATAAAAGTTCTTATCTTTAAAAATGGTGCTAATTTTGCCCCAACCAATCAGATGTTAGCTTTCAAATGTAATAAGATCTAATTGGTTGGGGCAAAAATTCAGAGACTCTAGAAAATTCATAAAATATCTGAAAGTTTGAAAAGTCGTAGTTAGGTTCTATTTCGAGTTCTAGTCCATCTCTGCTTACAATTTACATACTGTACTGTTCCCTACTCATACTGTACTGTACACTATACATATACCGTATATACTCGAGTATAAGCCGAGGTTTTTAGGTTTAAAAATCAACCTAAAAACCTTGCCTCGGCTTATACCCGGGTCACGTTGCTAAATGAAGGAAGGTGGGTATTCCATCCACTTACGGATCGTTGCATCCGTTTGGCCGCCGGATAGTCTAAACTGGCACTTGAACAGTGGAGGAGGAAAAGGAGACCGAGCGGGTATGCGCGCGCACGTCCGGCGCGCACGCCGTTATGTAAGCCCTGCTGAATCTGAATCAACTGATCTGTTGCAATGGAGGAGCAGGGAAAGAGCGAGTCATTCGGCACTCCTGTCCGGTCCTGTGGGTACCTTAACTTATCCATCTTATTCTTACTGAGTATTATTTATTGGGGTTACAGAGTTGGGCATTACACTGTATTTTTTGTTTAACCTGCAATACAGTTTGTTTAGAAACTACAACTCCCAGCAAGCAAAGCATGCTGGGAGTTGTGTTTCCAAACATCTGAATTAGGTTCTAGTTAAATGGACAGAAGAATTCCCATGAAGTAATAGCCAAATCCAGCAGAAGGCAGTAGTGGAATCAGAAGGCAGTAGAATCAAGGCAGTAGTGTTCATAATTTCACCCTCGGGTTCAATCTGGTTTTCCCTGTTTTTGAGGTAAAAATGAGTACCTCGGCTATACTTCAGATTGGCCTTATACTCCGGTATATCTCGGTACATACTGTACCCTATACTACTGTATTCTATACATACTGTACTCTACACATATCGTAATCTACACATACCGTACTCTACACATACCGTACTCTACACATACTGTACTATACACATACTGTACTCTACTTACTCTACACATCTCGTACCACACAGTACTCTACACATACCAGAAACTCGTACCATCAGCCGTACATCCGACTCTCAGATCTGTAGCTAAACATACGTACTCAACATACATAGACTCTACACATAACCGTACTCTACACAACCTGTCACACCTACTACTCACATACGTGACTACTACACATTACTGTATCTACAATACTGTACTCTACACAAGCGTACTCTACCATACCATAACTCTAAACATACCGTTCTCCACAATACTGTATACTATACACATACGCTACTCTACAGCAATACTGTATCTACACACTGTACCTAACAGATCATAGTCTACAATACCGTACTCTTACCCATACTGTACTCATACACATACGTACTCTACACATACTGTACTCTACACATAGCGTACTCTACACATACCATACTCTACACATACCGTACTCCACACATACTGTACTATACACATACCGTACTCTACACATACTGTATGCTACACATACTGTACTCTACACATACCATAGTCTACACATACCGTACTCTACACATACTGTACTCTACACATACTGTACTCTACACATAGCGTACTCTACACATACCATACTCTACACATACCGCACTCTACACATACTGTACTATACACATACCGTATGCTACACATACTGTACTCTACACATACCGTACTCTACACATACTGTACTATACACATACTGTACTCTACACATACTGTATGTATATATGCCATATGTATATCCTACTCCTTGTCAAGAAACATTCCCCAATACTTTTAAATGAAAACCTGGAGCTCACCTCATCTTCAATCTGAAAGTTGCACATGCATTTATATTATAAGCTCTTAGAGATAGAGACCTCTTTAAACATATATGAAGGGAATTCAGACATGGTATTGGTACACTTATTATTTAGGAAAGTATTTTTGCTAAAATGTTAGATTTGCACTCCGTTCTTTCCAGTCATTTCCCAGTCATCGGGCCAGCAGTGAGCAGGAGTGTTTTCTCGCATGCTAGCTCTGAGTGACAGTTAGAGGCAGACAGAATTGTTATGCCCCCTTCATAGCAGGGCTAATTGAAGGCACAGAGAGGCTCGAAATCACGAAAAAAATGTATAGGGAGGGCTGCATACCTTTACTCTTTTTAAATCAGTTTTTTTTTAAAAATGCATTGAGGCAATACAGTTATCCTTTAAACCCTCTTTTGTAAATCTACTGGTGTGATGGGGGGAGACTAATACTCACTGGAGTATTTATTAAATATTCCACCAATCTCCTACTAACTCGTACTAACTTGAGAGACCAATACTCTCACAGGCCCAGCTGTTAAAACAAAGTATAATGTTCTGTCCGAAACTGGACGGATCATTCTAATTTTTCGGGACTTTGTAACGAGTTTTCGATTTTTATCAAACATTCGAGCTATTTTTGATAATTCTCGAAAATAGCCTTGAACGTTTGATAATCCTAGATAATATGTTCGATAATCCTCAAAAATAGTTTCCGACCTTATTTTCAAGGATTTTCAAACGTTCCATAGAGAGGGACTAGAACTTGAACCCGAGTTCAAGCCGAACTATTCGGACTTGGACTTCTCAAAGTATCCCGGACCCAGATTTTCGATATTTTCCAGACTTTCGCTAATTATCGAATGTTCGAACATTCGAGGCATGCAAATATGCCAATACGTGAGTAAATATAGAATTATCAAATATGCGAGTAAAATGTCTATTATAACTTAAGAATTATCAAAAATAGCTCGAACGTTCAATAAAAATCAAAAACTTGTTGAGAAGTCCCGATTTTAAGTTCCATTTTCGGATTTTTGGATCTTTGGGATTTTCCCGAAATGGAACGAAAACCGGCAGTTTCGACCATCTCTACATGTAAGTAGCACTTACTCTGAAATGTGTGTGTTGCTGCGTGCCTTCAATACAATACTTGTTTTATTCAGGCTCTGACCACTGACCTGACTATTTTCCTGCATACCAACTGTCAATACTGCATACAGCACACCAACTGTCAAACCATTCCAGCTACAGCAAAACTGTTTACAGAAATGCTGAAATGTACGATGTTTCAGATTGGATCCGTAAAGAAATAGGGGGCAGATCAACAAAAAAGTTTCAGATTGGATCCGTAAAGAAATAGGGGGCAGATCAACAAAAAATGATACAGTGATAGTTGGGTTGAACTATAGTCTGGGACCTGGGAAATGGTCTGGGAAACACATACAAACATCCACATTCCAGTCTGTGTTGGTGTTAGGCGTGTTTTATAGGTATGTTTTTGTGTATTATAGTATAACTACATATTTTTTAGTAACTCCAGTGGCTCTTTGGGCATTTAAGTTTAATATGCAACGGGGTGGTTGGGGGGGGGGGGCATAGCCCTGTAGTATTTATACCAGTGTCGACCATGCAATATATGGAAGAGGTCCCCGGCCCTGTAGAGCTTACACCTATTTACAATATAATGCAAGTCTGTTCGCTGGTACACATGTACAAGCTGAAGGGGTGAGGATATGGAATTAAACCTGATGCTTGCATTTCCTCTTCAGTGTACTAATTTAAAGGGATGTTAGAGGAATCAACGTTCCATAGAATGAACCGCTTAAAATGAACAAAGACTGCAACATTCGCTTTCAATTATATTTATATTTACCCTTGTTTAACCTGTAGTGTACACCAGGAAGAGCAGAAACCACAAGTGGTCACACTGGAATGTTTTATACTTATTGGTTGCTCATTCTGCTGCACTTGGCGGTGGCCTGGTGTCTTTTGCCACCTCTGTCTTTCTTTTTATTACCCAAATGAATCATGAAAGTGAACAGTAAACCTGCAATGCATGTGGCCCCTTTATGAATATTGTTAGAAATCCCATTTTGTTGTAGGTAAGTCATTTAAAGGAGCAGTCCACGCCCAAACCTATAATAAATCCCCCTCCCCCACTACTGGCCCCGCCCACCATGTAGTCGTCAGTTATCCTTAACCTTCACCCCCCAACTCCATCTGGTTTCTCCTGTAGTCCCCCCCCCAAATTCCAAAAACTGCCCACCAGGATGCTAGCAGTCCATATTAGGACACCTTGTCCTGCTAACCTGCCGTCCCGGAGATTCCTGCCATGCGGCTGCAGCACTCTCCCCCTCCCATCTCCTCCATCTCCCTCCGTTCTCTAGCCCTCTCCCTAGCATATAAACCCACCCTTAATATTCTGCTCCCCCATGTCCCCAGCCCCCAACTCATGTTTGTTTTTTTTTAAAAAGCCTCACCGCAACTCTTACTTACCTCTCCGCTTTCCTCCGCACAGACACAGGTACGACACCTACTAATACACTCCAACTTTCATTACCAGAGCAAGATTATTGAGTTTTAAAAAAAAAAGCTAAATTCAACGTTTATACTTAAACTTTCCCTTTCAAGTTGTATTCTAATATTGTACACTGCTGTGTCCCCAAGTAGCGCTATACTGTATATACGACACTTCCATCACCAACCCATAAGGTAACAAGGTATGTCCCCGGGTGTATATGTTTTGCATTCGGTCAAGAAAGACTTGCTAGGTTGGATTCCTTTGCTTTCTTGATAGTCTAACAGTTACTTATTGAAGTAAATAAAGGTGTGCTTTGTGCATTAAAAGAAATAAGTGTGGATTAGTAGCACAATATATAATTCCCAGATAGTAGAATGTGAAACTTCTGTACTTGCTTAGTGTTGTGTACATTATGGGCAAGGACATTTTTTCGAACGTTCTTATTTACCCAAAACTTTGTTAAAAACTGGTTCCTTTAATAATAGAAGGTAGACATACAGTAGCTGGTGTCATAATGAAAGGTCAGATATTAGGAATGTCAAATGACCTCATCTGGTTACTGACCCTGTACAGACATTATGTGCACAATATGCATACGAAATATTTTATTTTGTGGAGCATTATTGGGTGCATTGGATCTGACCCTCTCTAATATATTTTTGGGTGTAAGGGCTAGGCCATACCAGTAAATTAACAAATTACATAATGTTTTACATTTTAGTTTTACGAATGGGGAGTTTTGTTTTTAGTGGCCATATTTTTAAGCATGCGGTATGGCAATTTAACACACGGTATCGCAATTTAGCCAAATCTTTTGCCAAGTAATTTGTCAGACTCTGACATAAAAATGACCAGCTATAGGTCCAAGCTGTAAAACAGGGATCGTAGCCTTTCCAAAACTACAACTCTACAGCTACAAACCACTTGAGCCTCAATGTTTTTCAAAATCAATTTTACGTAGTATGGAGCAAATGTTTTCTTAAAGACTGTCCCAGATCCACATGTAACATGTGCAGCCAGGAAACACGCTTCTCTCTGACCAGGATTCTTCATTTCACTTTTAGAGAACTGCATTGATTTCCCTGCACAGGTGGGTTGTTAGAATCCTGGCGCATTAGTAAATTTATTTTATAGTTAAAAGTGTAAGAGGTGGGACTGCATTTATGAGATCAATAAATGTGTAACTGATTAACCTAAGTATTTAATATTTGGGCTGATTCATAGACCTGTCTACTGCCTTAACTTGAGAGCAGTGACATATAATTTAAATTTTCCGTTTTGGTAAGGAATCCAATGTGGGAGGTGATTCTCTTAATTCAGCATGGGGATGGCCTTGGCTCTAAACCTGTGGTTTGTTATTTTTGGGCAGCTTTATATTTCTTTGTTGTTTACATTCAGGGACATATTTCCCATAAGGTCACCTAAGCCATGGCCTAGGGCACCTGGATCTATAGGAGCAGCATATATAAAGTCCTCCATTATTAAAACATGAATTGTTTACTGAGAATAATAGCAGAGAGCAATGTATCTCTCAAATGTATCAACTAAATGTGGGCAGTCAGACGACAAAAGCAGATACAATGTAATAACTGGTAAAGGCTGAAACTGCCAAGGGATCAAAAAAGAAATAAAATTAACTAATCTTCCAACTGGTTACACTGTGACCTCCTAATGTAGGGAGAAGGAAAGCAGCGAATGGACCTGCCCTGTACCTCACTGATAGTAACTAATCTACCAACTGGTTACACTGTCACCTCCTAATGTAGGGAGAAGGAAAGCAGTGAATGGGCCTGCCTTGTATCTCAATGAATAAATCTAATCTACCCAATGGTTACACTGTCACCTCCTAATGTAGGGAGAGGAAGCAGCGAATGGACCTGCCCTGACCTCAATGAAGTAACTAATCTACCAACTGGTTACACTGTCACACCTCTAATGTAGGGAGAAGGAAAAGCAGTGATGGCCTGCTTGTATCTCACTGATAGTACTAATCTACCAAACTGGTAACACTGTCACCTCCTAATGGGGAGAAGGAAAAGCAGGATGAGGACTGCCTTGTATCTCAAGATAGTAACTAATCTTCCAAATGGTTACACCGTACCTCCAATGTAGGGAGAAGGAAAGCAGCGAATGAATGGACCGTCCGTGTACCTCACTGATAGAACTAATCTACCAAATGGTTACACTGTCACCTCCTAATGTAGGGAGAAGGAAAGCAGTGAATGGGCCTGCCTTGTATTCACTGATTAGTAACTAATCTACCAACTGGTAACACTGTCACTCCTATTGTAGGGAGAAGGAAAGCAGCGAATGGAAACCTGCCTTGTATCTCACTGATAGTAACTAATCTACCAACTGGTCACGACCTCCTATTGTAGGGAGAAGGAAGCAGCGAGAATGGACCCTGCCTGTATCTCACTGATAGGAACTAATCACCAACTGGTAACACTGTCAACCTCCTAATGTAGGTGAGAAGGAAAGCAGCGAATGGCCTGCCCTGTACCTCACTGATAGTAACTAATCTACCCAACTGGTAACTGTCACCTTAATGTAGGAGAAGGAAAGCAGTGAATGGGGCCTGGCTTGTATCTCACTGATAGTAACTAATCTACCCACTGGTAACACTGCACCTCTAATGTAGGGAGAAGAAAAGCAGGGAATGGACAGCCTGTTTCATCTCAGATAGTACTAATCTTCCAAGATGGTTACACCGTCACCTCCTAAAGTAGGGAGAAGGAAAGCGCGAATGGACTGTCCTGTACCTCACTGATAGAACTAATCATACAACTGGTAACATGTCCCCTCCTAATGTAGGGAGAAGGAAAGCAGTGAATGGACCTACCTGTCTCACTGGTAGTAACTAATCTTCCAAAACTGGTTACATGTCAACTTCCAAATGTAGGGAGAAGGAAAGCAGTGAATGGACCTTCCTATACCTCACTGATGTAACTTATCTACCAATGGTTACATTGTCACCTCCTAATGTGGGAGAAGGAAAACAGTGAATGGACTGCTTGTATCTCATGATAGTAACTATCTTCCAACTGGTTCACTGTCACTTCCTAAGTAGGGAGAAGGAAAGCAGTGAAGACCTGCCTTTTTACCTCATGATAATAACTAATCTACAACTGGTTACACTGTCACCTCCTAATGTAGGGAAGAAGGGAAGCAGTGAATTGACCTGCTTGTATCTTACTAATAGTAACTAATCTACCAAACTGGTACACTGTACCTGCCATAAGGTGGGAGAAGGAAAACAGGAATGGACCTGTCCTGTACCTCATTGATAGTAAACAATCTACCAACTGGTTTACACGTCACCTCCTAAAGGTAGGGAGAAGGAAGCAGTGATTGACCTGCCTTGTATTCCACTGATAGTGCTAAAATCTTCCAACTGTTCACTGTCACTCCTAATGTAGGGAGAAGGAAAACAGTGTGATGGAACTGTCCTGTACTCATTGATAGAACTAATCTACCACTGGTTACACTGTACCTCCTAATGTAGAGAGACGGAAAGCAGTGAATGGACTGTCTGACCTATTTGATAGTAACTAATCTCCAACTGGTTACACTTGTCACTCCTAATGTAGGAGAGGAACAGGAGCAGTGATGGACCTGCTCTGATACTATGATAGTAACTAATTTCCAACTGGTTACATTGTCACCTCTTAATGTAGGGACAAGGAAAGCAGTGATTGGACCTGTCCTGTAATTCACGATAGTAAGTAATCTTCCAACTGGTTACAACTGTTCACCTCCTAATGTAGAGGACGGAAAGCAGTGATGACTTGCCTTGTATCTCACTGAAGTAAATAATCTCCAATGGTTACACTGTCCCCTAAGTAGGGCGAGGAAGCAGTGAATGACTGCCTTGTATCTCACTGATAGTAAATAATCTTCCAACTGGTCCAACATGTCACCTCCTAATGTAGAGAGAAGAAAGCAGTGAATGGACCTGTCCTGCAATTCACTGATAGTAATTATCTTCCAAGAGCACTGCTCTTACTAGAGTTCCCGGTCTTGATGCAGGTTACACGCCCGCTTTGACGTGTGGGTTGGGCGCCGTAGATGAGTATAGCCCAGGGTGTGCGCTGGGCCTCGCACGGGTGTGCGAGCCTGGGTTCCCGAGCGCGGAGTTGAGAGTTGACTGGTGGCCATGGATGTCCGGGCGTCGGCGCAACAACGATGGACACGTGGAGGGTGTGTGGTGTCGCACCCTGATGATGTCATGCTGCCTATTTAAAACCCTCTGACCGCAAAAACTTGCTTGCCGGGTCAGTGTTTTGTGCTGTTCTTAAGTTATCTTTTGTCTCTGTTGATTTCCGGACTTGACCCTTTGCCTGTACCTGGACTCTGCCTGTGTTGCCGCCTCTTTAGACCGTGTCGTACTTGATCCGCTTGTATTGCGACTGCCTTCCTACCTATCTGTACTCGGAACTTGCCGGGTGCTGCCTTCTCCTGACCTCAGCATGCTTCTTGGTATTGTCTCTACTGCCGTTTGTCTTGGCTGTCTGTGCCCACTCTGGTTCCTGTTTGGGTGCTACCCACCCCACTGGCCTCCTGATTGGGGGATTGGGTTCTTGAGTTCTTTTCTGGGGCCACGAACCGGCGTCTGTCTGCAGCAAACATCCTCACCATTAGTGGCTGGGGAAGACCAACAGGGCTTTGACTCTGTGCCAGGGGGGGGTAGCTTGGACTCTGTCTAATAGCTACTTCACTGATAGTAACTAATCTTCCAACGGTTACACTGTTCCACTCTATGTATAGAGAAGGAAAGCAGTGAAGGACCTGCCTTGTATCTCACTATATTAAATAATCTTCCAATAATAATCTTCTTTTCCTTGACTGAATCTCTTAAATGTTGCAGAAAGTGTGCTGGCATGAAGCCAAAGATCCTAGTAAGAGGTCAGGGACAGGGCACATATGTAATTTCTGTTGTGGAGTGAAGGGTCTCTCCCTGTAAATGCTGTGAATTTCAAATGACGATTTTCAGAATCTACAGTTTGTTGTACCCCAGGTGGTTATCAGAGGCCTGGGTAAATATGACTATATCTACTAATCAGAAGAGAGGAGACTCCGTGGGTTGTTGTTTATAAATCTCACCTACCCTATAATAATACACAGAGGGCCCAAACTCAAACACGCGAGGGCCCCATCCAGGTCTAATTGGAACCCTGGACTGTCTATTTTTACCTCCTTGGGGGGGGGGGTTTGTGTTGATTTGTTTGCCAGGGGCCTTTGTGAGTTGGAAAGGATACAGTTTTGGTTATTTTTCATGGACCAATTAAAATCCCATTAGTCCTTTCCATCCCTGGTGGCTTCAGTTAAATACTCTTTTCCCACACAACTGTCTTCATTATTTTCCCCCCTATTGGCACTATTTTTGTCATTCCCAGAATTGTGCTTTGGGGACGCATATTGGTAAAAATGTACTATATGCAAAGGGTCATTGCTATTTTAAAAAAGTGTGTCTTATGCACTGATCCCTCACTCATTACGGAGATTTAGCAACTACAGGTATGACGCAAATGTGTCTGTCCTGTTTCCCTTTCAAGCAATAATAATGAAAGTGAAAATGTCATTTCTGAACTAATCTTCCGGTGCCCTCCAAACAACATGCAGGGGCCAATAAACCAAAATTTCTTAATGTCTGGCTATCATTCTTTATGATACTACAGCATAACATTTGTCATTAAAAATATATATAATTTGTAAGTGCACAATGATAATAATTGAAAATATGGTTGTGTTATCCCATACTAATGGGATGGTGCTGAAGGTCAAATTATAAATATCCAACAAACTAAACTAGCAATGGGGATAGACCCCCTTCGCTCAAGTACCCTAATTAGCACTCACACACTTTAACCATCAGTAAGTAATCCAATCCTGTGTTGATGCAAGAAAAGTATTTAATATAATATAGAATAATAAAACACACATCTATAAATAATTCCCCACTTCACATGATATAAACATATACCATAATAATAAGATAAAATGTAGCCACAACTCTGGAAATACAAATAGTTACTATGTGGTTAAACGAATCATGCACAGCTTACTGAGAGTAACCAATTCTCACTGCTGCTAATTCTGTTCCAACATACATCTGAGTCCTTCTCATGTAACTGCAGAACTCCACGTGTCTCAATTTCCAAGGCAACAGGTAAGTCTTACCGGGCGTCCCCGGATTAATAGCACTAGGTACGGATGTTAGAGATAGATACTGTGGGTGAAAACAAATTGAACATCACTGCCGCGGAGGGTAGAAAGCACAGACCACACTAACCCGGGACTTATTGAAAATAATTTGGGGGCCCCCCCCCCCCCCCACCAAGACCGGCCCCCACGCCTTTGATTGGGGCCCGGCCTTTTTTACGTTTTACATGGGAAGTCCTTCTCAACCCTTCCTCCAGTTCATCTTCACCCGGTCCCCTCTTACTGGCTGTCCCCGAATATACAATGCACTCCACGGTTATCTGCATTCTCTTGGTCCGTCCTAGGATCAACTCGACGTACGATTGAAACCTGTTGATTGAAAGTACAGGTGAAACGTACGTCGAGTTGATCCTAGGACGGACCAAGAGACTGCAGATAACCGTGGAGTGATTGTATATTCGCGATGACACCGTAAGAGACCGGGTGAAGATGAACTGGAGGAATGTGAGAGACTTCCCATTTACTAGGCAGCGTGCGTCTGCCATATTCAATAAGTCCCGGGTTATGTGGTCTGTGCTTTTCTACCCTCCGCGGCAGGTGATGTTCAATTTGTTTTCACCCACAGTATCTATCTCTAACATCCGTACCTAGTGCTATTAATCCGGGGACGCCCGGTAAGACTTACCTGTTTGCCTTGGAATTGAGACACGTGGAGTTCTGCATTTACATGAGAAGGACTCAGATGTAATGTTGGAACAGAATTAGCAGCATGAGAATTGGTTACTCTCAGTAAGCTGTGCCATGATTCGTTTAACCACATGTAACTATTTGTATTTCCAGAGTTGTGGCTACTTTTATCTTTTATTATATGGTATATGGTTATATCATGTGAAGTGGGGAATTATTTTATAGATGTGTTTTTATTATTCTATATTATATTAAATACTTTTCTTGGCATCAACACGGATTGGATTACTTACTGATTGTTAAAGTGTGTTGAGTGCTAATTAGGGTACTTGAGCGAAGGGGGTCTATCCCCATTGCTAGTTGTTTTTGTTTGAATATTTTGTCATTAAATCCAATCGTAGTCTGAATTTTTTAGACATTCATAATCAAGAAATGGTGGCATTTTTCTTTCAAGCAGGTGTTCCTGCTCCTGTGGTTCCATATATAGTTTTTCTGCTGTTTAAAAAAAGTCATTACTAAAACTATCAATAATATATTCCCTCTTTAATAGTTATAGTTAAAGACAACTTGGTGCAGAGCTGCAGGGGGAGGATAATGTATCGATATCATCACGGGGGGGGGGGATTCCATGAGGCAAGTTAAAAACATTGTTCAGGGCACTGGCTAACCGTTTAATCCATGCGATGGAAGGGGAGGCAGCATCAGAGGCATTTTTTTCAGATGCTGGGATTGGTCAGTTTCCAAAACATCTTGAATGCCACCCTCACTTGGCATTCAAGATGTTTGGAACTACAACTCCCAGCATGCTTTATTAGCTGGGAGTTGTAGTTTCCAAACATCTTGAATGCCAAGTGAGGGTGGCATTCAAGTGCTTTGGAAACTACAACTCCCAGCATGCTTATTAGCTGGGATTGTAGTTTCCAACCATCTTGAATGCCAAGTGAGGGTGGCATTCAAGAGTTTGGAAACTACAACTCCCACATGCTTTAATTATCTGTGATTTGTAGTTTCCAAAAAACATCTTGAATGCCATGGAGGTGGCATTCAGATGTTTTTGGAAACTACAACTCCCAGCATGCTTTATTAGCTAGGAGTTGTAGTTTCCAAACATCTTGAATGCCACCTCTCCTTGGCATTCAAGATTTTTGGAAACTACAACTCCCAGCTAATAAAGCATGGGGCTTGGGAGTGTAGTTCCCAAACATCTTGAATGTCCCCCAACCCTCCCACCCAGTTAGTTTTTGTACCTGTGGGCTCTTCTCCCTGTTGGCTCTCCTCCATGCAAGGGCTTCCCTCCCATCCAAGGCTTCCTCCAATCCAAGGGCTTCCTGGCAGGTACGGTATCCTTAGCTGTAATCCCTGAGCATTCCGGCAGCCGGCGCGCTCATTCCAGTACTGGCGCGCCGGCTGACGTCACTGCCCGGCGCCAGGCTTGGCGCCGGGCAGTGACGTCAGGCCGGCGCGCCAGTAACAGAAAGATCGTGCGGTCTGCCGGAATGCTCAGGTAAGCTACTGACTCTGTATAACCAGTCCAAGTTTTCAGGCTGATTTTTCAGCCTGAAAAACTCGGTTTATACTCGAGTAATACAGTACATAGAAACTGCTGTGCCCTAAGTCAGTTTGGCAGGGAGGGGATTGTATAATTACAGCACCCTGGTGAGGAGGAGATGGAAAGGTAAAGGGGGGGGACTGGATTAGTGGGGGTCTGGGTCTGAAAACTTTTTTGTGGTTAAAGCTCTGGTTAGGCCCGATGCAAGGCCTGTGTGGGTATTGACCAGAATAGACCTACCTCAACTGAAAGCAGTTTTCTCAAGCATGATTTTAGTTTATAGGTTAAATTGGTTACAGGCTATATTGCATGGCTTGTGGTTGAATTGTTGCACTACAAAGAATCCTAAAGCAGAATGTTAACTGCAGCCAAAAGTACCCTTCATTTAAACACCGCTGATACTGAAGGGGCTTGGGTAATATGAGCAAAGTTTGCCTTTGATTGGCAACAACCAAGTGAATGGCACCAAACACTGTAGACATTTTAAAAAGCTAACTTATGATTGGGTTTTTCTACTACTAGTGGCACAAGTCAAATTTTACACTGTTCATCACATCCCTCAGTGTGGGGGGCAGTACTGGAGCCTATAACTGTAGAACTGGTAAGAGACTTTCGGGTCAGTGTGTGTGTATCTGTGTTTGTGTGTGTGTATCTGTGTTTGTGTGTGTGTATCTGTGTTTGTGTGTGTGTATGCATCTTGTGTGCTGGGCCCTCCTAGAAAAATATATGCAATATAGTAAGATTAGTTTTTACTGTTTAGAACCTGTTTAGAATTAGAATTAGAAGTGTGATCAATTTCTCTTTCTACTTTTTTTTTTTCATTGTATTAAAAGGTTTTGAACAAAAAATGCAACTAAATGACTCTTATTTCCCTAAATCACAGATATGACGGGGACTACAGATTTTTACCAGATTGCTCTACCAAACATATATTTTGATGTTTTTTTTAATGTTTTTCTTTTCACTAAAGATGTGATGGATGTTGTTAAAAGGCATTTCATATGGTTAGATTATCTTTAGATTATCTTTTGTTAGGTTAGGCTAGGCTAGATTAGTTATGTTAGTTAAGGCCCTGCTAAAGAGTCTACCTTTTATTCTAGAGAAATTATTATAGGGATGTACAAATGTGTATATGTGTTATAACAATGGAGAACTGTATAAGTAACTGTTTTCAATGACAAAATTATCAAAAGTTTTGCCATACCCAGCAAAGAAGCCACGCCCAAACAAAGTCACACACACACACAAAGCCACGCCCACTTTGCCGCAGCACATCTGCCTAGGGGCGGCATTCAAAAGTAATTTCAGGTGCCAGAAACCCTAGGGACACTCCTGCACAGCCTTAACAGAGATCACGACTAATTATTACTAAATAGGGTTGCCACATATTCTTTTAAGACCCAAACACGTATGAAATCTACATGCTGCCATGCCATTGCAATAAATACATGCATTGTGGCTACACTGAAATCAACGCAGTCTGCATATTGAACACACAGAACATACAGAGATTCTTGCTCACACTTTGAATATTTACAACACATATGATAGATTGTGTGAACAATGGGGAAAATGGTGGTGAGCTTTAATTCACTTGTGTGAGATTACTGTGCATGCTGGGAATTGTAAGCTTTATCAAGAATGTGTTTTAATTTTTTGATCTTTAAGGCCGTTCATGTTAACATTGCTATTTTATTCCCACTTGGCATATCTAGGAGTCCAGTAACAAGTGACTTGTCTATATGGGATAAATGGCTGAAAATGTTTTGTTTACTTGTATTGGATAGTGATGGCTGCGATATCCGCCGTTCGCGAACAAGGTAAATCCACCGCGGATCCGGGTTCGGATCCGCGGCGGATTTACCTTGTTCGCGAACAGCGGATATCGCATATTTTCCGGTTTTCTGCCTTCAGGACTTTTCCGAACAGCGTTTTCGAAATTACGAGGATTTCTCGTATTTTAGAAAATACGGGAAATCGCAGATTTCGTATTTTCACAGAATCCTCGTATTTTCGAAGAATCATCGTATTTTCAAATTTTAATAGGTTTTAGTGGGTTCGCTCGCGGATTTTCGAATTTTCGCAAAAATTCGTGGATCCTTGAGCGGACCGGATTTTGCGAAGTTCGGACATCTCTAGTATTGGACTGCTGTGGATGCTGGGATCTGTATGCTCTAAAGTACATCTGTAGATGTGCAGTGCTTAAAGTGTGGAAACCTGTTGAAATTGGACCAGGTTTTCCTAAAGTTGTCAATAATTATACATTGGGTGTGGCAGCCTCGTGAAAAACGTTTACCCACAGGGTATCACTGTGCAGCAGTAACACATTACATTACAGTCATCTAATACTGGGCAGTTTGCTGAGTCATGTTTTTTGAGTTAAGTTCCCCTTTTAAATTTTACTTTCTGTGAAATGTACAATTACTATATGCATCACTGCATTCCACTCAAAAAATGTTTTAATTGCTAGATTCAGTACCTATTACTTTCAGTGAGAAATCAATTTCTATATTACTATCAATCAGTTGTTAAAGGGACACTATACTGAAAAAATGACTTATGATCTTAATCTGTAAATTAATATACGCAAGTCACACTTACTCTTAGATGTGTGCGTCGCTGCATGCCTTCAATCCAGCCCACATTTTGTTTAGGAGCAGTATCCCCCCCTCCCACTTTTAACCACTCCCACTTCCATCTGACCTGACTTTTTCCCACAAACCAACTGTCAAAACTGCTTACAGCATGCAGAATTCCAACTGTCAAAATTCTGTCACCATTCCATTACAGCAAAACTGCTAACAGAAGAATAGTTTTTGAGAGCAAGGCACTTGATTGACAGCTGAAATTTAAGATATCTAAGATTAGATATCTAAAGAAATAGGAGGCAGATCAATAAAAACTAATACATCAATGGTTGGGAAGAATTTTAGTTTACAACCTTTTTTTTTCAGTATAGATGCCTGTCAATTGTTAATATGGAGCTCATCCATTACACGGGCCTAGAAATTGCTTACAAGCTGATTGCTTGCTAGGCCATGTCCTAGCGCATTAGGTTCGACTGTATTGTCACTTTATTGTTAGTGTTTGTACCCACTTTAAACTTAAAGGGGAATGTATCAATTGCCAATAGCACTACTTACCCTCTTGGCTCCCATGATGCAATAATTCTATTGAACCTGATATTACATTTAGATTTTGTCTAATCAATTGTGTGTGTCAGCGTACATTAAGGAAGTCCAATATATTACCATCTTGATACATTGCTTGGACTGTGAATCTGATGACATTTACCTGAGGAAGGTGGCTCCCCAAAACGTTGTACATGTTTTTTGCACAATAAATTCTGAACCACGGATGTAGTGTGCACCTCTCAAGGCACTGATGCCAATGCCATAAGTCCCTTTAAAAAACACGCTAAAGGGGCGTACACACGTGCAATTGTGGGGGGCCCCATCTGCGACTCACAAAGTATACGAATGGCCGTTCCAGCCAGCTATCGGTAAATGTATGGGTGCCGGTAGGTCGGGTCAGATTATTAACGACGCCCGACCGAGCGCTCATTCGCACTGGTGTACAAGGCTTAACCCCCAGGAACATGCCTGTAAATGGGTTAGCACTGCTTTTTTTAACTTGTAAATTCCCCTTTTAAGGGCAGCAATCCACTGTGATCAATTGTTGCCTTATCTTTCCCCAAGGTTTACATTATTTTCATTAAGTTCAACAACAAACAAAAGCAAAAATAGCTTCAGGCAACGTTAACTAGACTTTAGTTTTCCTTTATAAGTGTTTTTTTTCACTCAAACCTGTTGTTGGACGTTGCTGGTGCCTTTCTGTGCAGACTCATTGCCCTCTCATCTATTGTTCCCATGCTGGGTTATTGTTAACATGGGGATTAGAATGGCAAGTTAAGGTTCGTACACACGTGTGATCGCAGGTCCCGACCCATGACGCACGATGTGTACGAATGTTTGTTTCGGACGATAATCGTCCCATGTGAAGGGCCTTTATCAGCCGAAACGGTAGGTCGTTCGGGGATCCAACAAGTCTGACGTTCGGCGATCCACATCCGAACGTCCGATAAAGGTCCTACTCATGGGCTGATTGTCGGCCGAAAACGAACGTTCATACACATCCTGCGTCGCGGGTCGGGACCCGCAATGGCACATGTGTGCGAACCATTAGAGACCTGCTGACCCACGACGCACGATGTATACGAATGGCCGTTTCGGCCGATCATCGGCCCATGTATGGGCGGGTAAAGTGCCCATACACAGGGCGACTATCAGCCAAAACAGCAGTTTGTACATATTATGCGTCACTATCTCTAATTCTAGGAAAGAAATTAACAGCACAAGAGAACATGCAGAGAACATCACCAAGGGTGGTTCTGAACCCAGCACTTGACACTGCAAGGCACCAATGCTAATCAATAAGCCGCCGTAGACTGCCCTCTCTTTCATGCTCTACCAGTTGGACTGCTTAAAGGACAACTCCACCCTCATAAGAACATCTTTTAGAAAGAATGGCCTCTTTAAAATATGTTGATATATCATAGTTTGTCCTATGAATTCATTACTGTATGTCTGCTATGCTTCTGGATGCCTTATGGAAACTGAGCAATTTAGAAACCTGTACTGAGCCTGGGCATGCTCAGAAGAGGCAGATAAAGGATTAACATTCAGTCATTGGCTGTGATGTCAACTGTCAAATCCATAACTGAAAGTTACTAACTGGAAGAACCAGGAAGCAGAAACAGGGGCAACAGGACATTTTGCAGGATTTCAGGTTAGACTTATATATTTCACATTTCAAACTATTACCGTTTAGGGTTTTGGGGGGTGATTTACCATGTATGTAAGTTTTCATTTTGGGGCTGGACTGCCCTTTAAAGGAATAGTTCACTGAAAATAAATTATTCCTTAAAGGGGAACTGTGGTCTCCAAACATGTTGGTTTTAAATGTAAGGTCAGTTCCTACCTTAAAATGAGCGCAAAAAAAAACAACCACTCTCTACTTGTGCACAGCCCAAAATATGAAGAAATCACTAATCAGAGTTAGGGGGTGGGAGGTTTGAATCTGCGGTAAAAATACTTGTTCTTCCTTCTAGTCTGCGGCTGACACATGCTCAGTGCAGGAGAAAGCAGAAGAAACCAAGAAAAGATCGAGTTACAGTGACTGAAGGGGGGGGAGGGGAGGGGAGAACAGCTGTGGGTCGTAAGGTAAATTTTTGTCTTTTTTAGATGCAGGGAGGAACTGTCACATGGTTTAGAGCAGAGTAAGCAGGAAGTTAGGGGATCTAGGGGCGCTGATACCATAACACACATAAAAATTTAATCTTCAAAAACTATGTAAAAAAAATAATGAAAGTAAATTGAAAAAATACTCAGGAAAGCAATTCCTGTCAATTTAGCTGAAGTCATTTTTGGACCACATTTACCCTTTAATTCATTGATTGAAAAATGGAAGGGTAAAGGACCTATGCCTTACCTTCCATTCTTCAATCAATTGTACAGGTACCTGAAAGGAAGGTAAAATATGTACCTGACTCGTGATCCACCACCAGCTGAAGTGACGGAAGATCAGGAAGTAAAGAACCTGGATGGTAAGGCATAGGTCCTTTACCTCCCGTTCTTCAATCAATGCATTAAAAGAAAGTTCACATTTTTCAGTGAACTATTCCTTTATGCTACACGTTATTTCCTGATTGATGTTGGCACATCACTGCCACAGCTACCGGAGCCACAAACATGAGTCATCATGTTCTAGCACCACTTACTGTAGCAACTTTATTGCTTTTTTAGGTTGACAATTAGCATTTCTTCTAAAAGGTTTTTGCAGCAATGCTACTTATTCTAACATATTATGTAACAAGTCTAACAAGCCTGGATTTTAGCCTTAAAGAGTCAAATATTTTATTTATTTTATTTAGTTGCCCTTTTTTTTAGCTAGTTACCTTGTCACTGTTTATAGCTAACCAATAAACAATATCTCCGCTACAGTCCCTCTTACACCTATAATAAAACCTTTTATAAAAGGCCAGAGATTTAAGCCTCATACACGTGGGACTATCCAATCCTAACCCTGACTCCGTGAATGTCATGTCATGTTACTGAATGTTTTATCGATAGGTGAGCCAGGCCCCTGACACACGCCTCTTCAAACACCCTCTTCTCCTCTATCTGCCATGTTCAGCAGGTTAAAAACATCTGATTGCAAGTACTAAGTAACGCGCAATCAGCTGTTTAAAATACGAGACCTTTACTTACGTACACTCGAACAGCTAGTACAGATACTGGCGGACCCCTGCCATCACGGGGGCTGCAGTACGCCGCTGCTGTGAGCAAATCTTTATTTGACACATACACTTGAATAGAGCTTACTTCACCAGCAGCAAAGGACTATGGGATACAGGAAGAAGGAAGCATAATAATTAGAATAGTTTTAAACCATTTGCTAGTTTTTAAAGATGAATATATGTAGAAGATAATGTCCTAAACACACCTGCTGTGTGTGCAGTGACTCACTAGAATTCTTACGTTATATGCCAGTTACGGTATTCAGTTCCACCCAAAATAAAATGCCTCAAATAAGCTACTTACAACCTAGGGACTTTATTTTCTAGCAAATGTTTCTAACAATTTACTATGAGCAAGTTAAATATTTTAAAAGTCACAGCAAAAATCTTGTTTAAAAGTTCCGGTTAACTTTTGTAAAAGATAATACCTTAAACACCCATTGTGTTAGTGTGGTTAAAAAGAAAAGGTACATGTAAAGATACATACTAGGGGAATATAGTGGGTAAAAGTCCCAAACCACCCCCCTCTCTATAGCACCGTGGTGAGGATCTAAACCCCTAGATCCCCTTAAAGGGCAGTTCACCCCCAAAACTATAATCCCTCCACTATGGCCCCATGTGGTAGTGTAGTTTAATCCTTACCTTACATCTCAGCTCCATCTGGTTCTTCTGCTATCCCCCCCCAAAGTCCAAAAAAACGCCCACCAGGAGTACTGCAGAGTCCATATAGGACTCTGCCTCCGTCTTCCTCCGGGAGAAGTTTGGCATGCGCACGCAGCAATACTCCCCTCCCTTCCCCTCCCTCCCGATTAGGATTCCCTCCCCCTAGCGTAAAATCCTTAATATATAATATTCTCCTATCCCCCCATCCCCAACCGCTATAGTTTTAAGTTCTGAAAGTGCCCCAAACATTACTTACCTTCTCTTTTCTCCGCCACACTGAACTCCGGCAGCCGCATCTGTGATTGGCTGCCGCTCAGCCAATCACGACGCGACTGCCGTCCCGCCCCTCTTGCATTTTCTCGCAAGCAGAGGGCCTGGCAGTGCGGCGGAGGAAGAGGGAAGGTAAGTAATGTTTGGGGCACCTTTCTGAACTTAACACTATAGCGGTTGGGTCTGGGGGGACAGGGAGAATATATATCAAAAATTTTTACAAGGGTGGACATGCCCTTTAAATCTGTCCCATGGTCTGGTGCAAAAGGAGGTGTTAAAATTTGCTTGTGCTTTAAATCTGCAACAACCAATCAAATGTTATCTAACTGCAGTTAAAAGTTAAAACCTGATTGGATACTACAAAATAATAGCACGGATAGCATGATCGCACTCTTATTGCATTAGCTGCCATGTATAACCGTATATACTCGAGTATAAACCGAGGTTTTCAGGCTTTGAAAAAAGCCTGAAAATCTTACCTGGTTTATACTCGAGTCAATGTTTCCTTACCTTGTCCGGCGCCGCGCGATCTGCATCCTCGCTCCTCAGCCTCTGCGCATCCGGATGATGTCACTACCCGGCGCCGCAAAGTGATAGGCGCCGGGTAGTGACATCTCCGGATGCGCAGAGGCTGTGGAGCGAGTGGGATCGGCGGGCCGCGGACAAGGTAGGAGGAAACATTTACTTTATTTACACAGGGACACACTTAAGGGAAAATACATACAAATAGGAGTAAAACCTTCTTTATTGTGCTACTGTATGCACAAATATAGGAGGATTTACCCCTATTTGCAAGTATTTGCCACTTAAGATGTTTGAAAACTACAACTCCCAGCATGCTTTATTGGTGGGAGTTGTAGTTTTCAAACATCTTAAGTGGAAAATACTTGCAAATAGGGGTAAATCCTCTTATATTTGTGCATACAGTATGCACAAATAAAGAAGGTTTTACTCTTATTTGTAAGTATTTGCAACTTAAGATGTTTGAAAACTACAACTCCCAATAAAGCATGCTGGGAGTTGTAGTTTCCAAACATCTTTAGTGGCAAATACTACCGCCTCGGTTTATACTCGAGTCAGTCTGAAGTCAGTCACTCCTTGAAAAGTTTTATTTTTTAAAAAGAAACTTAGGTAGACTGATTGGGTAGTTGACATGAAATTATAAGGTGAAATGATAGTAATAACTTTTACTGTTAGTCCTAAACTAAACAATAGAAGAACAGTCTATACCTATAGTTGGGAAACTAAGGGGGTTATTCAATAAAAGTTCTTATTGTTTAAAATGGTACTAATTTTGCCCTAACCAATCAGATGTTAGCTTTCAAATGTTACATAAGTTCTGATTGGTTGGGGCAAAATTAGCACCATTTTAAACGATAAGAACTTTTATTGAATCTCCCTGTAAATATTTTAATACAAGCTTTCAAGAAAACTTAGTTCCCTTTGTCCTAGACTGTCATTTACGAGACAAATTAGACATTAAACCTATCTGCAAGGCATTTAGATTCCACTTTGCATGAAGGTAGAGAATTACAGGAATATTATATAAGGGAATGGGAAACTGTCCCAGCCAGACAGGCCCTTCCTTAAAGGGTAACTTTGGTCTTGAATTCTTCCAAATTAGTAAGGATTATATATAAAACCTTCCATCATTCCTTCACAATAAAACCTAAATCAAACCTCTAGATAAAATTTGCAAGAAGTTATTGCTGGAAAGGTTCAGCAATATTACTTCCTGGTTGAACACTTCCTGTTTTTAGCCATGTGACCAGCCTCCGCCTGCATTAATAGGCTCCCCTTCTCAACTGTCAATTTTTTCTCCAGGTACTTCCTGATTACCCCAGCATTAAAGGGCTACTCCACCCTCATAAGAGCATCTTTTAGAAAGAAGGTCTCTTTATAATATGTTGATATATCATAGTTTGTCCTATGAATTCATTACTGTATGCCTGATATGCTGCTGGATGCCTTATTGAAACTGAGCAATTTAGAAACCTGTACTGAGCCTGGGCATGCTCAGAAGAGGCAGATAGGGGATTAACATTCAGTCATTAGCTGTGGAGCAGAGGTCAGGTGATGTCACTCAACCTACTGGAAGCAGGAAGTTTGAACATTCACCCCAATGTAATTTATCACAGGCTCCAGCCAGAAATGTGACTGTCAGACCATTTTAAAAGAAATACTACAGGCTTTCATTCAACCCTAACTTGTTTTGAGACCACAGTTGCCCTTTAAGATTTGGAGAACAAGAGGCTTAAGGCTCGTACACATGTGCATCCTGACCTGCGACGCACAATGCGTACGAACAAACGTTTTGGCCGATAATCGGCCAGTGTGTAGGCGCTTTATCGGCCGAAACGGTCGTTCATTCAGAGATCTGCACAGTCGGTCATTCAACGATCCCTGAACGAACGACCATTTCGGCCGATAAAGCGCCTACACACGGGCCGATTATCGGCCGAAACATTCGTTCGTACACATCGTGCATTGCACCTGTGTACGAGCGTTTACTCCACCATTGGTGATTATCATAGAAAGAGTTTTCATTATGAAGGATTTCTAATCACAATGGTTGGCTTTTAGTAAGTTTAGTCGATATGCCTCTCGTCTTGGGTACAGTTGATAGGAAAGGGCTGAATCAAAACTTCTGTTTCCCTTTAGTGAGACATTTTGCTTACAGGTCATGAAAATACAATAAGATGCACTACTCCTGATGAAGCCCGGAAGTGACGTGCGAAGGGCGAAACACGTGTCGGTACGCTGAGTGAGGAAGGAATCAACAAGCTATACTACGGTCAGGATCCAGCATGTATCTGAAGTAATGTATCCAACATGGAGGCTTCCCAATGATTCTTTGTGGCAAATGCGGGTGAAGAGTGTGGTCCGTTTGAGGTGGAGGACAGTGGCGTCCGACCTCATTCCTGGCTTCTCACGCCAAGTCCCGTGATCCGTAAGTACTGAGCATTACATCTAGACGTTGGAATCTATTGTGCATGTATAACTTTACAATCTGGACCGATCAGTAGGGGAGTGGACCCAGCCTACACAGCTATAGCCAGGGACGCCTGGCTGGGTGTTTGTTTAGCTTTTGATGTTGGTATATATCTGTGTTTGTATTATTGAGAGGGATTGAAGAGGGTTAGACACTATTTTATAATGTTTAGGATACTATATATGTGATCACCAATAAACGCTGTTAGCAATTTTTATGCCATATGTAGTGATGTGCCTTATTTTAGGGGTCTTTGTTTAATGGGAACGTCTGTGTCCCAGTCTAATTGATTGTTGCACTACAGTCAGCCCCAACAGGACATCTTACTGGACACGGTGCATGGTGAATGAAACTGAAGAAGAATATGGTAGGGTGCTCACCATCTGACTTCTGTAAGGTTTTGGCTTAAAACCTTCAGTTTACACGATGTGCCTATGTAACCCTGGTTTGTATGAGAGAATAAGGATTAAAACGCATGTTTGTTTTACAGAAAAATAATCCCCAGTATTGAAATGGAGCGACCTAGAAACTCCCTGACTTGCTGCCGACTGCTTTAATATCGATGACTCATGGATTCCTCTGTCACTTACAATATCTTTGGAATCTAGAAAGGAAAATCCATTAACACACATAAAGGGAGATTCAATAAAAGTTCTTATCATTAAAAATGGAGCTAATTTTGCCCCAACCAATCAGAACTTATTTAACATTTGAAAGCTAACATCTGATTGGTTGGGGCAAAATTAGCACCATTTTAAACAATAAGAACTTTTATTGAATAACCCTGATAGTTAATGTGCTGAATCATCGGATGAAAGGGAAGGTGTGACTGTCTGTCATATAAACCCCTAGAACCCTCCCAATAGCTAGAGCTGAGACCTTAGGCCTGTTACCTTGTGTCATAGCAGTCGCACTGTGTATGGGATTAGAGGGTCACAATGTATTCAGTTGTGTACAACACGCTCTGCACACATGGGTAGTCTGCACATACACAAAAGGGGGGCTGTGGGAGCTCCTGTGGCAAAATGACTTTATAACATGTAGTGGAAGTGCTACTGATCTGACCAAAACATTAGAACAAACAAGAAAAGAGATGATCAATGCACATTCCTGGGCCCCATATACATAATATCTGTGCTAGTGCAAACAGTAAAAACATGGGGGTTTTTAGTTACAATTTTATGCATAAAAGTGAAAATCCTTCCAACTACGTCAAGGTAACCCCCGTATGGAAGGTCCTAACAGTTTACCATGGGCCATTTATCTGGGCTGACACTCCCTGCTTGGTTACATTTTCTTGGGAAGATTGTCAGGGAGTCTGTACATACCTGCACATTACTAGTAAACCACAGAAATATAGGTATTTATGGAGAACTTAAATGGAATTTCCACACCCAAATCTTTTTTATAATTATGTTCAGGACCCCCCAACTCCATTTTTGCTTACCTATTCCTAGGATGTTCCTAAAGGGACTTAAAGAACCCAATCCCTCACTAGCACTTCTCCATGTCTGCAGTCTCCAGGTAATGGCTGTCAGTAAATGCCATGATGGTGACATCAAGGTCAATGGCCATTAACAAAGCTCGTAATTAGCTCGCAATAGCAGTAGAGGAGGGTGAACCTTCCAGTGAGGCATCAGTCTGTATGTCAATTTATATCTGTTGTATTCAGTTAGATGAACTGGACTTGAAGTTTAGTTCTTGAAGACAATTCAATAGTCATCCGACTGGATCTCTCAATTCAGAATGACTTACTTACCCTGGAAAGTCTCAATAAGCATATTACAGCCAAGTGTTATCTGTAATATTACAGACATACCATGACCTGGATGGATGAATATTACAGACATACCATGACCTGGATGGATGAATATTACAGATTATTACCATGACCTGATGATGAATATTACAGATATACCATGACACCTTGGATGATGAATATTACAGATATACCATGACGATGGAATGAATATTACAGATATACATGAACCTGGATGGTGAATTTTACAGATATACCAGACCCTGTGATACTGCATGAATACTTACATAGAGATAACCATGACCTAGATGAATGAATATTACAGATATTACCATGACCTGGATGGATGAAATAATTACAGATATACATGACCTGATGAATGAATATATTACAGATATCCATCATGACCTGGATGAATGAATATTACAGATATACCAGACCTGAATGGATGATTTACAGATTATACATGCCTGGATGAATGAAAATATACAGAAATACCATGACCATGGATGGGATGACATATGACAAGACATACCATGACCTGGATGGATGAATATTACAGATATACCATGACCTAGATGATGAAATATTACCGATATACCATGACCTGGAGATGAATTTACAGATATACCATGACCTGGATGAATGAATATTACAGATATACCATGACCTGGAGGATGAATATTACAGATATACCATGACCTGGATTGATTAATTCAGATATACCATGACCTGATGATGAATATTACAGATATACCAACCTGGATGATGAATATTACGATATACATGACCTGATGAATGAATTACGATAACATGAACCTGGATGGATGATTATTACAGATACCATGACCTGGATGAATGAATATTACAGATATACCATGACCTGGATGAATGAATATTACAGATATACCATGACCTGGATGGATGAATATTACAGATATACCATGACCTGGATGAATGAATATTACAGATATACCATGACCTGGATGGATGAATATTACAGATATCCATGACCTGGATGAATGAATATTACAGATATACCATGACCTGGATGATGAATATTACAGACATACCATGACCTGATGGATGAATATTACAGAATACCATGACCGGATTGATAAATATACAGAGATACCATGACTGGATGATGAATTTACAGATACCATGACCTGGATGATGATATTACAGATATACCATGACTGGTGATGAATATTACAGATATACCATGACCTGGATGGTGAGGAAATTGAATATTACAGATATCCCATGACCTGGATGAATGAATATTACAGATACCATGACCGGATGAATGAATATTACAGATATACCATGACCTGGATGGATGAATATTCCATGAATACCATGACCTGGATGGATGAAATTACAGATATAACCAATGACCTGGATGAATGAATATTACAGATATACCATGACCTGATGAATGAATATTACAGATATACCATGACCTGGATGGATGAATATTCAGATACCATGACCTGGATGGATTGAATATTACAGATATACCATGACCTGGATGGATGAATATTACAGATAACCATGACCGGATGAATGAATATTACAGATATACCATGACCTGGATGATTATATTACAGATATACCATGACCTGGATGAATGAATATTACAGATATACCATGACCTGGACCTGGATAAATGAATATTCAGATATACCTGACCTGGATGAATGAATATTACAGACATACCATGATCTGGATAAATGAATATTACAGATATACCATGGCCTGGATGAATGAATATTACAGATATACAACTGACCTGGATGATGAATATTACAGATATATCCTGACCTGGATGGATGAATATTACAGATATACCATGACCTGGATGAATGAATATTACAGATATACCATGACCTGGATGAATGAATCGATTCAGATATACCTTGACCTGGATAAATGAATATTACAGATATACCATGACCTGGATGAATGAATATTACAGAAAACCATGATCCTGGATAAATGAATATTACAGATACCATAACCTGGATGAATGAATATTACAGATATACATGACCTGGATGAATGAATATTACAGATATACCATGACCTGGTAATTGAATATTACAGATATACCATGACCTGGATGAATGATTATACAGATATACCATGACCTGGATGATGATATTACGAATATATCATGACCTGATGATGAATTTACAGATATCCATGACCTGGATAAAAATATCAGATATACCATGACCTGGATGAATAATATTACAGAATAACCATGACTGGATAATGAATATTACAAGATATACATGACCTGGATGAAAATGAATATTACAGATTACCATGACCTGGATAAATGAATATTACAGATAATAACCATGACCTGGATAAATGATAATATTAACAGATATACCATGACCTGGATGAATGAATATTACAGATATATACCATGACCTGGATGAATGAATATTACAGATATACCATGACCTGGATGGATGAATATTACAGATATACCATGACCTGGATGAATGAATATTACAGATATACCATGCCTGGATAAATAATATTACAGATTACCATGACTGATGATGAATATTACAAGAATACCATGATCTGGATATGAATATTACAGATATACCATGACCGGATAATGAATATTACAGATATACCATGATCTGGATAAATGATATTAACGATATCCCATGACCTGGATGAATGAATATTACAGATATACCATGACCTGGATGAATGAATATTACAGATATACCATGACCTGGATAAATGAATATTACAGATATACCATGACCTGGATGAATGAATATTACAGAATACCAATGACCTGGATGAATGAATTTACAGATATACCATGACCTGGATGAATGAATATTACAGATAACCATGATCTGGACAAATGAATATATTACAGATATACCATGACCTGGATGAATGAATATTACAGATATACCATGACCTGGATTAATGAATATTACAGATATACCATGCCTAGATGATTGAATATTACAGATTACCTGACCTGGATGAATGAATATACAATATAACCATGACCTGGATAAATGATATTCACGATTAACCATGACCTGGATGAATGAATATTACAGACTATACCATGACCTGGATGATGAATATTCAGATACCATGACCTGATGAATGAATATACAGATATACCATAACCTGTAATGAATTTACAGATATACCATGACCTGGATGAATGAATATTACAGATATCCATGATGGATGAACGAATTACAGATTACTGTGACCTGGATGAGGAATATTACAGATAACCATGACCCTGGATGAATGAATATTACAGATATACCATGTATGAATTGAATTACAGATATACCTGACCTGGATGAAATGAATTACGATATCATGACTAGAATAGAATTTACAGATATACCTACCTGGATGAATGAATATTACAGATATCCATGACCTAGTGAATGAATATTACAGTATACCATGACCTGGATGAAATGAATATTACAGATATACCATGACCTGGATAAATGAATATTACAGATTACCATGACCTTGATGAATGATATTACAAGATCATGACTGATTATGAATATACAGATATACCAGACCTGGAGGATGAATATTACAGATATACCATGACCTGGATAAGAATTACGAGATACCATGACCGGATAAATGAATATTACAGATATACCATGACCTGGATGATGAATATTACGATATACCATGACCTGGATGAATGAATATTCCGATATACCATGACCTGGATATGAAATTACAGATATACCAATGACCTGGATGAATGAATATTACAGATATACCATGACCTGGATAAATGAATATTACAGATATACCATGACCTGGATGAATGAATATTACAGAATACCATGACCTGGATAAATGAATATACAGATATACCATGACCTGGATGATGAATATACAGATATACCATGACCTGGATGAATGAATATTCAGATATACCATGACCTGGATAATGATATTACAGATATACCAGGATCTGGATAAATGAATATTACAGATATACCATGACCTGGATGAATGAATATTACAGATATACCATGACCTGGATGAATGAATATTATCAGATATAACCATGACCTGGATAAATGAATATTACAGATATACCATGACCTGGATGAATGAATATTACAGAACATACCATGACCTGGATGAATGAATATTAAGATATACCATGACCTGGATGAATGAATATTACAGATATACCATGATCTGGAAAATGAATATTACAGATATACCATGACCTGAATGAATGAATATAACAGATATACCATGACCTGGATGAATGAATATTACAGATATACCATGACCTAGATGATTGAATATTACGATATCCCATGACCTGGATGATGAATATTACAGATATATACCATGACCTGGATAAATGAATATTACAGATATACCATGACCTGGATGAATGAATATTACAGACATAACCTGACCTGGATGAATGAATATTGCAAAGATATACCATGACCTAGATGAATGAATATTACAGATTACATGACCTGGATTAATGAATATTAGATATACCATGACCTGGATGAATGAATATTACAGATATCCATGACCTGATGAACGAATATTACAGATATACCGTGACCTGGATGAGGAATATTACAGATATACCATGACCTGGATGAATGAATTTACAGATATCCCATGTATGAATGAATATTACAGATATACTACCTGACCTGGATGAATTAATAATGATATGCCATGACCTGGATGAATGAATATTACAGATATTCCATTACCTAGATGAATGAATATTACAGATATACCATGACCTGGATGAATGAATATACAGATATACTATGACCTGGATGAATGAATATTGCAGATATACCATGACCTGGATGAATGAATTTACAGATATCCATGACCTGGATGATGAATATTACAGATATACCATGACCTGGATGAATGAATATTACAGATATACCATGACCTGGATGAATGAATATTACAGATATACAATGACCGGATGAATGAATATTACAGATATACCATGACCCGGATGAATGAATATTGCATATATCCATGACCACGGATGAATGAATATTACAGATATACCATGACCTGGATGAATGAATATTACAGATATACCATGACCCGGATGAATGACATATTACAGATATACATGACCTGGATGAATGAATATTACGAATATACCATGCCTGGATGAATGAATATATAGATATACCATGACCTGGATGGAATGAATATTACAGATATACCATGACCTGATGAATGATATTACAGATATACCATGACCTGGATAATATAATGTACATATAACCTGACCTGGATGAATGAATATTACAGATATACAATAACCTGGATGAATGAATATTACAGATATACCATGACCTGGATGATGAATATTACAGATATACATGACCTGGATGGATGAATATTCAGATATGCCATGAACCTGGATGAATGAATATACAGTATACCATGACCTGATGAATGAAATTTACAGATATTCCCATGACCTGGATGGATGAATATTACAGATATACCATGACCTGAATGAATGAATATTACAGATATACAATAACCTGGATGAATGAATATTACAGATATGCCATGACCTGGATGGATGAATATTACAGATATACCATGACCTGAATGAATGAATATTACAGATATACAATAACCTGGATGAATGAATATTACAGATATACAATAACCTGGATGAATGAATATTACAGATATACAATAATCTGGATGAATGAGAGCCTTCACAAGTCACTTTATATAAATAGAAAATATAGATTTGGGGGTTAACCTGCCTTACAGGTAAAACAGAAAAATATATAATTCCCATCAAGCAGATAGCTGTGACTCTGTCATCTGTAAAACAGTATTGTTAACAAATCCTTTGTAATTCCTGATTTTTCCTTCTTAGTGAGTAATAATTGGCTTTCTGACTGCTCAGTCTGCTCAGACCTGCCTGAGGACCTAGAGAAGTCACTGAGCATGTGTTGCAATGTATCCGGGTCTGTGAACCATTCTGAAAATTTTTGTTTTAAAAACAGAGTGGATTTCAGGGGTGAGAAATACCAGTTACCCATTATTAGATCATTAGTATATAATATAGTATAGTATAGTTTATAGTATTTGAGGTTGAATAAAGATATATGTCCATCCAGTCCAACCCATCTAGCAATATCCTCATTTCTTGCCTAACTGTTGATCCAGAGGAAGACAAAAAACCCACCAAATTTATGAAGAGGGAAAAAATTCCTTCCTGACTCCAAGTGGCAATCGGAAATATCCCTGGATCAACTCTACTTTATGTATCAATACCAGTAACTTGTAACATTCCTTGTTTGCAGAAACTCATCCAGCTTTTTTTTTAAACTGACCAATGAACCTGCCATAACAACGTCCACTGGAAGACAGTTCCATAGCTTTACTGTTCTCACAGTGAAAAACCCTTTCTCGAGGCTTGAAGCCTAAACCTTTTTTCTTCAAGTCTAAGGGATCCGGTGTGTCCTCTGACATGTTCTATGGGGAACAATGCCCCAGATAGTTTATTGTATATGCCCGTAATGTATTTATACACAGTAATCATATCCCCACGCAAGCGCCTTTTCTCCAGCGTACATATTGTAACTTTCCAGTCTCTCTTCATATCAAGCTCCCCAATCCCCTATTTATTTAGTTGCTTCTCTGAGCCCTTTCCATTTCAAAGATGTCCTTTTTGTACACAGGATTCCAAAATTGCTCTGCATATTCCAAATGAGGACTTACCAATGCTTGTAAAGAGGGAGAATAACATTTTCCTCCGAATCCATTCCTCTCTTTATACAAGACAACCATGCTGGCTCGGCTGTTGCCGCCTGGAACTGCTTGACTACCTTTAAGTTGTTATCCACCAAAACGCCAATATCCCTTTCCAACAGGGATTCACTTAACACAGAGCCATTTATAGGTAAGTAGCACAAGGATTTTTAAGTCCCAAATGATCAACTTACATTTATCAACATTGAATCTCATCTGACACTTAGCAGCCCAATGTGCCAATCTATCTAGATCCCCCTGCAATGATTGCACATCCTCTGAAGTTTTTAATGGTCAACAAAGTTTTGTGTCGTCAGCAAACACAGAAACTTTGCTGACAATACCCACTTCCAAATCATTAATGAATAGATTAAATAGAAGCGGCCCCAACCAGAACCCTGTGGCACCCCACTTAGCACTTTAGTCCATATGATGAAGCCCCATTTGCAACTACTATCTGCATCCTATTCATTAACCAATTTTTATACATGTACAAATGCGACTCCCCAGACCAACAGACCTTAGCTTATACATTAGTCGCCTATGGGGGACTGTATCAAAAGCCTTTGCAAAATCCAAGTAAACAACATCTACTGCTATGCTATGAGTCTAAATTTCTACTTTTTTCCTCATAAAAGCCATGCAAGTTAGTTTGACAAGATCTATTCCTCCTAAATCCATGCTGGTTACTACTTATAATGTCAGTCCTTGAAACATACTCTAGAAATGTTCCCTTATTAAACTTTCCAGGATCTTCCCCACCACTGAGTTAAACTTACAGGCCTGTAATTACTCGGCTGTGAACGACTACCCTTTTTGAATATTGTAATAACATCAGCCTTTTTCCAGTCCAGAGGCACACCACCGGACATGAGGGAATCTGCAAAAATAAGAAACAATGGCCTAGATAAAACTGAACTTAGCTCCCTAAGTACCTGAGGATGTATTTTATCCGGTCCAGGAGATTTATTAATATTAACCTTCTTTAGTTCTTTCTGTACCATATCTTGAATTAACCAAAGTGCACTTAAATCTTTTATACCATTATTGCTACTATACTCTATGATATTTGTACTTGGATCTTCTATAGTGTATAATGAGGGAAAAAAACTTATTCAAGACATTGCTTTATTGCATTCCTCCGTAACTAACTTATCCCCATTAATTAATGGTGCCACATTCTAGTCCTCATCTTTTTACTATTAATATACTTAAAAAAATGTTTAGGCTTAGTGATGCTTTGTTCAGCTATCCTAACTTCATTAATAAAAGGGAAGGAGAGAGGCAAAGGCAACTGCGACTGAGCGTAGATAAGGGGCAGGATCACGCAGGCATTCAAACCTCCATTTTTGGTACAATAGTCAGGATAGGGGAAGGGAAGAGAACAAAGGGATTCCCTTACCTGAGCCAGGTGAAAGAAAGGGGGCGGAGCAACCATTTCAGCAGGAAAAAGGAGGGAGGAATTTTGGGTTTATAAGGTGACTGTAACAAAAAAAAAATCAGAACTAACCTTATGGGGGAGGAAGACTGCATTTAGTTTAGAAGGGGACTCTGAAATTGTGTTTTTTGTGAATTGTGTTGTGTTAATTTAATAAAGTGACCTCCCATAATTTTTGCTATGAAAAAAGTTGTGCTGTGTGTTTTTCATTTTTAAGGTTGGATGTCTATCTCTGTGGTAATAAAAAAGGTATATCTAAGGTTTTTTGGTTAGGGAATTTGGGTTTTTACGGTTTAAGGCCTGGGTGGGATTTCTGACCCCTTTTTAATTTTAACTAGTTTGATTACTTTCTTACACTCCTTGTTACAGTTTTTGTATTCCCTAATGGCCCTTTCCATTTCCTCTGCATTAAAGTTTTTAAATGCCTTTTTCTTCCTTTCCATTTGCCTCTTTACACCAGAATTCAGCCACATGGGCGTGGATTTATTTTTTTTACATTTATTTCTGAAGGGTATAAATTTAGATGTGAACTGGCTTAAAATCCCCTTGAACACAGTCCACTTCTGTTCAGTACATTTACCTGATAAATACATTATCCCAGTTGACATTCTGAAGAGCTGCTTTTAACCTGGGAAAATTTGCCTTCCCGAAATTAAAAGTCTTTGTTAACCCAGCGCACTTTTCCTTTCGATAACAAAGTCCACATGCCACTATTTCATGGTCACAATTCCCTAAGCCTCCAGTTACGTTTATAGCTATAATGCGCTCCTCAATGTTAGATATTACCAGATCCAACAGAGCTCCTTTTCTAGTAGGAACCTCAACCACCTGTGAGAAAAATTATCTGCAACAAATTCAGGAACTCGTCGCCTTTTTCTGTGATGGCAGTTCCACCACACCAATCAATGTCAGGGTAATTAAAGTCCCCCATAATGAGCACACTCCCCAAACATGCAGCCCTTGCCAACTGCATATGAAGCTGACTCACCTCCTCTCTGCTAGCATTTGGCAGCTTATAGCAGACACCAACAATGACATTACCCCCTTTCCTGTTGCCTAATTCCACCCATATTGCCTCCACTTTAACATCCATATCGCCAGTAATCTCTTCTTTTAAATTTGGCTTCAATTCTTTTTAACATAACACATAACTCCTCCCCCTTTGCTTTTTTCTCTGTCCTGCTAAACAAGGCATCCTTCTAATTTACAGCCCAGTCATGAGGACTGTTCAACTACCTATTACATCATACTTTTCATTCAATGCCATAATTTCCAATTCACCCATTTTGTCAGCCAGGCTTCTCGCATTTGCAAACATACATTTTAGGTTATGATCCTGTAATTTATTCGTACACATGCTAGCCCCACCCCCCTTTCCACCCACCACTGGCCTATCCACACCCTGCTTTCCTCCTGGGCTATCTATCCCAGTGAGACTGCTAATACCCTCCCCCCCAACCTAGTTTGAAATCTCCTCCAACCCTCTAGCCATCTTCTCCCCTAAAACAGCTGCATCACTGTGAGGTGCAACTGATCCCTACTAAAGAGCCTGTAGCCGACAGCAAAGTCTGCCCAGTTCTCAATAAACCCAAACCCTTCTTCCTTACACCACCCTCTTAGCCACGCATTAATGCTCCTAAGCTCCCGTTGCCTCCCTAGCGTAGCACGTGGCTGCAGTAGTATTTCTGAAATCACTACCCTTGAGGTCCTTACTTTTAACTTGGCCCTTAACTCCCGGAAATATCTTTTAAGGACCTCACCTCTAACTTTGTCATTGGCACCAAGATCAAGGTGAACCAAGGCCGCCGGGTCACACCCAGCCCCACCCAATAATCTGTCTACACGATCCACCACATGCCGAACCCTAGCACCATTCTCATAGGGTCATTTATATTCCGGCTAAACTAGCATTAAGAGAGATGTGTTTTCTTCTCTACAAGGCTGGTATTTATAAAGGATTGCTATTGTTACTTACCAACATTGATTTACTAAAACTAAATTTTTTGTTGCGGCCCAAAAGACCATTACCAATAGCGATCCTTTATAAATACCATAAGTACAAACTCAAGTCTGTTTGTTAATGTATGTATGTATGTATGTATAATTTTATTTAGAAAGCGCCACTTGGGTACGCAGCGCTGTACATACAAAAATACAGAGTATACAAACAAAGTGATAAGTGCAAGCCATTATACAGATAGATAAAAATTAAGTTAAATACAATTTCATACATCGGTTAAGAAAGCATATATATAAATTATGTATTAATGGATATAAGTGCAACAAGCCTCGACACATTAGGAAAGAGATCCCTGCCCTGAAGAGATTACAATCACCTAAAGGACAGTAATACTCTCCCAACCTCCTTACCCTGGGTGAGGACATAGCATTTTCAGTTCTCGCCCCTGGGTTTACCATAGTGTGCCTGAATTCTGCTCCAGTCCATCCCCACTGCCTACTAATGCTTGGGACCTAACCTGTCTGGGTCCTGGACTGAGAAAGGGGGCAGGACTGTACTGGAGAACACATGTTTAGATAATTATTACAGGCATGATAAAGGAAATCCAGTGGGGAGGGCCCAGCAGTTTAGTTCCTCACCCTGCGTACTATAAAAGGCTGGGTGGAAGAGTTTAATTGCCATTTTAAATTTCATTCTAGAATAAAATAGTTACAAAGACAAAATATAGTAAAAGAATAAGGAGGGGAGAGAAGATGATTTCCTTGGGGGGGGGGGGGAAGTTTTACGGGAATCACTGAATGTTTTCAAGAGACCTGCTTATTTCTCAAAATGGAATGTGACTTTTCTTCACTATACTGGAAAAACCTGTAAATGGCCGTCTTCCTCCTTAATGTGTCTCCCCTTATTTCTCATTCTTTCCATTACGCTGAGTTTGCTTTCAATGTTCTTCCGTTTCAAAACTGAAATTGAGATTAAAATGTTGAATAAAAACAGAAGAAAGCATTTGGAATCCATATACTGGGGACAGGGGACTGTCACAGACCGATCCCTACAGTCACCTCCTTCGCCTCTTTCATGTCTGGGAAATTAATGATTTTTCAGGTTTTGTTGTGTGAAGTGCAAATATGTGGAAAATTAAAAGGATTAAAAGTCACCGAGGGCAACGTTTGTCTTTGATGGGGAAGGCGAGTAAACAATCCGCCTGCATGAAAGTAAATAAAGCAAATGAGACAGGTCAGCTCACCTATCAAACCCATCAGTCAATCACTTAATACACTTTCAGGGAATTGCATAAAGTACTATAATATTAATAGTAGGTCACACATAGGCTGATTTTATTTAACTTATTTAATCTGCCCAAAAATATACAGGAGACCTAAACCTCCACTGTTTGACTGTGTATAGAAATACACCATCATTTTTGTTATTTTACATTATATAAATGGGCAAATATGGTTACCCGCATAACCCCCCTGCCCTGGGTTAATAGTACCCAGGGTGATCTTAATTTAACACAGTATAGCCACTTGCAGGGCTCCCCTGTTATAGTCCCAGATACTGACAGGGCTGATCAATGGAAAGATGCGCCCGAGTCTTCCCATTGGTTGAATACTGAAAAGTGAATGGGGCGTGTTTGGAGACGGCTTTGGAAGTTTCATGCTAAGGTAAGACCCAGGGATGAGGATGTCGCCTGAAGAGGTGGGGGGACCATAATTGCCATTAAAGGGCATGTCCACCCCCCCAAACTAAAATTTTACTAACTACTGGCCCCACTGTAAAAAATAAAAAAATCCTTACCTTACATCCCTGCTCCTTGTGGTTCTCCTGTTCTGCCTCTTCAAAGGGTAGGAGCTGTCAGTGCCGCATCCTGTTTCTGTAGCTTGGCTAGCCTCATCAAGGTATGAGGCATGCTCAGTAGAGCCCTTTCCCCCCTCTCCCTCCCTCCTTCCCGATCCCTCTGTGGCTGGCAGTAGTGTAGCTTTAAAAGCTTGTGCCCAATGCAGGGGATACCTTCCCACCCCCAACCGCTCTATTTATTACTTCAATATCACTTCATTTCTTTACTTACACCTCCTCGTTCCAGCGCCGTTTTCGTTACTGGCAGCCGCGGCTGTGATTGGCTGCCTTTCAGCCAATCACAGCCGCGGCTGCCGGTCCGGCCCCCTGCTTGCAGTTCCGGCAGGCAGGGGAGCTGGACCAGAACAGCGGAGGATCGAGGAGGTGTAAGTAAAGAAGGAGAGCGATTTTGAAGTTATAACTATAGTGGTTGAGGGTGGGATGGTATACACTACATTGCCTAAAATGTTTTTAGAAGGGGTGGACATGCCCTTTAAACATAAAAATGTGTTGAAGAAAACCGCCTCTCTATATGCCACAAGAGTATGAAGTATTGTAAGTATTGTGAGTATTGTGAGTATTGTGAGTCGTCAGGATACGGGGCCTATTTATAAACCCACAGTATCAGCAATTACAATTACTGCAAGTTCCTAACGGTCGTATCACAATTTTACCACCATGACCATAATATAATAGTACAATTGGACTATTCCTATGATGTGGATACGACATGGAAGTAAAACTCGCTACGACATTGTAAAGCAAAATAGACCCATGTTCCCACAGGACTAAAGGTTGGTACAGACGTGTGATTTTGCGTACGACCAACACAGAACGAGCTGCTGAACAGTCGTACTGCGATAATTGTATCTGTGTGGCCTCACGCTTGACATTGTTTGGTTATCCTGTGGGCCGAGCCACCAACAATGCGAACGAACGGCCATACACATAGGAAGACGTACTCCAGGCGCTCATTTGTTGGCTTTCACGTGCAAAATGGCAAGTCTCTAATGGAATTCAAACAGCGTTATAGCTTTTTAGGCAGTTACCCTGGGCACTTTTATTGGGGGGGGGTTAAATAATTTCATTGTCCTACAAACAATAACAAAAGAAAATGCTGAATGTACATTGTACAAAGTACCTTAGAGGGGATTTTCATTGTAAACTTTCCAGTAGCCCAAGATGAAAGATGTTACTCACCATGGAAAAAAAATATTGTTTAGCACAGTAGTTGCTAAAACATGAATAAATCCAGGGTAACTACTGGCAACTGCTGTCACAGAGACGTCAGGGTTCCCTTTGGGTGTGTTTATAAGGTAACCTCTCCTTCTAAGCTAGAATGCATTGTAGGAATGTTCCATTTTATCCGGTGTTGACAATTGTCAGGCTAGCAATGTGCGCTCCCTACATAGGCTTTACTTTAACTGAGCCAGCCTTTCACATTCATTGTTTAATCCTGGGCAATTGTGGAAAATAATATATGTGATGTCATTTTAGGTAATATTAGAATCAATTATGTCAAACATTATTGGTCAGTTTGATCGATGTAATGCTGGCCAAACGCTAGGATTTTACCTTGAGACATTCCCACAGAGTTTGACATTTGGACAACCTGATCATTTTTGTGATCTGATGCCTACATCAGACCTGGGCAAAATAAGGTCCGGGGGCCACATGCCTCCCATTGGTTGCCCCTGACGGGCCCCTCAATACTAGACCTGTACCCCAAAAAATCTTCCTGGGATAAAAAACAACATTAATTGATTGGTTAATATCGCAGGTAAATCTTGACATTTCAATCAGTTCAACATTCATCTTGGATTGAATTTCGAATTGGTGTAATGTTGAGGTGATTTTACATGATTTACCAGCTTGTCCGATAGCCCGGTCCAGGTCACCAACATCGGTCATGGGCAGCCACTGATGATTTTTTGGGCCGACTGAACAATATATGTCAATACTGGTCGGTCAGCCCGAAAAATCTGCTTGTATTTACCCGCCAGCCAAAACAGTGCAAGATTTTTAAACATTTTAGGACCCCTAAGGCTTCCACAATAAAGGTTTTCATTGGTGGGGTTAAAGCTGCTTAAACTATTACATGAATATGCAATAAATACAGTTGAGAATTACATTTTATTTGTGACCATACATCATATCACAAAACGTTTCGGGGGGGGGAAATGACGTGCCTCCTTCAGGTGATGTCACAAAAACCCCTTTGTTTATAATGTATGCCAGTGTGCAGATAATATGATATTGTATGGGGCCCATTTTGAAGCCTTTATCGGCGAGCGCGTATGGCGTTCCCGCGTGGTAGACCCGCACAAATTTTGAGTGATAGATTGTCTCCTCTGATCCGCTGCTAAAGCCCCATTGGTGACCAAGTAAGTCCCTTTAGCCTGTCCGTGACATTAGGACTGTGAGTGTATTAGACGTTAATTATTACATAGAGACTGCTTGTTCAATACACAGGACGGAGGTACCACTCTACTGTATACATAAATAGATAGAACTTTGATAAATCCTTGCACTGTTTGTATAGATGTGACAGGCAACACGTTATGTATATGTTAGATTTTTTTAATTGTTTTTAATAAGTTAGGAGGTATTTGGGTACATATGTCCCTGAGTGTTAAATAAAGGATTTTTATTTTTACTATATAGAGTGTGCAGATTGCTTCTTTGTGAAGGGGATTCTGTGGGTTCTTTTGTATATATATTGTATGGAGCCCTGGAATGTCCATTGATTATCTTTTCTATGTTTGTATAAATGTTTGACCCACAAAATAAAGTTGTAATTTAGCCTACATAGTGACTGAGTGCTTCCATTACAGTGTCAATTTCTGCATTTCCATAGTGTTTGACAGGAAAGAGCAGACACCTTCAAAGTAAATAGATTATGATTTAGGCCTTTCAGTGACCTTTACAGTAACACATTCTTCCCAGGAGCCATAAATGGGGACAAAAGGGGTTTGGTTCACCCAGTGGGACATATTATTTCGTAAGTTTCCATCCCTCCCTTATGAGTAACTGACCAAAGATTATATTTTCTTTACAATGAACAGTTAATACTAATAATATTTCATTCAGCAAAACATTAATTTTAAAAATTCCACTTGCATTGGTAACAGTCAGCAAACAAGCAAACACTACCAGCAGATCAATGGTAACAATGTTCCCATCATCTAAATTCAGCTTTCTCTAGCTCAAACTGGAAGTAACCAATTGGTGATGCTATGTAAATGTTTATAGCTCTAAGCAAAATACAGTAGACTTCAATGCTTGCTTTATAATTTTAAAGGGCAACTCTTTCCAAAAAGCCACACCAAATAATTTTGACATTACAAAGTCTTTCTAAGGGAGGTAAGAAATCGTATTCCTCCATCCCTGGGTGGGCGTTCACAGGGGTGGTGAGCTATTAAAATACTGCTCATGCAGACTTTGTAAATGTATTTTGGGGATGGTATAATTGCCCTTTAACCATAATTACCTCTTATTCACAATGAATTGGAAATCCACCGTGAATCCATTCACACAGCATAATTGGCACCCAAGCAGACCTATTGCACAGTTAGGGCTAGGCCACACTATCGCGTTTTAGCGCGTTTGCGCGCACGTTTTGCGATTGCTCCCACGATTTTGGCTAAAATGGAAATAGCGGGAATGCCTAAATTCACGCGATTTCTGATGCGCATGTGATTGTGCGTCCGTTCGTGTTTTGATACGGCAAAATCGCATGCGAAAAACGCAAATGCAAAATGCACAAGAATCGCACACAAAATCATGTGTGATTAACGCTCGTGAATGTGTGCGCGATTTGCTGCGTTGTAATATGGCTTCAGCCTTAGGATCTCTCATTTGGTATTTGAAAACTCTGGGGGGAGATGCAATATATTTCACTATCGCAACCTACAATCACTCGTTTCCGCAATGTATTAACCACTTTGCGACCGTTAATACATTGCGAAAACGCTAGCGGTAAGTTGGGACCTTTTGCGCGTATTTTAAAGACACCATTGAAGAGGCGTTAATTGTCACGCAAAAAACTAGCGCAAAATTTATTGCGCAAAGAAAAAAAAGTTGCGACATCGTGCAGGCAGTGCAAAACCTTCGTTACCATGTTAGTACATAGGTTAGCGTGATTTTAGAGATTATTTTCTCATTAGCGCAGGATATTCCCTGTTTGTTTGCTACTTAACTAGCATTTAGGGTTTGGAAGTAATATTTGCATGTTCAATTAACCAAATAAATAAAAAAACACAAAACCCTAAAAACAACTACCCCCATGAACCTATAATCCTATGGGAGGTAAGAGCGATTATTTCTACCTCCCCTTATGTCTTCATTAGAAGAAAATTTGCTTTAGAATTTTGCCACAAGTTCTTATAGCTCTTAAAGGGAAAGTTCAGTGGAAAATATAATTCTTTTAAAAATTCTTAGTTTATATTATGCATATCTACATATTCTACATATTCTCTCCCATTTTGAAAAATCAGTTGATTTCATACCCTTTGTTGTTCCCTGCTGTTGGCATTAGTGAGCTGACATTTCAGGTTCTAACCGTCCTTCTTCTTCCCAGAATGCACCACTTCCTTGGAATGTTCCTAACAGTAATTTCTACTGATTGGCTGTTGGATGGGTCAAAGATGCTCAGATCTCTACTGAGCAACTGAATCAACCCAGGCGCTGGGTCAAGGGATAGACCATAAGGGTCTCTATTAGGGGTCCTGCAAACAGGAAGTCAGTATTTCAGTTGTATTTATTTATACACAGACACAATGCTGAATTGGCAGATTAAGGTCATTAGGATGGAAAAATACTGCTCTTTTTTCTTAAAAGCACATGTATTTGCACTGAACTTCCGCTTTAAGCTTTGTACAGACATACGATTTTGACACAGACCCCCGAATGAGTCCACTAACCAAATACATACACACGTGCGACTATTGCCAGAATCGGGCGTTCATGGCGGAAACGCGTCATGGTCGGGGGTCTGTGCCAAAATCATCCATCTGTAGGAAGTTCAATTCTGAGAAATATTGGTGCAAAACAGGAGTCTGGCTGTATTTGTTACAATATTTTAACCAAATGAGTGGTACAGTAGGAATACTTACCTTTATCTCACATGGGAAATTAGATTCAGGGGTGAATGTTGATTTTAGGGTTAAGATGTTCATTTAAGTCATGTATTTCGGGATTTTTACCACAATACAGACCTTTCTGTAGAAGATCAATTCCTGTAAGTTTTTTTTAATCAGGAAATAAATCTCCCTGCAGGCAGCAGCAGTTGGCCATGGTTCACAAATTTCACCCGTGCAGCAGCCGCAAGTATTTCAATATTGCATTTGAGCTCTGATTTACCCAGAGCTACAAGAGCCTCAATGGGAGCACTTGTGGCCCCACAATTGTAAACGGAGATTATAAACTTTAATTCAAGCTACTTAGCACATTTATCTGTTAATAAACCTTATAGATAATTTTAAATTGAGTAAAAAACAACATATGCCAGATTGATACAAAGAAACCCCAGAACAATTAATAAAAACACAAGTAAAAACAACAGACTTACAGGTAGAGATGGACTAGAACTAGAACCCGAGTTCGAGATGAATTATTCGAATTCGAACGAATTCAGACTTCTCGAACTATCCCGGACCCAGATTTTCAATATTTTCAGACTTTCGATAAATATCGAATGTTCGACCGTTCGAATATGCAAGTAAAATGCCTATTATACCTATACGTGAGCATCGAATCAGCGAGTAAAGTGTCCATTAAAGCCTATAAGCGAACATCGAATCCGCGAGTAAAATGTCCATGATTCCTAGGCGCGAACACCGAATCCGAGAATAAAGTGTCCATTAAAACCTATAAGCGAGCATCGAATCCGCGAGTAAAATGTCCATGATATCTAGGCACGAACCTCGAATCTGCGAGTAAAGTGTCTATTAAAACCTAGGCGCGAACATCGAATGTTCGAACGCGAGAACTCGAAAGTAGCGCGAGTGAGAGTAAAATTGATTTTTCAAATGTCCTGGATATTCGAACATGTTCCCCAGACCATTTCCCAGGTCCCACAGCCATTTACATTAAGTTACCATTAATATTTTATTTGTATTTTATTAGAACTTTTCAAATTATTTGACTCCCATTGACTTTAATGGGTCCGTTTTCAAACTTTCGAACTTTCCATATAGTTTGAAAGTTCGAAAATGGACCGAACTTTTGAAAGTTCGGCCATCTCTACTTATAGGGTTATTCAATAAAAGTTCTTATCGGAAAAATTGTGCTATTTTTGCCCCAACCAATCAGTTGTTAGCTTTCAAATGTTAAATAAGATCTGATTGGTTGGGGCAAAATTAGCACCATTTTAACCGATAAGAACTTTTATTGAATCTCCCTCATGGTCTCAAATCCAACAAGTAGAAATAATGCAGTTTAAATGCAGTCAGTTCAAACACAGCAATAGAATTTATGTATAAGATATCCTTAGCGCTTATGGTTAGAAGAGGTAATGTAGGTGGTTCTTGGATTGCTGCTAGACTACCCAGTTCCACTGTATCTTGAAAATCTTGCAATATAAAATTTGGTAGCTGCGCTGTCCTCCTCTCACCCAAAAATAAGACCAAATAAATAGTTTAAACAAACTTATCAGTACAATAAATAGATACAAACCATATAAAATAAAAAGACTTACGTGTCCCGATATTCCAGGTTAAAAACACGGCTTTATTTTCACTCCAAACAAGAAGCATAAAGTGCAATGTGCAAATTGCAAATAAACTAGGTTAAAACGTAAATTTACAGAAGTGGAGGATCCTCTCTTACTCCTTATCCTAAGGTGCTATAGATGTATAACCTCTAGGGTCAGGGATCTTATTTTAAAGATCTTGAGGGTATTGTCCTCCTCCTTCTTTTAGTGTCCAACGCGTTTCGCTATCTTAATATAGCTTTTTCAAGGGTCTATTACTCGTCTCCTGTATCCCATTTTAAATACTATAAATTCGCGGGGATCCGTACTCCCGTTCCGACGTCATTTCTCCATCGCGAATGCGCGAAGTTCGAGCATGCGCGCTACTCTTTTCGCGCATGCGCACTCAGTGCGTATCGCGGGTCTGGTGGGGTGAGATGTGTTTTGGCTTCATATGTTTTTCGCGCATGCGCAAGATGTGCGCAAACTTGATCTTCTCCCATATGCATCTACGCATTGTGTGCCATACATATCTCAATTGTATTGGTGCGTGTCAGCCTCTATTACCCACAGGCCTTTGTGGCTCATAATCCAAACCTTTTCTCTGTGGGGATAGACAGCCAGAACGGGTTACTATAGTTATCTAATTTTAAAGGCCAGTTATCCTAGTTTTAAGGGAAAGATGCTAGGGAAAAAAATCTCTTCATAATTAAAAAGTATCTATATTAATCTAATTTTAAAATAATTTTAAAATACCAGTTTAAAGGAAAACTACTCAAGGGGAACTACTCAAAATATAAAATATAAATTATAAAGAGGTTAAACTCTAATCTGTTTATATGTGCAAATCACTATAGGCTATTTATAATGACTATCTAAACAGTATACATATTCAAATCAAGAAACATCCAAAAATGACACTATAAAAACTCCATAAGTCAATATCTCTGTTTAACCTTCTGGGCTATTGTGTTTAGTTTATATATCCATTTGGTTTCCAGTCTTGAAAGCCCTGCTTGTACATTCCCACTTCTTTCTGGTGACTTATAAATGTCTATTCCATAGGTTATGAAGGTTCTCATTCATCCAGGTCATGGTATATCTGTTGTATTCAATTAGATCAACTGGACTTGAAGTTTAGTTCTTGAAGACGTTTCGCTAGTCATCCGACTGGCTTTCTCAATTCAGAATGACTTGTACAGAATCTGTGGCAATTATGTACCCTGAAAAATCCCAATTAGCATATCACAGCCAGGTGTTAAGGGCGTGATTAGATAGTGGCTAAGAGGTGTTATAGGACCACCCAAGTATAAGGTGTCAAAACAGCATTGTACATGCGACAGATGGGTCAACCCCTAGGCTAGGCCAAGACACCATCTCTCACCAGCAGAACTGATCTCAACCCAAACAGGTGTGTGCCTTACTGGACTGTGCCTGAATACCACCTATTTCAAATACAGGGATAATTTCTATAAGCAAAACCACGGATGTGCTATGGGATCTCCAGTTTCACCCATTGTGGCCAACCTTTACATGGAGGAGGTAAGAAAAACTGGCGCTTAATACCTTTAAGGGCATAGCACCCAGCCACTGGTTCAGATATGTGGATGACACCTGGGTTAAAATCCACCAGAAGGAAGTACAAGCTTTCACAGAACACATTAATGCGGTAGACCAAACACAAATTTACAAGGGAAGAGGTACAAAACAACAAACTGGCTTTCTTGGACTGCTTGGTAGAAGTCAGGGAGTCAGGGAGAATGGTAAACTGGAAGTAGAGGTTTACAGAAAACCAACACACACAGATCAGTATTTGATGTTTGACTCCCACCACACTTTAGATCACCACCCTGAGAACATCCCCACTAGCACAGAGGCGAAGGCTAAAGAAATGAAACATCTCAGAGGAGCCCTTAAAACTTGTGGATATCCAGATTGGGCCTTTGTCAAAGAAGCAGAAGGAAAGAAAAGAAACACGAATACCAACAGTGAAGGGGAAAAGCAACAGGAGAAAGAACATGGTCATCCCATATGTAGCAGGGGTCTCCAGAAATTAAGAAGAGTTTTCAAAAACACCGTATCCCTGTCTGCTTTAAACCGAGCACACACGCTGAGCAGCAATTGGTACATCTGAAAGACCCAATACCGAAACACAAGAAAAGCGACATCATATACGCAGTGCATGCAGTGAAGAATGCTCTGATTTGTATGTGGGGGAGACCAAAAACAACTGCATCAACGTATGGCCCAGCACAGAAGAGCCAATTCCTCGGGTCAGGACTCACCGTGTAACTGCATCTTAAGGATAAAGGACATACCTTTGAAGATTGTAATGTTAACATATTGGCAAGAAATGGGACTGGTTTCAAGAGAGGTGTTAAGGAGGCCATTTATGTGAAAATAAGAAACCAAGCCTAAATAGAGGTGGGGGGGGTTCGAAACTAACTGTCTTCCATGTACAATGCTGTTTTGACACCTTACTCTGGCGGTTCCTAAAGACCTCTTAGCCACTATCTAATCACGCCCTTAACACCTGGATGTGATATGCTAATTGGGATTTTCCAGGTACATAATTGCAACAGATTCTTGTACAAGTCATTCTGAATTGAGAAAGCCAGTCGGATGACTAGCGAAACGTCTTCAAGAACTAAACTTCAAGTCCAGTTGATCTAATTGAATACAACAGATATAAACCATGACCTGGATGAATGAGAACCTTCACAAGCATATTTTATTTGGACAATTTCTTGATTCAGTTTAGTTTAGTTCTTCTCATTTTTTCTTGTGTAATTAGCTTCATTAAATCCAATGAACATTTTTCAATAGTCATACCATTTCATTAGAAATTCTTGGTCCTCCATATAACCTGATGGTGATTTTTTTAATCTCAGGCCTCTAGGTACTAATCCACTTTCAATATATTTATTTAAAGTTTTTGTGTCCCACCATTTCTTGTTTTCTTTGATAACACTTTTTCTATCTAAAGTAGATGTGACTTTAAATGTTGGTCACCCTCATCTCTTCCTTATTTCTATATTCGGTTTTATTACAACCTGTTCTTTGTTTTGACTAAATAGTTTGTTACGTTCCTCTTCCCGATCCATTAGCTGCACAAGGTGATCACTCAGTGGGAAAGTGAAATATATAGAGACCTAAGAAATTTATAAGATATCCTTAGCGCTTATGGTTAGAAGAGGTAATGTAGGTGGTTCTTGGATTGCTGCTAGACTACCCAGTTCCACTGTATCTTGAAAATCTTGCAATATAAAATTTGGTAGCTGCGCTGTCCTCCTCTCACCCAAAAATAGACCAAATACATAGTGTTACCAACTTATCAGTACAATAAATAGATACAAACCATATAAAATAAAAAGACTTACGTGTCCTGATATTCCAGGTTAAAAACACAACTTTATTTTCACTCCAAACAAGAAGCATAAAGTGCAATGTGCAAATTGCAAATAAACAAGGTTAAAACGTAAATTTACAGCCGAAAACACATCTCACCCCACCAGACTCGCGATACGCACTGAGTGCGCATGCGCGAAAAGAGTAGCGCGCATGCGTGGACTTCGCACAGCGCGATGGAGAAATGACGTCGGAACGGTGTACGGAACCCCCGAAACTATTAGTATTTAAAAGGGGATACAGAGAACGAGTAATAGACCCTTGAAAAAGCTATATTAAGTAGCGAAACGCGTTGGACACTAAAGAAGGAGGAGGACAAACCCTCAAGATCTTTAAAATAAGATCCCTGACCCTAGAGGTTATACATCTATAGCCACCTTAGGATAAGGAGTAAGAGAGGATCCCCCACTTCTGTAAATTTACGTTTTAACCTAGTTTATTTGCAATTTGCACATTGCACTTTATGCTTCTTGTTTGGAGTGAAAATAAAGCTGTGTTTTTAACCTGGAATATCGGGACACGTATCGGGACACGTAAGTCTTTTTATTTTATATGGTTTGTATCTATTTATTGTACTGATAAGTTGGTAACACTATTTATTTGGTCTAATTTTATATTGCAAGCATAGATTTAGATTACATCCAGTATGTTGTCAGGACTCACTGCTATGATTGTTTGATGTTAGTATGCACTGCTCTCATTTTAAAGCATCAGTACTCATTTGCTTGTGAAGGTTCTCATTCATCCCAGTCATGGTATATCTGTTGTATTCAATAGATCAACCGACTTGAAGTTTAGTTCTTGAAGACGTTTTGCTTTCATCCGACTGGCTTCTCAATTCAGAATGACTTGTACAGAGAATCTGTGGCAATTATGTACCCTGGAAAGTCCCAATTAGCATATCACACCAAGTGTTAAGGGCGTGATTGGAAGTGGCCAAGAGGTGTTATAGGAACGCCCAGGGTAAGGTGTCAAAACACATTGTACATGGCAGACAGTTGGTGTCGAACCCCCCACCTCTATTAGAGGCTTGGTTTCTTTTATTTTCCATAAATGGCCCCTTGACCCTCTCTTGAACCAGTCACGTTCTTCCCTGGCCTATATTGCCTTAGCTTCTTGGAAGGTTTTCTTATCTCGCAAACTTCTTGGATCGCTTATTTTGAGGAGAAAAGTGCCCTTTTCGGCAGAATTGCAGGAAATGGCTTTCTCTAACTTTTTACCAAAAAGAAGATCCCCTTGAAAAGGCAAGCAGTTAGACTCATCTTGGAAGGCATACTGCTGACCATGGCGGAGCCATAAGGCTCTCTAGCCAGAACTGAAGAGCCATGCTTTTAGCCGCAAGCTTAAACTATGAAGTGCTGCCTCTGCACAATTTTCTGTGGCTATACGAATATCCTTAATAGCCTGGATAATCTCTCCTTGGATGTTTCCTTGGTGACTGCTTCCTCTACTTCCTTTAACCAAACCGATCCAGCCTTGGCCATATCGATAGTTGCCACAGTAGATCTAAGTAAGAGCTGACTAGTTAGGCCTTTTTCATAATGGATTCCTGCTTTCTGTCCATAGAATCACGTAGTATGGCCCCATCCTCTACAGGCAACATGGTAAATTTGGATAACCTAGACATGGAGCAGCTCTATTTGGGGGAATTATCCCAAAACTTTAGCTTCCCCCTCCTCACAGATAGGGTATCTGTTAACAAAATTACTTGATAGATTGAACTTTCTATCAGTTTCCTCCCATTCAGCCTGAATCAAATTTGACATATTTGGATGAACAAACAGAAAAGATTTGTGTACCGGGGAAGAAAACATCTTATCCTGAGAGGTAGGGCTGGGCATCTGGTTTCTGATACCAGGGTGGATCTCATAGCCTTTTTAAAGTCTGCACAGTCTCAGCAGGAAATACATGGTCAGGTTTCTGAATCAGACTCAAGAGTTTTTCTCTTGTGAAGGACCTTGTATTGAGAAGCTGGTTCGTGGTTAGGAGTCATAGAGGCCAAATCTGATTGGGTAACTTGAGACCCCATTTGTTGTCCAATTTCCAACATGGATTCCTTTATCCAACTGGTGACTTCCTCTTTAGAAGTCGCACTGCCTCGAACTTCTTCCATACATATAATACATAATTTCTTTCCAGATTCTTCTGGATTAGAGCAATAGTTGCATTCTTCCTGCCTCTATGTCTTTTTTTCCTCCTCTCTTTGTGGCGAGATGAATCACTGCAAGAAAAAAGAAATAATGAGTAAAAAGCAACGCCCACCCCATACATACCAATCCAGTTATCCTTACCCCCTGGATCTGGATCTAGACCTGTGCCCCCTGGAGCTCATGATACAGCCTGAAAGAAAAAGCAAACTAAAATATCCTGCAAGACAAATCTGCATGCTAGCCTAGACTGTACACAGGCACAATACCTGGAGAAAGCCCCAAAAACAAGAGGAAGCACAAGCTGCAGGCACAAACACAGCCCCAGGAAAGGAAAGCCGAGGCAAACTGGCTTGGCGCCAAAAATTTAAACTCCAGTGACGTCACCGCAAGCAGCCGGAACCTCTGGATCCTCGGACAACAGTTAGGCAGGAAATGAGGATATTGCTAGATGGGTTGGACTGGATGACATATGTCTTTTATTCAACCTCAAATACTATAAACTAATATAACATAAAGCCGAAGTGCGTTCGCTAATAGTACAGAGAACGTTACTGACACAGGAAGGAGAATGGTAAAACGCTAATATGGAGCTAAAGTCTCGCGTTACCAGAAGCGAACCCGTTAGCGCGACTTCAACCTCCATTTATTTGCCCAGCGAGTCTGGGTAAATGAGGCCCATTGTGTTTCTGCCACTGTGTATGGGCACTTTCTCGGCTGAAACGGCTGCTCAGTTCTATGCAATGGAAATTCATTGTGTTCTGCATAGAACTGTGTAATATGGAATTGAACAGCCATATATGCCATGTTTCTAGTTTGCCATGTTTCTAGTTTTGTTTAGCATTTTGTGCTGGTACTTCTCTTCTCCTCAAGCTCCTTTAGTTCCAAGGGAGGCGTATCTGGTAAAAGCCCCGTACAAGATGGATTAAGGGCAAATAGGGCCCTAGATAAATGGTGAGTTTTGGGGGCCCCTTTCTTAAAAATGTTATAATCATCAACTAATCAACTTCCTTTAAAAAATGCATGCCACATTCAGTTCCCTAAAACACAATAAAGTTTAAAAACCCGGTATTATTACTCCCGTTTATTAATCTCTAAACATACTGTACACTTCTCATTGCTTATTTATTCTTGTTGGACTTTACTCAAGCAAGGGTGGGCGTGGCTGTGAAGGTGGGAGTGGCTTTAGAAGTGGATTTGGTGGGACAAGTAGAAGACTAGAGATGCCAATTATCCATTTAATTGGAAATAAAAGTCTCCATAAAAATAAGTTGATGTTATTTTTTCCTTATGTTTGTCATTGTTCTTGAGCTAGGGATCTAATCTTCTTTTAAATCTAAGGGGGGAAATCCAGATTACCTACAAGACAACCTAGACAACCTGGGGGTCTGCTTGGATGAGGGTCCCAACTCCAGGTCCGCTGTAGAAGGAAAAGAAACACGAGAACCATGACTGCAGCATGCTGGTAATGCAAAATCCTGCAGTATGTGCATTTTCCTGCAGAGTTGGATTACCCAGGCAACTTAGGCCTGTTGAACAGATGGGAAAACCTAATATTATCTGCTGAACAGGAGGGCAGGCTTAGCATTGTCTTATGAACAGGAGGCTGACTTAACATTTTTATCTGAACTGGACAGCTGACATATATGCCACATGGAGGGTGGTAATGTGCCAGAGTGCCCCCGAACAGTAACTGGTACATGCAAGTTTGCCTACAGGGACTGGTACATAAAAGTTTGCCAACAGTGACTAGTACATACTGTTTGCACACGAGACTGGTACATACAAGTTTACCACAGTGATGTGACGTACTACAATTTGCCCACAGTACTGGTAATATGTTTACCCAGTGACTGGTACATACAAGTTTGCCCACAGTGACTGGTAAATATGTTTGCCCACAGTGACTGGTACATACACTTTTTGCCCACAGTGATTGTGACTAGTACATACAGTTCACCCACACTGACTGGAACATACAAGTTTGCCCACCTGACTGGTACATACAAGTTTGCCCACAGCGACTGGTACATACATGTTTGCCCACACTGACTGCATATACAATTTTTGCCCACAGTGAGTGAACGGGTAACATACGAGTGTTTAAAGGGCATCTATAGTGAAATTTATACATTGCTCCAATCCAGACATAATAAAAGGTTAGTGTATTCTGCCATATTCTTACCTTCCTCTGTGGCTCCATGTTTGCACACTGTCTGATTTACTGCAGGGTCCCACTCTCCCTCTCCCTCCCTCTGGTCATTCCCCGTTCATTTAGTCCGGCTGTAAATTAAGCCTGTGAAACAAGCCGCTCATGCCGCATTAATCCCTACACATAACACATCACTCTAACCTTTGTAAACAAAAAAAACAAACCTCGGTATGTAAGTCTGTAGAGAGGAAGTTTCTCCGTTGTTCTGAAGATAGTACTATGTAAGGATGGAAGGGGGGAAGGAGGGGAGTTTGGGAGACAGAGTCCTGAATCACGGCAGCCCGGTCCCTTTGACAGGCTATAAATCAGTGAAAGCTTGCGGAGAGGGGGACTTTAATTCTGTTTTTTAACCCAGTATTTGCCAAGCATTTTTGAGAAGGAAGAGTCATTGGGAGACTTGCTGTAAATCCTGTGTAAGCCTACACACTATACCGACAGGGGATTTGATTGACAGCTCAAGCAGGCGTGGTGTATTGAATCTCACTTCTTTTAACTTGTATATCTCAGGACAGAGGTGGAATCTGAAGAAAATAAAAGTACCTGGGGGTTGGGGGAAATTATAGAACACATAGAAAGAAGGGGGCAAAAAATTAATTTTCCCACTATAGATGCCCTTTAAAATAGAACAAATATATGTTAGGAACTGGTAACAGGATTGTGGTAATATAGCAGACTCCACTTATCTGGAGTGCACCCTCACTCACAATATAAACATCATACGCGCAAAAAACAGCAGTGCGTATAAACGGGCAACACTACAAATATTTGCAAAAATAATCCCAATATTTGATTTCATTTAAATCAGGTCAATAAAGTGAATAAAGTGCAAAGAAAAATATTAAAAAACATCCTTTTAAAACCACCAACCCTAAATACTAAAGGACCTGGCCGGCACGCGAGAGCGGGGGGCAACCATAAAATAAAAAGACTTACGTGTCCGCTACGTGTCCGATATTCCAGGTAAAAAACACAGCTTTTTTTCCACTCCAAACAAGAAGCATAAAGTGCAATGTGCAAATTGCAATAAACTAGGTTAAAACGTAAATTTACAGAAGTGGGGGATCCTCTCTTACTCCTTATCCTAAGGTGCTATAGATGTATAACCTCTAGGGTCAGGGATCTTATTTTAAAGATCTTGAGGGTATTGTCCTCCTCCTTCTTTTAGTGTCCAACGCGTTTCGCTATCTTAATATAGCTTTTTCAAGGGTCTATTACTCGTCTCCTGTATCCCCTTTTAAATACTAATAGTTTCGCGGGGTTCCGTACACCCGTTCCGACGTCTTTTCTCCATCGCGCGTGTGCGAAGTCCACGCATGCGCGCTACTCTTTTCGCGCATGCGCACTCAGTGCGTATCGCGAGTCTGTGTGGGGGAGATGTGTTTTCGGCTGTAATTTACGTTTTAACCTTGTTTATTTGCAATTTGCACATTGCACTTTATGCTTCTTGTTTGGAGTGAAATAAAGTTGTGTTTTTAACCTGGAATATCAGGACACGTAGTCTTTTTATTTTATATGGTTTGTATCTATTTATTGTACTGATAAGTTGGTAACACTATGTATTTGGTCTTATTTCTGGGTGAGAGGAGGACAGCGCAGCTACCAAATTTTATATTGCAAGATTTTCAAGATACAGTGGAACTGGGTAGTCTAGCAGCAATCCAAGAACCACCTACATTACCTCTTCTAACCATAAGCGCTAAGATATCTTATAAATTTCTTAGGTCTCTATATTTCACTTTCCCTCCCACTGAGTGATCACCTTGTGCAGCTAATGGATCGGAAGAGGAACGTAACAAACTATTTAGTCAAAAAAAGAACAGGTTGTAATAAAACCGAATATAGAAATAAGGAGAGATGAGGGTGACCAACATTTAAAGTCACTCTACTTTAGATTAGAAAAAGTCTGTATCAAAGAAACCAAGAAATGGTGGGACACAAAAACTTTAAAATAAATATATTGAAAGTGGATTAGTACCTAGAGGCCTGAGATTAAAAAATCACCATCAGGTTATATGAGGACCAAGAATTTCTAATGAATGGTATGACTATTGAAAAAGGTTCATTGGATTTAATGAAGCTAATTACACAGAAACATGAGGAAGAACTAACTAAACTGAATCAAGAAATTGTCCAAATAAAATATGCTTGTGAAGGTTCTCATTCATCCAGGTCATGGTATATCTGTTGTATTCAATTAGATCAACTGGACTTGAAGTATCTATTTATTGTACTGATAAGTTGGTAACACTATTTATTTGGTCTAATTTTATATTGCAAGCAATAGAATTTAGATTACATACAGTATGTTGTCAGGACTCACTGCTATGATGGTTTGATGTTAGTATGCACTGCTCTCATTTTAAAGCATCAGTACTCATTTGCTTGTGAAGGTTCTCATTCATCCAAGTCATGGTATATCTGTTGTATTCAATTAGATCAACCGGACTTGAAGTTTAGTTCTTGAAGACGTTTTGCTAGTCATCCGACTGGCTTTCTCAATTCAGAATGACTTGTACAAGAATCTGTGGCAATTATGTACCCTGGAAAGTCCCAATTAGCATATCACAGCCAAGTGTTAAGGGCGTGATTGGATAGTGGCCAAGAGGTGTTATAGGAACGCCCAGGGTAAGGTGTCAAAACAGCATTGTACATGGCAGACAGTTGGTGTCGAACCCCCCCACCTCTATTTAGGCTTGGTTTCTTTATTTTCACATAAATGGCCTCCTTGACCCTCTCTTGAACCAGTCACGTTCTTCCCTGGCCTATATTGCTTAGCTTCTTGGAAGGTTTTCTTATCTGCAAACTTCTTGGATCGCTTATTTTGAGGAAGAAAAGTGCCCTTTTCGGCAGAATTGCAGGAAATGGCTTTCTCTAACTTTTTACCAAAAAGAAGATCCCCTTGAAAAGGCAGAGCAGTTAGACTCATCTTGGAAGGCATATCTGCTGACCATTGGCGGAGCCATAAGGATCTTCTAGCCAGAACTGAAAGAGCCATGCTTTTAGCCGCAAGCTTTAAACTATGAAGTGCTGCCTCTGCACAATTTTCTGTGGCTATACGAATATCCTTAATAGCCTGGATAATAATCTCCTTGGATGTTTCCTTGGTGACTGCTTCCTCTACTTCCTTTAACCAAACCGATCCAGCCTTGGCCATATCGATAGTTGCCACAGTAGATCTAAGAGCTGACTAGTTAGGCCTTTTTCAGAATTGATTCCTGCTTTCTGTCCATAGAATCACGTAGTATGGCCCCATCCTCTACAGGCAACATGGTAAATTTGGATAACCTAGACATGGCAGCATCTAATTTGGGGGAATTATCCCAAACTTTAGCTTCCTCCTCACAGATAGGGTATCTGTTAACAAAATTACTTGATAGATTGAACTTTCTATCAGGTTCCTCCCATTCAGCCTGAATCAAATTTGACATATTTGGATGAACAAACAGAAAAGATTTGTGTACCGGGGAAGAAAACATCTTATCCTGAGAGGTAGAAGGCTGGGCATCTGGTTCTGATACCAGGGTGGATCTCATAGCCTTTATTAAAGTCTGCACAGTCTCAGCAGGAAATACATGGTCAGGTTCTGAATCAGACTCAAGTAGTTTCTCTTGTGAAGGACCTTGTATTGAGGAAGCTGGTTCGTGGTTAGGAGTCATAGAGGCCAGATCTGATTGGGTAACTTGAGACACCATTTGTTGTCCAATTTCCAACATGGATTCCTTTATCCAACTGGTGACTTCCTCTTTAGAAGTCGCACTGCCTCGAACTTCTTCCATACATATAATACATAATTTCTTTCCAGATTCTTCTGGATTAGAGCAATAGTTGCATTCTCTCCTGCCTCTATGTCTTTTTTCCTCCTCTCTGTGGCGAGATGAATCACTGCAAGAAAAAAAGAAATAATGAGTAAAAAGCAACGCCCACCCCATACATACCAATCCAGTTATCCTTACCCCCTGGATCTGGATCTAGACCTGTGCCCCCTGGAGCTCATGATACAGCCTGAAAGAAAAAGCAGAACATAAATATCCTGCAAGACAAATCTGCAGCTAGCCTAGACTGTACACAGGCACAATACCTGGAGAACAGCCCAAAAACAAGAGGAAGCACAAAGCTGCAGGCACAAACACAGCCCCAGGAAAGGAAAGCCGAGGCAAACTGGCTTGGCGCCAAAAATTTAAACTCCAGTGACGTCACCGCAAGCAGCCGGAACCCTCTGGATCCTCTGGATCAACAGTTAGGCAGGAAATGAGGATATTGCTAGATGGGTTGGACTGGATGGACATATGTCTTTATTCAACCTCAAATACTATAAACTATAAACTATAAAGCCGGAAGTGCGGTTCGCTAATAGTACAGAGAACGTTACTGACACAGGAAGGAGAATGGTAAAACGCTAATATGGAGCTAAAGTCTCGCTTACCAGAAGCGAACCCGTTAGCGCGACTTCAACTCCATTTATTTGTCCAGCGAGTCTGGGTAAATGAGGCCCATTGTGTTTCTGCACTGTGTATGGGCACTTTCTCGGCTGAAACGGCTGCTCAGTTCTATGCAATGGAAATTCATTGTGTTTCTGCATAGAACTGTGTAATATGGAATTGAACAGCCATATATGCCATGTTTCTAGTTTTGTTTCTAGCATTTTGTGCTGGTACTTCTCTTCTCCTCAAGCTCCTTTAGTTCCAAGGGAGGCGTATCTGGTAAAAGCCCCGTACAGAGATGGATTAAGGGCAAATAGGGCCCTAGATAAATGGTGAGTTTTGGGGGCCCCTTTCTTAAAAATGTTATAATCATCAACTAATCAACTCCCTTTAAAAAATGCAATGCCACATTCAGTTCCCCTAAAACACAAATAAAGTTTAAACCCGGTATTATTACTCCCTTATTATTAATCTCTAAACATACTGTACACTTCTCATTGCTTATTTATTCTTGTTGGACTTTACTCAAGCAAAGGGTGGGCGTGGCTTGTGAAGGTGGGAGTGGCTTGTAGAAGTGGATTTGGTGAGGACAAGTAGAAGACTAGAGATGCCAATTATCCATTTAATTGGAAATAAAAGTCTCCATAAAAATAAGTTGATGTTATTTTTCCTTATGTTTGTCATTGTTCTTGAGCTAGGGATCTAATCTTCTTTTAAATCTAAGGGGGGAAATCCAGATTACCTACAAGGCAACCTAGACAACCTGGGGGTCTGCTTGGATGAGGGTCCCAACTCCAGGTCCAGCTGTAAGAAGGAAAAGAAACACGAGAACCATGACTGCAAGCATGCTGGTAATGCAAAATCCTGCAGTATAGTGCATTTTCCTGCAGAGTTGGATTACCCACAAGGCAACTTAGGCCTGTTGAACAGATGGGAAAACCTAATATTATCTGCTGAACAGGAGGGCAGGCTTAGCATTGTCTTATGAACAGGAGGGCTGACTTAACAGTTTATGCTGAACTGGACAGCTGACATATATGCCACATGGAGGGTGGTAATGTGCCAGAGTGCCCCCGAACAGTAACTGGTACATGCAAGTTTGCCTACAGGGACTGGTACATAAAAGTTTGCCAACAGTGACTAGTACATACATGTTTGCACACAGAGACTGGTACATACAAGTTTAACCACAGTGAATGTGACTGGTACATACAAGTTTGCCCACAGTGACTGGTAAATATGTTTGCCCACAGTGACTGGTACATACACGTTTGCCCACAGTGATTGTGACTAGTACATACAAGTTCACCCACACTGACTGGAACATACAAGTTTGCCCACACTGACTGGTACATACAAGTTTGCCCACAGCGACTGGTACATACATGTTTGCCCACACTGACTGGCATATACAAGTTTGCCCACAGTGAGTGTAACTGGTACATACAAGAGTGTTTAAAGGGCATCTATAGTGAAATTTATACATTGCTCCAATCCAGACATAATAAAAGGTTAGTGTATTCTGCCATATTCTTACCTTCCTCTGTGGCTCCATGTTTGCACACTGTCTGATTTACTGCAGGGCTCCCCACTCTCCCTCCCCTCTCTGGTCATTCCCCGTTCATTTAGTCCGGCTGTAAATTAAGCCTGTGAAACAAGCCGCTCATGCCGCATTAATCCTCCTACACATAACACATCACTCTAACCTTTGTAAACAAAAAAAACAAACCTCGGTATGTAAGTCTGTAGAGAGGAAGTTTCTCCGTTGTTCTGAAGATAGTACTATGTAAGGAATGGAAGGGGGGAAGGAGGGGAGTTTGGAGAGACAGAGTCCTGAATCACTGCAGCCCGGTCCCTTTGACAGGCTATAAATCAGTGAAAGCTTGCGGAGGAGGGGGACTTTAATTCTGTTTTTAACCCAGTATTTGCCAAGCATTTTTGAGAAGGAAGGAGTCATTGGGAGACTTGCTGTAAATCCTGTGTAAGCCTACACACTATACCGACAGGGGATTTGATTGACAGCTCAAGCAGGCGTGGTGTATTGAAATCTTCACTTCTTTTAACTTGTATATCTCAGGACAGAGGTGGAATCTGAAGAAAATAAAAGTACTCTGGGGGTTGGGGGAAATTATAGAACACATAGAAAGAAGGGGGCAAAAAATTAATTTTCCCACTATAGATGCCCTTTAAAATAGAACAAATATATGTTAGGAACTGGTAACAGGATTGTGGTAATAGTAGCAGACTCCACTTATCTGGAGGTGCACCCTCACTCACAATATAAACATCATACGCGCAAGAAAACAGCAGTGCGTATAAACGGGCAACACTACAAATATTTGCAAAAATAATCCCAAATATTTGATTTCATTTAAATTCAGGTCAATAAAGTGAATAAAGTGCAAAGAAAAATATTAAAAACACATTCCTTTTAAAACCACCAAACCCTAAATACTAAATGTAGATAGATTTATAGAACTCTCCGAACTGCAAACTTTCGGGTTTTCCAAACTCTCGAACATATTTTTGATGGTTATGGCTGAATTCAAGGGCTTATGAATGGCAATAATCCTTGAATGTAACATCCACTAACCCTCGAATTCGGCTATAACCCTCGAATTCGGCATTACGTAACCCTCAACTTCGGCGCTAACCCTCGAATTTGGCAATCCGTAACCCTCAAATTCAACGATACCCATTGACTTTAATGGATTTGTTTTCGAACTATAGAACTTTTACTAAAGTTCTATAGTTTAAAGGAAAAACGAACTTTAGAAAGTTCGGCCATCTCTACTTGGAGACCCTCCTAAATGCAAATATGACCCATATAATATCAATAAATAAGTGTTCTTAAGTACAATCCTACATAAATAAATATAAGGATAAATGAGAGGAAAGAACCCCCTATGAAGTCAGACAAACCGGCAGATCACTCAAGGTGGTATTGGTGTAGTTCCAGGGTAAGGCTAAGAGGAGCAGTTAAAAATTGAGGACCAAATGCCAGATGTGTTTTGTCCAGAAGATGAACTTATTCAATGGTGGTCACACAGTGACTGATACATACAAGTTTGATATTACTGTGCTAGGACTCTTATGATGGCAGGCAGGCAGGCAGGCAGGCAGGCAGGCAGAGGAAGGATTAGTAGACAGGAGAGATACACACAGATACTTCAGGACTTTAGTCACAAACTGAATTGCGGTTCCCATGCTTCTTAATTTCTCCTTCTCTCAGCTGGACCTGGAGTCGGGCCCCTAGCGGGCCTCCTCTTCCAAGCAGGCTCCAAGCATCCGCCTAAGTTGCCTTGTGGATAATCCAACTGCAGGAAAACGCACTATACTGCAGGATTTTGCATTGCCTGCATGCTTGCAATCGTGGTTCTCGTGTTTGTTTTCCTTCTTACAGCTGGACCTGGAGTTGGGCCCCTCAGTGGGCCCCCCCTTCCAAGCAGACCCCCAGGTTGCCTAGGTTGCCGTGTAGATAATCTGGCTATCCCCCCTTAGATTTAAAAAAAGATTAGATCCCTAGCTCAAGAACAATGACAAACATAAGGAAAAATAACATCAACTTAATTTTATGGAGACTTTTTTTTCCCATTAAATGGATAATTGGCTTCTATAGTCTTCTACTTGTCCTCTGACCTCTTTTTCCTCTTTTTGGTAAACAATGCACCAGATAGTGAAACGCGTATCGGATGTTTGCCGCAATAGAACAAGAAGTTCCTGGGAAAGATAGTGACTGCCGGTATCGGTTAACTGTTGGCCGCATAATCTACTGTGAAGCAGGTACCGCTCAGTGACTCTAAGACGGGGTGAAGAGGACAGCTTACCCCGACCGTAGGTGATCTGGTGTGAGTAGGGTTGTGCGGATGGGCTGGTCCTGGTAAGTCCCTGTATCTTTAGCCTGTTGGAGTGTATTATCAGAGTAACGGCATTATCGGTGTTTGTCCAGCATCCTAGTGGAATAACGGGACTTGTAGATTTGGACACTAGGTAGCGGTCCAGTTCTATTTTTAGCCGTCTGGCAGGTTATCCTTTTTCTTCTCTCGGGGATGGTCTTTTTTATCTCTCGGGAGGCTCAGATTTGGGGGCAATTTTATATTGATTTTATGTGTGATATTGTGCAACAGTGTGATGTGGAGGGGTTATTGTGTTCAATAAAGCTGATTTTTGTAGGATCCTTAAGTGGATTGGGCTTTTTAAGGGGGACTTTTTGAGTCTTTTGTCTTATAATGCATGCTAAATCTTTTGTGAAGTGTGCATAATTGTAACTTATTCAATCTGCACCCCCTAGGAAGGCATATCTTTACCTGGCAGCAGCCCTGTGGGTTTAAATGGGGATTAGATCAGAAGCTCAAAAAGAACCAACGAACCAACGAAAAATCGCATAAGGTGAAGGCCAGATAGGAGAACCTATGCTGCCTATAGGAGGGTTGGGGCATTTTGAATTAATCTTTTTAACTTGTTACTTTTGCTGCATTTTACTATATTCCATCTCTCATCTTCTCATACTTTCATCATCGTGCCTACATTACTTAATGATTATTTTTAATATTAATTATTTAGATATTTATTTGCAGTTGATATTCTACATTTTCTCTTAATTTTTGAAAATTCAAATTATTTCTTTCCTTTTGCAATGTCACGCTGAGGTCAAACTAAGCAACCATCTCATTCCTTCTTTCCGGGATTCTCACTTCCTTGTTATGTTCCTAACAATAAAATCTATATCATTACCTGTTGGGTGATTCAGACACACTTACATGGTGATGCACCGCTCCTGTTCTGGAGTTTGAGGGGCATATGTATAAACGATTGCTAGTTTCCCCAGTTTGCTATCGTAATGATATAAAACCGCTCATTTTCTCTTTCACCTTTGTGGAAAAGTATCGCTGCGGCGATGTGTGACGATAGTTCTCACCTTATTCATTGCAATAAGTGTGTTATCATTGCGAAAAGAGACAAAAGAGATTGCTCACTAGTATAATTCCAGAGCTATTTTTGTCTTTTTTTTATTTAAAGCCATTTATAAATAGGTGAAAATTCGCCTTTTTTCCCCTTTTCTCCCTTTTGTTGCATTTTTTGCAGTTTTACCAGAATTTTGGCCAAACATCATTACTGGAATGTTCCATTAACATGACTATTTCTTACACAGCACTATGGTATGTTCCCATATTAATGGAACTGGTTTGGTAATTAGCTGCATTTTGCTGAAAATAAACAATGCTAAAAAATGTCCTATTAATAAAAAGAAGAAAAAGAAAGAAGATTCGCCTTTTGAGTTTTACACTATTTATTATATTTTTGGCTGAAAAAAACACCAAGGGCCATATTTATAAACGTCCGATAATAGCGACGTGAAATTACCGCCGCACATCGCCGCAGAAAAAGTACCGCTGTCGCCATATTTATAATGGCGAGCGGCATCCCGGCGAAATGTTTCGCGGCCACGATTTGCGGCAGTAATTTAAACTATCTTTGCGGCGATACTGCACTAAGTACAATACCGCAGCGAATCCCGGAGCAGGGGGCTGGGAGGGGATGCCGGGAAAGGATCGCCGCGGGTGGTCGCATTCCTCAAAGAGGGGCGGCGGGGTGTTACTACCCCGCCCTCGCCCCCCGTGGCGGATGCGACCACGCGCCGCAACCCCTTCCCAGCAGCCCCTCCCAGCCCCCCGCCCCGTACTCTCGCGGGGAGAGTAATCAGAAATTTTATGAAATCTGATTGGTTAATGTAAAACATGTAAACCAAGCATTAAAAAATTGACCAATCAGAAACGGATTAGGGTTTTCTGCAAACCTATATAAGCAAGTGCACTCCGCCGCAGACCACAGATGCCATCACAGTAGATGGCTGAAGAAAGAAGCGGCTGGCAACATCGGCTCCGCTGAGGCCGGCGGTGCCAGCGGGCTCACTGGCGGCCGCAGTGAGCCTGCCTGGCATCGGCGACCTCAGTGGAGCCGATGTTGCCAGCCCGAAGATGGCGCGATGGATCAAGACGCCGGCAACATCGGCCTCGTCGAGGCCGCCGGCACCTGCAGGGGTACCTCTCGAGAGTCAGCAGCCTCAGCAGAGCTGGTGTCGCCAGATGGAAGAAAGAAGACGCTGCTAAAGGACTCTTTTAAGAGACACTCACTGGGGGTAGTAGTGAATAGTGAAAAGTCCAAACTTGGCAAAAAAGCCGTGTTAAAGAAGGTGAAAAGTTACGAACATTTATAAATATGCCACGCTAAACTTGACTTAAACTCCATTATTGCGGCGGCTGCGTGACTAACATGAACGTTAACTGCACAGCCGCCGCAAGCGATGTTAGATACTGAAAGCGGCATTCTATTGTGGCACTTTAAGCACCAGCTTATAGCTGGCTTTAAAAGTGGCGTAATAGAAAACGACAGTTAGCAATGCTCCTAGAGACGCTATTGGCATATAACATCGCCGGGCTTTTTGCACCGAGTGGCAGATAGTGGCCCTTGGTGCATGCCCTGTTAGTATTCTACTGAGCAACTGACTGTTATGGTGCAGGGCAATATTAGGTATCCTTCAGAAAGGACATTACCGTAGTAATTTGCACAACAAATTAATGCAGGGGTGTAGCTACCAGGGGTGCAGGGGATGTGAACGCACCAGGGCCCTTGGCCAAGAAGGGGGCCCCATTTTGTGCTAAGGTTCCAAAACTACCAGTCTGTGTGCCAACTGTTTTACCAGTGACTGGCTGTGTGCAGTGCCAGTTTCCCAACCAGTTTATCAGTGTCTGCATGCCAAGCATTTAACCAGTCTTTGTGCCAACTATTTTACCAGTGGTTATTTACAAAGCATTTTACCACTCTCTGTGTGCTTTTTACTAGCGTCAGTTGGTTAGTTATTTTAGAAGGTTTGAGGATCTAAGTTTAGAAATACTGTTTGAATCTGATTGAATAGTCTTGCTAGGTGTATGGGTAAAGTATGTTTGTCTGATTTAAAATGAGTTGAATTTGGATGTTTTTTTTGGAAATGATTATTTGGTTTGCAGTGCCAATTTGTGTTTGCGGCGGTGTTGGGGGGCCCATGCCCAAATTTTGCATCAGGGCCCATAAGTCTGTAGCTTCGCCACTGAATTAATGAATGCGTAGAGATGGCCGAATTTATGAAAATCTGGTCCAATTTAGGATTTTTGAACATCTGGAAAAGTTTGAAGATTGGAAATTCCTAAATCAGACCCATTAGTGTCAATGGGGACAAATAGTTTGAAAAGTTTGAATTAAAATAAAGTTAAAATAGCAATGGTAACTTATAGAGATGGGATCCGGGTTCGACACGATCCCGGATCCAACACGGAACCCCTCGTTTCCGAAATCCAAAAGATCCGTCCGAATCCGGACGGATCCTCCAGATTTCGGAACTTTGGAAGACATTTTTGATAATTATCGAAAGTACGGGACTATTTTCGAAAATAGCCCCGAACGTTCAAAAATTATCGAAAATTCGATCGGAGACCATTTTCGATTTCCCGATTGTATTTTCGAAAATCGAATGTTTGAGGCAATTTTTGAAAATTATCGAGAATAGCCCCGAACATTCGAAAATACGAGAGTTTTATTACATATCGTCCTGTCTCTAAGCATAATGAAAGATCTGGCCACTGACATTGTGTTTGACCATTTGTCACCTACGGTGTTAGGTGGCATTACGTGAAATTCATGTGAACATCTTTCAAATAGTTCTAAAAGGTTTATATGATGGAAAGTAAAAGAGGCTTCAGCACAGGGTGTTCCTGCTTTACACGTCAGACCTACAATACATGGATCCTCCAGGCTGGTATTACAGTAACAATAACAAACATTCACTTGTGTCTAGCAACTTGTTCAAAGAAATAGGGATGAATGGAAAAGAATGGACCCATATGATTGGAAGAGTGGATTTTCTGCTTAAAGGAACTGTAAACCAAAAAAACAAGTGTTGCCAATCGTTTCTATTATTCACAGGGAGGTGAGAACGCTTATTTCACCTCCCTGTGAAAAATAGTTTGCTCAGGGGACACAGCCGAACTTACCTTACCTGGCACTCCACTCGCTCCTTCTGATCTGACAGCCGTGTTGCCCCTGTCTCCCGACCAGCGCCTATCTTTGGGGCTGCATGCCCGGCAATGGACAAAAGATAGGCGCGCGATCGGGAGAGCAGGACACCGCGGCTGTCAAATCAGAAGGAGCTGCGAGTCGAGCGCCAGGTAAGGTAAGTTCGGCTGTGTCCCCTGAGCAAACTATTGTTCACAGGGAGGTGGGAATGAGCTTCTTACCTCCCTGTGAATAATAGAAACGATTGGCAAACACTTATTTTTTTAAGTTTACAGTTCATTTAACTGAATCCTCATCTTTTAAATACATACTGATAGTTGTTCCAGTAAAAGGACTGCAGTTAACCACTAGCAACATTAGCACACATGTTCATAAAGGCAGGAAATAGACCATTAAGATACAAATTAAATCTGACACAGATTAGTTAATCCTGATGTTAACCAACCAAAAGTAATCGATAGGTGATTATGGTATATTTTTTAAGCTTTTGATTTAATTTTAATTGCTCCCCTCTTCAGTACTGGCACTAGTGCATATTGGAACTGTACAGTACAGTGTGTAGTGACAGTGAGTTTTGTCACCCTACAGTAGTTAAATTGATTGTAGCTGTATTAGTGCACTTGTAGCGAACAAGAAGATGAGAGTAAAGGTTCGTACACACGTGCGATCACGGGTCCCGACCCGCTACGCACGATGTGTACGAACATCAGTGTATAGGGCCTTTATAGGCCGAAACAGACGGTCTTTCGGGGATCCGCCAAGTTGGTCATTCGGTGATCCCCGACCGAACGTCCATTTCGGTCGATAAAGCCAAAGGGTAAGAGATCTGAACTGACCTGAGAATATAATTAACTCAGCTGTGCATAATCTGTAATTTAGTTTGTCTTTTAACTTACCTCTGTTCTTTAATAACCTTGTAAAGATCCCATGATAACACTTTCAGAGAGATTCAATGAAAGTTCTTATTGTTAAATATGGTGCAAATTTTTCCCCAACTAATCAGATTGTAGCTTTCAAATGTTAAATAAGATCTGATTGGTTGGGGCAAAAAAAAGGCCCCATTTTTAATGATTAGAACTTTTATTGAATTTCCCTGTTAGTTTCCATAATAGTAAGGAATATTTTATAATTGGTGCTCTGTTACTTGATTGCCTTAAGATTGCCATACACAGGCAGACTGTCGTATTGAGAGTATTACAATTGGTAAATTAGAACATGCATGTCTTTATAGTTTATTATATAGTTATTTGGTCTATTATTGTACATGGGATTAGCCATTAGTGCCCCTATAGTTGACTTCATTAATGCATGTGGTAATAACCTGCTCTTTTTGGTCAGGATCAATCATTCCTTTAGCATATACAGGCAGCTATTGGTGAATTTCCTTTCATAATTCATTAATTGTACATTTTATACTTTCTATGCCTGCCTGAGGGCTAGGCCACACTGAAACGCAAACGCAAACGCAATAGCATGCGATTTCATGTGCGATCTTCGTTGCGTTTGCGATTGCGATTTCTTCAATAAGTATAGGAAAACGCATGCGATTGCGATTAAAAATGCAGAACGCAAAACGCAATCGCACCGAAAAACGCGCGTTTTTTTTGCGTTGCCGCGTTTTCAATAATTTTAGAAAATCGCAAGCGCAATCGCAAACGCAAGCGCAAACGCAAAAAAAACGCAGCAGTGTGGCCTAGCCCTTATACTTCTCATTTGGTGTTAGTCAGAGAAGTAATAAATGATCGCACATTTTACAAACAAACTCACTTTATCAGCCTAAAGTGTATCCATGATCATATTTGCATAGTTTGTGTATAGATTCAGACTTAAAGGCACAAAAATAAATTAGAATCTATCCAAACTGTGATGATGAGGTCTCTACAGGTAAATGTAGGATTAAAAAAATATAAATTAAAGGGCAATTATACTGTTTTAAGCCAACCCCCTATCTTAATAGAACCCAGGGTGATAACCTAAACCACTAGATCCTCACTCCTGGACTTCCTCTAGATCCTCCAAACCAGTCCTTCAGTTATTGGTCAAACTGGCCAATGGGAAGACGTACTTATTGCGGATCGGTTTTACCCACTGGGCTGAACCAAACTGTGGAGGAGTCAAAGCCAGACCAGCATTACCATCAGAAATATGGAGGATCTAGAGCAAACCCAGGGTTGGGGACCTAGCAGTACAGGTCATCACCCTGAATACTATAAGCGAATAAGGTGGTTTGGCTGGGTTTGTAGGGATTATAATTCCCCTTCAATTCAGTGCCAACTCTCGAGATAATAGCTATTAACATAACATTCAGCACTCACTATTTGCTGGTGAGAGCAATCAAAGATTTAAATATCAGCCTTAAGGGGATGTTCACCCGTCCTTTTTTTTTAACATACTCAACACCCCCCTGAACCAAATTTCTCTCCTGTGTTCCTGAATGTCATGCTTTCCCGGGTGGCAGGCTTCAGTCAGGATTGTGGCGGTGACAACTTACATTGGCTGCACAAGCCTGATGCTTTATGGATCCGCAAGCTTATAAAGAGCACACAAAGCCATAAAGAAGGTGCCACAGAGCTGCAAAGGCCCAGAGGAATTCAAGGTAAGGTATCTTCACTCAGGAGCCCTGGGGAGAATAGGGCTTAGGGAGATAATAAATGAATGTTAAAAACTTTGTTAAGAAGTGAATGTGCCCCTTTAATGATCAGTGAGAGTATAAATAGATAGAAGTCATTTCTCTGGTCTGTGTCAGGATAAAGATATTTATTAACATTTATCACTGTTAGACAATGACAGTAAACCAGGTAACTTTTATTCTGCTCTTAGAAGATTGCAGTCTTGTAGAAAGGACTCCTAGAGCTATAAAGTACAGATCAGAGAAATGCAGTCAATTGAGATGGTTAAGATCAAAATCACCAAGATGAATGAAACGTCTTTTATAGCTCATAAAAGCTTTTTTTTTATTTCAATCCAACTTCACATACTTAACAATGACTAATCCATCAGCTATTACCAATTGTAGCTGTTTTACTTGTTTTACTTGCTCCTTCTAGATTGTGTTGAACCAAGGACAATGGACAATATTAATTACCAGTGGCCTTCTATAATAAGGACTTTGGGAGAAGAATTAGTGGACCAGTTATCAGGTGGCCATACACTCTAATGATAATGGCTAAATCCTTTCGGGGAAGGCCACCTTAATGCAACAACATGATATGCGGTAAATGTTTGCACCTATTATTAAATAAACTTGGATATATTAACTAGGATATAGTTTTATGTATATCCATTTTGGAAGGTGGGATGAGGAAGAGAAGCCGTTTTGCAGAATTCATGTACTGAGGCTTTTACCAAGGCCCTAAACGGTCCTTGTTCACCTATAAGGGACCCTACACTCTTCTATGACTACATCAAGTTAAATGTTCTGCCCAGTATATGGGGCCTCCTGTAAGTTGGAGAACAGGTGTTAGTAAGAAGAGATGAATGAACAAGTTTCGTTCTGCCACAGGTTCTGCGGAACTTATTAAAATGTATTTTATATTGTATACACTTGTATGTATTGAACAGCACTTTATGGAGCACTTATTAGAAAGCTTACGGTAATCCCAGGCATGTAGGATGAATTTGGCACTGTCAGATGGGCAGAGCCGGCCAACAGTACAAAAAGGGACACCGTTGAGCATTAGACCACGCCCTGATGAAGTCATGTGTCACGTGCCCATAATGATACGGTCAATGTATCTAAGGGTAAGTGATCTGAACTCACCTGAGAATATAATTAACTCAGCTGTGCATAATCTGTAATTTAGTTTGGCTTTTCATTTACTACTAAATGAGGGAGGCCATTTATCATATACCAGGGGTTGGCAGGCATCCCTATTTGGATGAGATTGTCCCGACTGCAGGGACCAAATCCCAAGTCCTTGCTGAAATCCTGCCCAAGGAAAGGACCTGGAACCAGAATGCCCACTCCCCATCCTGGAATGCCCCTAACCATTCCCACAGATTCCACCACACTTCCTGCTCTACACCCACAACACCACCTCCAACCCCACGCCCCTCCCACGCGGGGAATATCTGGTGAACCTGACTTGAACAAAAGTGGCTTTCTGATTATACACTTGGTTGTAAAATAATGGTGCTTGGTGCAATGCTTTAAATCCTTGTTGTAAAGTAGTGCATTCTGCTGGCAGTGGAAATCATGCCTTAACATACATATAACAAATATGTCCCAAAGTTCCTTGGAGAACACCATTATTTAATTAAATCACCATTCCCTGATCCACCCAGAGACCGCCATTTAGTATCACAGTGTTTCAGAACCACCACTAATCTTCACCAATAGACTTGCCCCTTTTGGGGTTCTCCTGTTTGAGTCGAACACCTCTCCTATTGGAACAGCTGGTAGTTTAAACTTTCAAATTCTAAACCAGCGGTCCAACCCTTGTCCCCTCGTCCTCTAGTTAGGAATATGTGGATCACTGGGAGGACCGGAGAGACAAATGCACTTGCAATGTGCTGGGTTCTGTATGCAGTTCATCACTAGCCTACTGGATTATTATTATAGTACCATGATTATGTTCTGAAGTTACAAAACCAGGAAGTTTGACTTAAAAAATTCTAATAATTGTTTTCACCTGCTGCTTAGTTAACGGGGGAATCAAATAACATCATTTCACTGAAAGGCACTATTGGCAATATTATCAGGAAATGTGTAGAGTGAGAAGCAACCCATGCCAATCATACAGAGCAGGTATTGCATAGCTTTAGGATTAGCCTGTATTGGCACAGATGGGATGTGACTGTTTTCTAAGAAGAAATTCTTTACCTTCTTTCTCCACAAATAATCCAGTCAGGGCTGTTTTTTCTCTTTATGGATTCTTTAGAAACTGTGCTGGTGACTAATATACATAAAAAGGCTTGAAACCCAACACTCACGCAAATTATATAAAACCCACTGCAACCAATACAAGAGAATTGGAAATGGAGACGAAAGGTTGAGTTTTATGTTAATTGCGACATATGCTGCCAATAAAAGGACAACTAACTGTAAAATAAATAAAATGGTATGCTTGTGAAGATTCTCATTCATCCAGGTCATGGTATATCTGTTGTATTCAATTAGATCAACTGGACTTGAAGTTAAGTTCTTGAAGACGTTTCGCTAGTCATCCGACTGGCTTTCTCAATTCAGAATGACTTGTACAAGAATCTGTGGCAATTATGTACCCTGGAAAACCCCAATTAGCATATCACAGCCAGGTGTTAAGGGCGTGATAGGATAGTGGCTAAGAGGTGTTATAGGAAAGCCCAGGGTAAGGTGTCAAAACAGCATTGTACATGGCAGACAGTTGGTGTCGAACCCCCCCCACCTCTATTTAGGCTTGGTTTCTTTATTTTCACATAAATGGCCTCCTTAACACCTCTATTGAACCAGTCACGTTCCTTTGCCAATATGTTAACATTACAATCTACAAAGGTATGTCCTTTATCCTTAAGATGCAGGTACACGGCTGAGTCCTGACCGAAGGAATTGGCTCTTCTGTGCTGTGCCATACATTGATGCAGTTGCTGTTTGGTCTCCCCCACATACAAATTAAAGCATTCTTCACTGCACTGCACTGCGTATTTGATGTCGCTTTTCTTGTGTTTCAGTATTAGGTCTTTCGGATGTACCAATTGCTGCCTCAGTGTGTTGTTCAGTTTAAAGCAGACAGGGATACGATGTTTAATTTCTCAGAGACCCCTGCTAAATATGGGATGACCATGTTCTTTCTCCTGTCTTGCTTTTCCCCTTCACTGTTGGTATTCGTGTTCTTTTCTTTCCTTCTACTTCTTTTGACAAAGGCCCAGTCTGGATATCCACAAGTTTTAAGGGCTCCTCTGAGATGTTTCATTTCTTTAGCCTTCGCCTCTGTGCTAGTGGGGATGTTCTCAGCTCTGTGTTGCAGGGGTCTGATGACACCCAGCTTGTGATCTAAAGGGTGGTGGGAGTCAAACATTAAATACTGATCTGTGTGTGTTGGTTTTCTGTAAACCTCTACTTCCAGTTTACCATTTTCCTTAACTTCTACCAAGCAGTCCAAGAAAGCCAGTTTGTTGTTTTGTATCTCTTCCCTTGCAAATTTGATGTTTTGGTCTACCGCATTAATGTGTTCTGTGTAAGCTTGTACTTCCTTCTGGTGGATTTTAACCCAGGTGTCATCCACATATCTGAACCAGTGGCTGGGTGCTATGCCCTTAAAGGTATTAAGCGCCTGTTTTTTCTACAACCTCCATGTAAAGGTTGGCCACAATGGGTGAAACTGGAGATCCCATAGCACATCCATGTTTTTGCTTATAGAACTTATCCCTGTATTTGAAATAGGTGGTATTCAGGCACAAGTCCAGTAAGGAACACACCTGTTCTGGGTTGACATCAGTTCTGCTGGTAAGAGTGTGTCTTGGCCTAGCCGTTTTCTCGCCATGTCAACAGCTTCCTTGGTGGGTATACAGGTGAAGAGAGATGTCACATCATAGGACACCATAGTTTCTTCTGCACCAAGTACTATATCTTCAATCTTGTTGGTAAAATCCTGAGAGTTCTGGATGTGATGCTTAGAACTTCCCACCAATGGTCCTAAGATGTTGGCTAGGTATTTTGCCACCTTGTATGTTATAGAGTTGATGCTGCTGACTATAGGTCTTAGTGGTGCCCCTTCCTTATGTATCTTTGGGAGTCCATATATACATGTATGTGCCTCCCCAGGGTAGAGGCGAAGATACATTGCTCGATCAATGGCTTTATCCTTTTGAAGCTGTTGTAGTAGGTCTATGACCCTTTTCTTGTAACGGCTGGTGGGATCCCTTGTTAAAGCCTCATATGTGTTGTTATCGGCCAGGAGAATGGTCACCTTATCATGGTAGTCTGAGGTGTTGAGTACCACTGTGCATCTTACCTTGTCTGCCGGTAGAATGGTGATACTGGAATCTTTCTTGAGGGATGTTAAGGCTCTTCTTTCCTGTGTGGTCAGGTTAGATGAAGGAGTTTTAGCACTGGCTAAGGCTGCAGATATCTTAAGGTGAAGTTGTTCTGCCTCACTCTGTGGTACCTTGTTATTGTGGATTGAGGCTTCTGTGGTTGCTATAATATCCACCACAGGGATGGCTTTAGGAGTGATGGCAAAATTCAAGCCCTTAGCAAGGACTTCAATTTCTGGCTGGGTAAGGGTCCTGTTAGACAAGTTTCTCACCCATTCCTCCTTGTTTGATGAAGTGACACTTCCCTCCTTTTGTAACCAAGGTAGTTGTTCTCCTTTGGGGGTGTTCGGGGATGACAGAATAGAGAACTTGTTCTGTTGCCTTTGTTTGCCCTTACAGTGCTGAGAAAGCTGTGCTTGTTTGGTGAACTCCATCACTCTTTCCCAGATGGACACAGGCAGCTGTGAGGCCAGGTTCTGCTCTAGTTGACTAATGTTGTGCATTAAAGCATCGACTGTAAAATGTGTCTGTCGTACCCGTTCATTTAGGAGCTGTGTTTGAGCCTTTTGCAGTATTTGTTTGTCTCTGATGCCTTTAACTGTGGAATCCAGACGTATGCTGCATGGTACTAGCCTTTGTTGTCTGCATCGGAGGTTAAATCGCAGGTGGTTTCTGTAGTCTGCCAATTTCCTTGCTGTCTTTTCATATTGCAATACAAGTTTGAGGATTGAGGATGAGGATGAGGATTCTCCCCAAAATGATTTGAAATATGCTTGTGAAGGTTCTCATTCATCCAGGTCATGGTATATCTGTTGTATTCAATTAGATCAACTGGACTTGAAGTTTAGTTCTTGAAGACGTTTCGCTAGTCATCCGACTGGCTTTCTCAATTCAGAATGACTTCTACAAGAATCTGTGGCAATTATGTACCCTGGAAAATCCCAATTAGCATATCACAGCCAGGTGTTAAGGGCATCATTGGATAGTGGCTAAGAGGTGTTATAGGAACACCCAGAGTAAGGTGTCAAAACAGCATTGTACATGGCAGACACCTATTTCAAATACAGGGATAAGTTCTATAAGCAAAAACATGGATGTGCTATGGGATCTCCAGTTTCACCCATTGTGGCCAACCTTTACATGGAGGAGGTAGAAAAACTGGCGCTTAATACCTTTAAGGGCATAGCACCCAGCCACTGGTTCAGATATGTGGATGACACTTGGGTTAAAATCCACCAGAAGGAAGTACAAGCTTTCACAGAACACATTAATGCGGTAGACCAAAACATCAAATTTACAAGGGACCAGTTTGTCGTCCTCTGCCATTGGTCCCACCTCATCTGACAGTTCATCAATGCATTTCATACAAAGTCCAGTCGCTCACTGTAGGAGCATGGAACATGCAGGATGAAGACAAAAACTTGGCCCAATACAAGACACGGACAATTTGCATTTGAAATATTAGGTTATTAAAAATACTGTAAATGTAGGTACCCTCTTGTGCACAGTTAGTGGTGTATCATTTCTGTAGGGCAGTGATCCTCAAACTGTGGCACATCTAGCTTGGGCTTAGTTCTATCATGCTTTTAATACTGGTCTCTTATTAATTACCCATGAACACTTGCATTTGTATTTAATTTGTATTTAATATTGATCATTTTCAAATTCTATATACAATGTGGCTCATTTACCCAGAGCCGCTGTCGCTCTGTGTAAATGTTCTGATTGTGATTCAATATGGCGTTTGCGAATGTCAGGATTTTAACAACAGTTATCAGCTGGCGTTAAAATCCAGCGCTAAAACTAGCGTGAACACGATATTGAATCACGAGCGTCTGATGCGTGGGTTACTTTTGCGTAACCCACGCATCCGACATTAATATGGAGTTAAAGTCACACTAGCTGGTAAATCGGCTCTGGGTAAATCGGCCCCAATGTCTATTATTGGTCTAAATTAGTCTGACAAAAATATATTGACTAAAACTGGCACACCTATGGTTCTAGGGCTTTTAAGAAATTTCATTATGGAAATCATTGACATGAAATCATATTTCTGTTGGGCAAGTCAAGTGCCAACATTAAAATAACTTAAGTATTTCTGAAGAGTTTCTTTACGTGATGTTGTTCAAACCATGGTATAATACAATTAGGATGATCTTGATCACTTTTCTGTTTGGCTGTGTGCAGAATCAGTTGGTATTTTGCCACAACTTGAGATCCTAAAATGCAATATACTCACCCTTGGGAGAACAGCAAACCTGGAGAAATCATAGGTAGTGCACAACTTGTGTCAGTGGCCCCAGTGAGGGGGCAGGAAAACGCAGCAATTAGGAAAGAAGATTTTTACTAGTTCTACTGTTCTCTCAGAGGTGTGTATATTGTGTTTTAGGTTTTCACTCTAGGTACAGCTGATGAAGGGGTTAACCCTTAAGTTCCCTTTTAACATCTAGTTGTTGGCAAGACCACTGGAGGGAGGAATACTCAACAAAGTAATTTCAAAAATGAGTGCTTTATTTTAGTGCTAAAACCATCCACATAACATTTCAGGGAATCTGGCTCCCTAGGTGTGCCTGGGGCCAAGGGCATAACTGCCAGGCCCCTGTCCCACCCCCCTCCACATACGTGCAATCAGCTCTTTAAAAGACCAGACCCGAACTTCTGTTTCGGTTTGGGAGGTTCGGGCCTGGTCTTCTAAACAGCTGATCGCACACATGTTTCATCACATCAGCTAACCACGGCAGAGGTTGTGGAGGGCCCTCCTGCCATCTGGGCAATAGGGGTGGCAGTAGTTACGCCACTGCCTGGGGCCCAAACCCCCCGAAATGTTGTGTGGATGGTTTCAGCACTAAAATAAAGCATTCACTTTTGAAATGACTTTGTTGAGTATTTCTCCCTCCAATTTCAATTACTGATACTCACCTGATGTGGCACGAAATTCAGGGGGTGCCCCTCACACATTTTATACACACTTTATACATATGTTTATACATAGTGAGCATTATACTTATTTGATGGGGATGTAGAATCATAAAAAAATAGCTATCACAAACAACTTAAAACTTCCAAATGCAATCCATAGCTTTTATGTGATACAAATAAATACATCTGTTGGCCCAATTTTGGTGTTTTCCCTTCTAGAAGTTCTAGCGTTTAACAGTGAAAAAGTCGCCATTAAATCCAAGCCAATTTAGGAGCCAGCATATTTCATTCCTCTAACCAGGTTTGTTTTATTAGGCGTGGGTGTGAATGATGACTGATTATGAATGTGCCTATAAACATGAATGAATGTTTCCATGTAAAACTAGATATTGTTTATATAGAGCAAAGTCTTCAGGTGACCAATATTTGCCAATTTTATAGCATGTTCAATATAATGTATTTTTATTATATTTTTATCCTTTAAACAATATTACCATGTAGTATTATAATCTAAGCTTATTTTAATCTCTGGTGTATTAGTATAAGGGATAATATCCCCCGTACTACTAAATATAACATAATAGCCTCTTATAATTCAGACCTACCCTGTTAGGTAAACATTTGCCTAGGCTTTGTCTGTTTTTTTTTTTAACTATAACTTTTTGTAGCTCAAAATCTCTAGACATTATAATAATATCCCCCTATATTTATGGATTAGCCTTGTGTAGATTGTATCTGTTAACTCTTCGCTGCCCGTGTATGGGTTTCACAATGGGCCAAAATTAGTCTACGCAAGGTTTCATACAGGAAAGCAAACTTGTAAAACTGGAATTCTGTTTGAACGGCAAAGGGGTAATAAAGATCCTCTTATTTCTCTGTATGCAGTCAATAAACTCCTATATAAAAGAATATCTTTACACTACGAAACACAAACTGCTAAACAAAGAAGGGGGGGCGCCTGTTTTTTTTCATCTAAACTGTGAAAGTTTCCAACAGGCTCACCTGCAAGTGCACATTAAACTCCAGATAAATATCTGCAGAGTTGGTGTAGCATTGCTGGTGTAATGGTGCATAACCAGAACAACGCAGGTCTCCTTAGACTTCCACCATCATTCTATATCTGGTGCATTACTTATATAGCACAGATGACGTATATTTAGATTAGATGGATCCCCTGAAGATAGAAAGGAGCAGAAATGTTGCTCCAGCAAGTACAGCCTGCTGCTGTGATCTATCAGAGTGTGGTTAAACCTGCCATACCTGTCAAAGTTCCCCTCCCTCATTCCACTAGCCCATATAAAATGAAGAGATGGACTATAGACTACATTCCTACCAGCAAGGTTGTCATTTGAAGAGGATTCTTTTGGTGAGGGGAATGTTATCACTATCAAACTAGCCTGACTTGGAAATCTTGTGATCAAAAGCTACTGTGTCCGCTGAAGGACCTCCAATATGGCTACAGCCATGGCACCGCTTTTCTTGCTGGTTCTCACCATTTGCCTTTTCAGCACTGGCTTTGGGGAAAATAAAGGTAATTTTTTATAATGTAGATAATATATGAATATATGCATTCTATGGTATATGTATATTATTAGACATATATTGTTTTATATATATATATATATATATATATATATATAAACTTGCATCAACTTGCCTAGAAATCCTGAAGCTCTCTTCCAGTACTCCTTATAAATTGTAAAATTTAAGGAAACCATAAGTACCCAATGTTGTCCAATGTTTGGTGACTGATGACATCATTAAACAACTATTATTACTGATGACACCATTTAGCACTGATGACATTTTATATGATACTCAAGTATATTATTGTGTATTATGTATACATATGATGTAAATGTGTATTAAATTAGATTTCAATGTTTATACTATTACAATATAAACAGGACATCATACAATTTGGGGATGTGGGATATACAGTGACAATGTGTTACTATGTGGGATATAAATAGACAGATATGTCACTGACATCATCGAAAAGAAGGCGACTTAACGTCGCCAATTTGTTCAATGAAATTATATAAATTATATAAACTAAAACTATCACTGTACAACACCCCAAATCTATCACTGTACCACACACTAAAACGATCACTGTACCACACACTAAAACGATCACTGTACCACACACTAAAACGATCACTGTACCACACACTAAAATGATCACTGTACCACACACTAAAACTATCACTGTACCACACACTAAAACGATCACTGTACCACACACTAAAACGATCACTGTACCACACACTAAAACGATCACTGTACCACACACTGGATCTGATGAATAGTGATGAATGATTCTATGCTGGTCATCAAGCAAGGAAGGACCAAAGTTCAAACCAGAATCTATTGAGAGATCTTGACATCCCTGCCCTTTCTCATATGTTAAAAGATATCAATGTATCTCCCTATGAACTGTTTACTAAGATACATATACATATATCTTGCTGAGTGTCAAATAATGGGTCCAGTTTTTAAATTTAAGCAAATTCAAAGCACACAGGCCCTAAGCCATTTAAACAGCGTCCTTCTAATAACAAACTTATTTATTTACTTCCATTGCTAGTCTCATTCTTGAGATCACTTTCAGCCTTTGGGCGTTTGTTTTGAGTCATTTACAAAACATAAAATATGTTTCGAAAATTAAAATGAAAAGGTTTTCAGAGATGAATTTGCACAACTGCCTAATGCCCAGGGCTCTGTTAATGGGCCCATCATGCCGTAACCTGTATGAATTAAGTACCAAATAAAATAATACATTGATACAAACTCAGATGGCAACCAATAAATCAAGCTTTGTCTATAAATCACTGCACGTTTTGCCCATAATGAACAAATACAGCCATTGCCATAAACTGGATAGAATTGGCTTTCCAAATGTCCACCATTTAACATTCTTCTAAACGCTGTGGGTTTATAATAAGGCACAGAGAGGATGTTCACTGGGACACTATGTTATCTTCCTTATTGCTTTCCATCCTAGAAGTGTCCAGCAGTTGTTGAATTACCATTCCCATGACTTTGGCTGCCAGGCTTCCCAACAAACACCTGGTTTATTTTTCTCCTTTTTATCTCCAATTGGGGACATTACCCAGTGTCCTTATATTGTATCTCTATAACACATATACTGGCATAGAATTGTACACAAACATTCTAAACCTTTCTGTGTAGCTCCACAAATAATAGTTAAGAAAACATTTTACAATCTGACTAATAAAAGGAGGCCCCTTAGGTACAATTTTAGACCTTTTTCCCAGACCGATAGACTACTGAATAATTAGTTGATTGGTTGGAAGAAAAAACTCTGCAGCCCCCCTGTGACTGATCCTGTGCTCTTCATCTTAAATTTACCAAGATGTTCGATTTGGACGTCACAAAAATATTTCAATCCTATCAACCGAAATATCAGAGCGTCTGGCTGATCGGGTCGAAATATCGGACCATGTGCACCCTGCCTTAAACTGCTTAATGTCCATTGAATTAAAATCCTAGTATGATCTTTAAATGTAACAATTTTGTTTCTGTTCGGATATAAAATTGATTTCCGTGCCTTACAGATTTTTGTGCATGCACTATTTTAGTCTGTAAGAATTGTCCTTTTGAATTGTGTGCACATACACAAGCGTACATCTCAGAGGGAACCCTGCCTAACATACTATAGTTACTTTTGCACAATTTAGGTTTTTGAGAGCTAGAAGCACTGAACTTCCGAGGTTAATATATTTTAACAATGTAGCCTTCGGAAATTTTAGGGCAGTGATACAAAGTGCTAGATTGCCACCTTAAATTCAGCAATGCAAGTTATGTTTTACATTGTCGATTTCATTTAAATTACAGAACAAAGCTAAAATAAATCAATTAGGCTAAATTTAAAAAAGTGTTTTTCTTTTAATTCAAGGAATTATTCAGTTATTGGGCCAGGAAATCTTAAGAGCAGATACTAAGCATAGGACATTGACTTCATTCCTGTCCAGTTCTTTTCTTTTGCTATGATAAACTTTTTCTTGCTTAGGGGCACCTAAATCATGGAGCATTTAACTTTGATGAAATTAGCTGGAAGACGTATAGGAAGACAGTGGACATGTTTCTTTGGACTTCAATTAGAAGGCCATTCAATTTTAATCCCCATAACAAAAGATTTAGGAGGAACCTGGAGTTGCACTGTTTGCCATTTTGGTATTTCCCAGTTCAAGAATACTGCTCCCTTACTGCATTCTAGTACACTGCTCCCTTACTGCGTTCTAGTTAACTGCTGTCTTACTGCATTCTAGTATGCTGTTCCCTTACTGCATTCTAGTATGCTGCTCCCTTACTTTGCTCTAGTATACTGCTTCCTTACTACGTTCTAGTATACTGCTTCCTTACTACGTTCTAGTATGCTGCTTACTTACGGCATTCTAGTATACTGCTCCCTTACTGTGTTCTAGTATACTGCTCCGTTATTGCTCTTAGAGTATACTGCTCCCTATACGGCATTATAATATGCTGCTCCCTTACTGCATTCTAGTATGCTGCTCCCTTACTGCGTTCTAGTATACTGCTCCCTTACTGTGTTCTAGTATGCTGCTTCCTTATGGCATTCTAGTATACTGCTCCCTTACTGCATTCTAGTACACTGCTCCCTTACTGCGTTCTTGTATACTGCTGTTTTACTGCATTTTAGTATGCTGTTCCCTTACTGCATTCTAGTATGCTGCTCCTTTACTGCGTTCTAGTATACTGCTCCCATACTGTGTTCTAGTATGCTGCTTCCTTATGGCATTCTAGTATACTGCTCCCTTAATGCATTTTAGTATACTGCTCCCTTACTGTGTTCTAGTATTATTGCTCTTAGAGTATACTGCTCCCTTACGGCATTCTAATATGCTGCTCCCTTACTGCATTCTAGTATGCTGCTCCCTTACTGTGTTCTAGTATACTGCCCCCATACTGCGTTCTAGTATACTGCTCCCTTAGTATACTGCTCCCTTAGTATTTTGCTCTTTTACTGCATTCTAGTATACTGCTCTCTTACTGCATTCTAGTATACTGCTCCCTTAGTGTACTGCTACCTTACTGTGTTCTAGTATACTGCACCCTTACTGAGTTCTAGTATACTGCTCCCTTAGTATACAGCTCCCTTACTGCGTTCTTGTATACTGCTCCCTTACTGAGTTTTTGTATACTGCTCCCTTACTGCATTCTAGAATACTGCTCCCTTACTGCATTTTAGTGTACTACTCCTTAACTGCGTTCTAGTATACTGCTCACTTACTTCATTCTAGTATACTGCTCCCTTAATGTGTTCTAGTATACTGCTCCCTTACTGCGTTCTAGTATACTGCTCCTTTACTGAGTTCTAGTATACTGCTCCCTTACAGTGTTCATAGTTTTTTTAGTTCTTTTCACTGATGAAGGATCAAGCAAAAGAAGTTAATAAATAACTTTTGGTGCAGAAAACTGGTTGGGTGCCATAGAAAGTATTTAAAATATAATGAGAGCTGAAAGATTGTAAGTTATAAAGCAGTTTTTCCACATTCCCTCCTAAAGAGTAGGGAGTATCCCCTAAGGGATTACTCTAAGTAACAATAGGTGAAGGTTGAAGAATGACTATCTACTATAGGTATCCTCTATGTACTAGGATGGTTTAAATATCCTTTCCCAATACAAGGTAGATGAACAAATTTTATCCCTTTAATACACAGACAATTTTCTTAAAACAGTATGAAAAAAGTATTTGTGACTTTGAAAGAAAAGATTAAATATGACTGTGGTCCTCCCTCAAAGAGTCTAAAACTGGATGGAAAAATAATCCAGAATGTTCACACCAAACATTGCACTTTGTTATTAGGACTTTGTTATTAGGACTTCCATTCTGATGTGATGGAAAGCTCTGCACTATTTGTGGAATTGTCTGTCTAGTCATTACTGAGTGGTTTTGATTAAACCTAGAAATTACTAATATAAACAATGCATCACTTGCAACTTCTTTGCAGAAACACATCATTATTAAGTTTATCTTTATATCTAAAAAAAAAATGTTACTGCTGTATTTTGTGGAGAAATCACCTAGAAAGCCAAGCGATACGTCCTTATAATCAGCAGATTATCTTATATAAGCCAGGACATTGACATTTAGCTTTTTCCCTTAAAATTAACACTTAAGTGTGATGACTGAATTCATTTTATGTATAGACCTCTCACAAAATCTGCACTACTGAAAGACTAAAGCTAAAATATAAAAGAGCCCAAATGGATTTTATAAATCCAAATCTTTATAATATTGACTTTGTATATCTTTTCCTCTGTGGTTTACAAACAAGTAATATAGTTGCACATGCATTTTATTAGCTATTTCTCCCTAATCAGGGTTAAAGGGTATTTACAATTCACTGGGGAGGAGCCCTGCAGGATTACAAATTATTCCTTTACAGTACCATAGTGTTACAACATCTATTCTGATCACCATTGCATAGTTTTGATCCCCTTGTACATTAATATTTCTGTAATATATTGAACTTGATGAAAGTGTGATTGTTTGCTAACCAATAGAATTTTGCTAATACCAATACAATACATCTTCTGAAGTTGAGCGCTTTCCTCTCTATCTCCCTCTGCTGGCAATATTTCTCATTGAGGTCTTTGGAGTTTGTGACATCAGAACCCAGTGGCCATGAGGAAAATTGAGGATTGTAATCAAATTCAGAAGAGGATTACTACAGAATAGGACTCTGGGTTAAGTAATGTGGGAAACCTCAGATAGAATTTACACACAACTGTCCTTCGCCCCTCCCATGACACTGGTAAGTCTGCTGTGCCCTGAGGTAGACAAGCACTGCCCACCTGATTACTGGTCTTTCCCAGAGCCTATATAGAAAGACGTATGCGGCTGGAAGAGATGTTTAGACTAACCATGGAAGATATAAAGTACTGTACATTTATTATAAACTTTATGTTGGAGCCACATTCTAAAGTTGTTGATTGAGAATACACAAATATGTATTTACATTATAAGACCCCAATCAAGTGAAAAAATATTGTCTAGGAAAATTGTTTACTGTGATTATGTCAGCCATATTAGATGGCAAAGAATGACCAACTAGATTGCTGACAATATATTGCAATGACATTGATTACCAATTGCTCTTGGTAAACCTCGCTACCAGAATTCAATACATGGTTCGTGTGTGTCTGTGAATCCTGAAAGGGATTCCCCTACTGCACTACTTTAACGCCAGCTATTAGCACAAAAACAAGCATAAATCATGTATATTGAATTCCTCGCACTGGCTGTGTGGGTGTTTTTTGCGATATCTGCACTGCCGGCACAAGGAAGGAGTTAAAGTTGCACTAAAGGATATTGAACTGGGTAGCATGACTTTAAAAAAGCCCAGTGGCTCTCGGTGAATGAGGCTGATAGTTTATTGTATTTACAGATTATAAAATATAACAGCCATACCAGAAAGACACATTCCATTGAAAGATGCTTTTACTGACTGCAGAATTTATCAATCTTTGCAATTACAGATGATTCATATACCGTTTAGTTAACTATCAAAATTAACTGATTTTGTTTATTTTCACTCCAACATGCAGATTGTAACTACAAAGGAAAAATCTTCAAAGACGGAGAAACTATTACTATAGACTGCCAAATATGGTAAGGATGTAGATGTGTCTTACAAAGTGTTTACATTTCCTCCATGTCACAGCGCCCCATAGCAAATCAATCAATTGTCTGTCCTTTAATTATACCTTTGCTCACTTGTTTACAAGGGATAATATAACTTTGGTGAAGCTAATGAATAGGTCCTGTGTTTTCCTATTAATCAGTTTAACAAGTTAACAGCTCTAATTTGTTTCTGACAGCTCCACCCACAAAGGCAAAATGCACATCATCGAACCAATTAATGGCCATCCTCCCTTATGTAAACAGATGTGTAGATAGACATTTGATCTTGTGGGTTAACAATGGAAAAGGCTATGAAAATAACACTTTTATGTGCTTTCTTTTTACTCCAGTGAGTGTTCTAATGGGAATGAAGAATGTTCAGTTGATGCAAACTGCAAAAGTAAGTATCCTTCTTGAAACTTTCAATCTGATATTGGTTTTAACGGATTTGCATGGAATGTGTTCAGACTGATCAGGGTCTAGGAGTTAGCAGTCAATGTAAAAGAGAGACGTCCATATCCAAATCATATCATCTGAGATTAGACAAGGTATAATAATCTATCATTGTTGATGTCAGATATTTAAAAGTTGGCCCACGTGTGAACAGTTTAAGTCTGAAGTATTTCTCTCTACGATTAGCAGATCTCATATGAATTTGAGTCTGCTAAAGAAGTACACATGTTAACTGTTGTGTAACCTTGTATCTTTTTTCCAAATAAACAGAAAAAAAGAATAATAATGCAGACAAAAAACCAGACCCAATCATTTATGATGACCCCCTTGTCATTGACGCCAGTAATAAATTACTCCTTTCGAGGGTCAAACGAGCACTGAAAATGCCAGAAAACTTTCTACAACATAATGACCGAGGTGAGTTCCCCAGTAGAGAAGGATTTCAGTAATTTGTCCCTTCGGAAATTCTATTATCTAGTTCCTCTGAAAATAAATATTTTGTCCATCCAATGACGTTACTTCTGAGTTCCGATCTGAATTTGCCCGAATTGTAGTTTTTAGGAAACAGCTCAAATTGTTATAAAGTGTGGTGTAAAAATGAAGGATGTGTATGCAATATGGGCCTCTTTAACTTCGTTAACTCATCCAGGAACCTTGGCACTTATGTGTTGTTTGCAGCTAACGCACAAGCCATCATTCCTGGACATTCACACCTGACACATTACCAGGAGAAGTTTAGTAAAGGGGTACAAGGATTGCAGGAAACCCAAACAACATCTGACAGAGAGAAGGGACTAGAGAAATCAAACTAAAATGACTTCATTTTAGCTACACACTGTATTCTTATGGGTGCACACAGTAAATAGAAGATTCTATTGGAAGTCGTCTGTCATCATTGATAAACTTCCTAACACACATTTCCGATGCTCTCCCTTTGGTGTTATGTGCTGCTATTGGCTCCCTATAAGGTCATTCAAAATTTTCACAGGAAGCACACTACCACGGTGTATGTACTCAACTTTAGAATGACTAAATAATGACTTGTGTTGAATAAACCTACCTTAAGCTGGGTACACACAGTAACGATAAAGCCCCGATACCGTCGGATACAACGGTATCGTGGCTTTATAGGTATGTGCCTTTCCCGAACGCTCGTTCGGGAAAGGCACTCAATTAAATTTCTGGTCTTCTGTATTATGTTAATTCTAGGTGGCAAAGGAAAAGATCATGATGAACATCGAGGCAGCAAGGAAAATAAAGGAGATCATGATTCCAAAGAAAAGACTGGTAAGCAGTTACATGTTATCAAGACAGAACATTTAAAGGGGAACTGAAGTCTCCAGACAACATTGTCCCAATAGACAAAGCACATTCACAAAATACAACATACGTTACCTCTGCCTTTGTTGTTGCTGCTGGGTGATGTATGAAATTAACATGTAGGTCAGTTTCAATAACCCACCTTAGCTGGGTGACTCCCAGCTAACCATATGGAATTACACTTCACATGCTCTGTAGTGATCAACAGATCAAATCAATAAAGCTATAGTAGCCTTGCTTCCCAGAAGCTGACAGACAATCATAAAACTGAGATCCTTCCTCATGTACTTTGTCTTGCTAAAAACAAAGCATTATACCACTATCCCAATAAGGCTATCAAATAGAAAGTAGTACATGTAAAAACTTTTGCTAGGAACAGATGAAAAAAAAGGCCTGGGGACCTCATGGGCTGTGTGATTCTAAAACATGCATTTAGACTAGTGAGTCACCACTACATATGCACCACCACTACATATGCAAAGAAAAATGGTAAATTCAAACACTAATGATAACATGGAAGCCAACCAGAACCTTCTGTTTACCTGTATTCTGTTTATTAAAGGTGGAAATATCGGTCTAGGTTTTGGTACAGGACATGATCATGATTCCAAAGAAATGACTGGTAAGTAGTTACATTCTATCAAGTATACAGATATTTGGATGCTGTTATTATCTTTATTTCTCAAAATAAACACCAACATTATGGGAACCACGGAACATTCTGTTCAACTGTATTCTGTTTTTTATAGGTGGACATGGTCTTGGCAAAGGACATGATCATGATTCCAAAGAAATGAATGGTAATTACATTCTTTTAAGAAATTAGATAGTTTGATGCTATGAGTCTCTTTGTTTTATTTATATATATATATATATATCTATATATATAATATATATATTATATATATATAAACCACACAATTGAACTATCCAAATCTCTCTTGATCTGTATTTTGTTCATTATAGGTGGCAAATCTGGTTTAGGATTTGACAGAGAACATGATGACCATAAAGGAAGCCACGAAAGAAAGGAACAAGATCATGATTCCAAGGAAATGACTGGTATGTAGATATGTTCAACTTTTTTTTTTTTTAACATTACTACTGATTTGTGATGTGAAACCAAGAAACTCCATCTATTGCTGGGAATAACTCATTTCATTCTGCTACTGGATTTAGGATAAGGATTTAACCTTACCCCCTAAACTATTCAAGAAGTTCACAATTGCTTTCTATGTATGCCCATTCATACATATACATGTAAATAGACTAACTGGTCTAAATTTCAATTACATATGATAAAATTATCCCGTTTTTGTCATCAAACTGGCCAAAATTTTGATCAATATTATCAGCCACGATGGGCCAATAATATCAGTCTGTCTATGGCTACCTCACGATTAATTTGAAAAACTGACTAATGTTCTATTACCCCTCTCTCTGCTTCCTGGTTCTTTTGTTATTGTAAATAGCTGCCAGTCATTGACTAAGTTACCCTTACATTTATATGGCTGGGTATAAAGACATTTACGTGTCATGGTATCAATACTATATGCATATCAACCAGATAAAACTATATTCATACTTAAAAAAACACTGTATATTAAGAAAAGAAAAACTACAATATAGAGAAATTGAGGGAACATGCTATTGGCATCTTTTACCCAATCTTCTGTTTCATTTTATCACTGTAGGTGGCAAATTTGGTGTAGGATTTGGCATTGGACTAGGCCATGGTCATGATGAACACAGAGGAAACAAGGAAGGAGATCACGATTCCAAAGAAAAAAATGGTAAGTAAATTGTTTCCACTAGTAAATAATAGACAAAACTAATTTTATATGTTAACTTTATATTTTGTGCTCATTAGAGATGGCCTAAACTGCTAGGTTTTGTTCTGTTTTCGGATTTTCAGATCTTGAGAGAATCCCAAAAATCCGAGAGCGCTTTCGATTTTTACTGAACGTTCAAGGCTATTTTCGAAAATAACTTCGAAAGTTCGATAATCCCAGAAAATACGATTGGAAACTATTTTCGAGTTTCTGATCGTATTTTTGTGGATTATCAAATGTTCGAGGATTTTCAAAAATAGCCTCAAGTGTTTGATAAAAATTGAAAACGCACTTTCAAGTCCCTCATAAAAGTTAACTTTAGATGTATTTGTTTGTTTAAAAGGCAGGTCCACCCTTAGAAAAATGTACTAGTTATCCCAACAGCTTTTGTCATCCCTGTGTTAAATGCAGTAATGGGAAGTATTACCCTGTTCTATTAGAAGTAGCTGCCTCCTCCCTTTGCTCTACAAGCTATTTATGGTTTTGAGCATGTGAAGAGAAGACAGTAGGAGGAAGATCACTTAATCAATTGGCTGTGATGCCAGATGTCATGACCATGATTAATGGTCTCAACTGGAACAGAGCAATACTTCTCATTGTGAATGTTTTGAGTATTGCATCTAACATAGAGACAAGATGAAACTATATACACATTAACAAACCAGTGTATTTTAATAAGAAAAACCACAACATAGAACATAGAGTAATAGGATAATAGCATCTTTACCCAAAAGTTTGTTTTATCTGTATTTGTCACTGTAGATGGCAAATTTGGTGTAGGATTTGGTATTGGACTTGGCCATGGTCATGATGAACATAGAGAAGGAGATCACGATTCCAAAGAAAAGACTGGTAAGTAAATTGATTCCACCAGGATAGTTTTAGTGGGATATTCCATTACCAACAAGAAATAGATATATCCAGGTAAAACAGACATAACAACAGGTTTTATTTGTTTAATCTGTTTTGATTTGTAGAAGTTAACATTACATGTGTATTTCTGTTTAAAGGGCATGTCCTCCTATACAATAAAAATATGCTACTAATCCCAACTGCTATTACTATCTCTGTGTTAGATGCAATAATGAGAAATATTGTACTGTAGCTTCCTCCTGCCCTTGCTCTGCAAGCTCTTTATGAGCTGGAGCATGCCCAGAGAAGGCAGCAACAGAAGTAGTTAATCATTGGCCATGATGACAGCTGTCAAGACCATGACTGACTGCATACAAGGAGGATTCAACTTTCCCTGTTGGCACATAGCAATACTTCTCATTGTATAACCTACAACTTTCTTTCCTGCTTCCCCCCTCTCTCCCCTTCAGTCCATACTAAACTCTGCCGCACGTATTGTTTCGCTCTCTAATAAACCGGATCCCAAATCTCCTCTGTACCGAACAACAACCTGGCTCCCCTTAAACAGCGCATTACATACAAAATCCTTCTCCTAAAGGGATTTAAATATCCTTTAAATCCCTTCGCTCTGCTGCTCCTCCTTTTCCTTCTAATCTCCCCATATGGTCTGCCCGTACCCTCCACTTATGCAGAACCAGCTCCTGTACAGACCTCACTCGTATGCTTCTCTCGCCTTAAACCTTTCTGTCTTGTAGCTCCCATCCTCTGTAATTCTATTCCTCTCTCTACGTCAAGAAAACCTTATTAGCAGGTTTAAATCTACCCTTACATCCTACCTATCTGGTAACCAGCAGTATAGATACCTATATATCTATATGATAATATACCCTTACATCCTACTATCTGGTAACCAGCACAGTATATGGTATCTATATATCTATATATGATAAATCTACCCTTACATCCTATCATCTGGTAACCAGCACAGTATATGGTATCTATATATTCTATATAGATAAATCTACCATTACTCTACCTATCCGGTAACAGCACAGTATATGGTATCTATATATCTATATATGATAAATCTACCCTTACATCCTACCTATCTGGTAACCAGCACAGTATATGATTGTTTTATTTGCACTGCATACGTCTCACTCCAGCACTTATACCCATTCCAATGTATCTGTATGTTACCCACCTAACTAGATTGTAAGCTCTACGGGGCAGGGACCTCATTACCTCTTGTGGCAAAGCTCTAGCACTTCTATTTATATTATTTATATATTTATGTACTGAACTATCTATGTGTTTATCCCCTTTGTATTGTCTTTTGTTACTGTACTACGCGCTGGCGTCCCCAAGTGGGCTATACAAATAAACATATACATACATACATACATTGTGAATATTGTAAGTATTGCACCACACTATAAAAGATGAAACAATATACAGTACACATTAGCAAACCACTGTATTTAATAAGAAAAACTACAATAAAGAATCGAGTAATAGCCTAATAGCATCTTTAACCAAATTTTTTTTTATCTGTATTTGTCGCTTTAGGTGGCAAATTTGGTGTAGAGATTTGGCATTGGACTTGGCCATGGTCATGATGAACACAGAGAAACAAGGAAGGAGATCACGATTCCAAAGAAAAGACTGGTAAGTAAATTGATTCCACCAGGATGTTTTAGTGGGATATTCCATTACCAACAAAAATAGAATATCCAGGCAAAACAGACATAACTGGTTCCATTTTTAATCAAAATTTTGTGCTTGTAAGAGTTAATCTTAATGTTTGTGTCTATTTAAAGGGCATGTCCACCTTGCAAAAACTATGCTACTAATCTGTTACCTCCCTTAGACCCAACCACTATATTAATCTCTGTGTTAGATGCAGTAATGAGAAGTATTGCCCTGTTCATTTAGAGGTAGCTGCCTCTTTATGCTCTACAACTGTTTATGAGCTGGAGCATGCGCAGAGAAGGCAGCACAGAGTAGTTAATCATTGGCCATGATGACAGCTGTCAAGACCATGACTGACTGCATACAAGGAGGATTCATCTTTCCTTTGGCACATAGCAATCCTTCTCATTGTATAACCTACACTTTCTTTCCTGCTTCCCCCTCTTCTCCCTTCAGTCCTTAAATACTCCGAACACTCGTATTTTTCCTCTCTAATAAACCGTCCTCGCCAAATCTGCCGTCTTGTCACGCCTCTAATCCTCCGTCCCAAACACTAGCGTCACTACAAAACACCATCCCTTACGATTTTTAAATATCCTTAAACCTCGCTCTGCGTCTCCTCTCTTATTCCTCCGATCCCTCCCAATAGTTCCTGCCCATCCCTCCACTTATCGCAGAACCAGCTCCTGTACAGACCCTCCACTCGTACTGCTTCCTCTCGCCTTAAACCTTTTCGTCTGTAGCTCCCATCCTCTGTAATTCTATTCCCTCTCTCTACGTCAAGAAAACCTTAATTAGCAGGTTTAAATCTACCCTTACATCCTACCTATCTGGTAACCAGCACTATATGATACCTATATATCTATATATAAATCTAACCCTTACATCCTACCTATCTGGTAACCAGCACAGTATATAGTTGTTTTATTTGCACTGCATACGTCTCACTCCAGCACTTATACCCATTCCATTGTATCTGTGTGTTACCCACCTAACTAGATTGTAAGCTCTACGGGGCGGACCTCATTACCTCTTGTGGCAAAGCTCTAGCACTTCTATTTATATAAGTTATATATGTTGTACTGAACTATCTATGTATTTATCCCCCTTTATTGTATTTTAATACTGTACAGCGCTGCGTCCCCAAGTGGCGCTATACAATAAAACATATACATACATCATACATTGTGAATATTGTAAGTATTGCACCAACAATACTAAAAGATAAACAATTTACATACCATTAGCAACCCATTATTTAATAAAAAACTACATAAAGAATCGAGTAATAGCCTATAGCATCTTTAACCAAATTTTTTTTATCTGTATTTGTCGCTTTGGTGGCAAATTTGGTGTAAAATTTGGCATTGGACTTGGCCATGGTCATGATGGAAACCAAGAGGAAACAAGGAAGAGATCACGATTCAAAGAAAAGACTGGTAGTAAATTGATTCCACCAGGATAGTTTTAGTGGGATATTCCATTACCAACAAAAATAGAAATATCCAGGCAAAACAGACATAACTGGTTCCATTTTAATCAATTTGTGCTTGTAAGAGTTAATCTTATATGTTTGTGTCTATTAAAGGGCATGTCCACCCTTGCAAAAACATGCTACTAATCTGTTACCTGCCCTTAGACCCAACCACTATATTCATCTCTGTGTTATGCAGTAATGAGAAGTATGCCCTGTTCAATCAGAGTAGCTGCCTCTTTTATGCTCTACAAGCTGTTTATGAGCTGGAGCTGTGCAGAAGAGGCAGCAGGAGGAAGAACAGTGGATCATAGCAGTTTATCATTGGCCATGATGTCACCTGTCATGAACATGACTGTAACAAGGCGGCTTTTCTCTGCTGAAACAGGCAATACTTCTTCATTTAACATTAGAAAAAGATGAAACTATATACACATAGCAAACATCTGTATTTTATAAGATAATAATAAACAACAACATAAACTGAGTAATGCGCTCATAACATCCTTACCAAACTTTGTTTTTATCTGATTCTGGTCAATGTTGAGTGGCAATTGGTGTAGGATTTGGCATTGGACTAGGCCATGTCAACTTGAACACAGAGGAAACAAGGAAGGAGATCACGATTCCAAAGAAAGACTGGTAAGTAAATTGATTCCACTAGGATAGTTTTAGTAGCAGAATCATTTTCATTCCAACAAGAATAGAATGTCCAGGTAATAGACAGTACTTATTTGGTTAGCTTGTGTTGTTTGTGGTTAATCGGGGTTATAAGTTTCAGTAGCCTTAGAGGGCATGTGGTTCCACCTTATAAATTGCTAGTGAACCTCAACGGTGTTTCTCTCTGTGGTCACCCCTGTAAGAAGTGTGGGACTACTACGCGGGGGGCGCGCGGACGCCCAACGGGGTCTTTATGCATGGCTCTGGAGTGGGGTGGGGATCAGAGCAGTGCGGGTAGGCGAACGCGTGGGGGTATTGCCCGTTGGGGTTGGGTCCCGTTGGGTGCGGGGTGTGGCGAGGACTCCAAAGGCCGGCCGTTCTCTAGCGCAACAGCAGGACACTCGTAGCTCATGGTCTCTCACTTTCCGGCGGAATGGCGAAGGCATGCAAGGCACCAAGAAATCTTTCATAAGGTGCCTACAATAGAACTTAATGGCCATTGGGGGATGCCACGGTCATACCATAGGAGGAGGGGCGGGGAGGCGCTCTGCTGAAACAGGCAGGACCCATAGTGTATCGAAGACGGTTAGGCTATAGTACTTTTTATTTAAGGGTCCACTGCCCTTAAAAGGGATCCTCGCGGGTGAAGGCAGTTTACATGTCATCATTTGCCTTAGTATTTAGGCCTACAGGGCCGTAGGGCGCAGAAAAGCAGAGGGGGGGAGGGAGGATGGCAGGTCGTGGCCGGAATCCCGTTGGGCTAGAATGAGTCGAATGTCGACGACTTGTAGCAACTGAACCCCGGTGGCGGGTGTGCGGGGCGGGTGGTGGATTCCGTGGCTGGAGGGGGTGGGGGGGGGGTGGGGGGGCGGAACAGTAGCATCAAAGTCATTATACTACAACATATTTTTCGGCCATCAGATATTGTATTTTAGAAGTTAATACAAATGAAATTATAATATGGAAGAATTGGATACAGGCTAACAATAGCTTCAACCGAGAACTTTGGTCATCTGTGTTTCTGTTTCATTAGGTGTCAAAAATTTTTTTTTTTTTTGTGTGGGGTGGTAAGATTTTGGTCATTGGGACTAGCCTGGTGAACACAGAGGCCACGAAGGGAGGAGATCCATTCCAAAAGAAGGGTCTTCTGGTGGGGGTAAGTTGGGGGGTTGTTGTGAAAATATTTGCTGTAACGGTTTGTAACAGTTTCATGTTGCAGCAAAATATTCTTTTATTAGCCAACTCCAATTCCTTCAGCAAAGGCCTATTCCGTCACACTGTGGTGTGGTGCTCTCGCCAGGGCCAGCTCAATAAAATGGCCATTCTATAAATGAGCTGCCTACGATTAGGAGCAACACACCTCGTTTACAGGGACCTCTACATTACTTGATTGGCTATTGGCCTTTAGTCAGACTGCAGAAACCATGCATAGACCAATGGAAACATTCTCGTAAGAAAACTATACTTCCTGGTGGACTGTGACTTGATGTCTTTGCTTGTTCTTTTGGCCCATATTGAAATGTTTGTCTTTACCTATTTTATATTCTTTAAAAGGGGACTGGCCATGGAATCATAGAGGGCAGCAAGGCACGTAATTGAAGTAAGCAGTTAATTTGTATTCCAAAAGAACAGCACAGGGTAGCGACGGAGAATCCTTGGTGTGGTCCTAGATCGTGGATTACGGGACACTTGTTTAGCTGCTAATCTGGGCCGAGGCTGGAGCCGGGGAAAAAGAGTAGGGGGGGTATTATATGTGCGACGACGGTGGCCGAGAACGAAACCAATTGCAATACGCAAGGGGAGAACCACTCATCACTACTGCTGTGTTAGTAGCCTATAGACACACATTAGTTAGGCACTTACATGTGGTGCCTGACGGAGTGAAAATCACTCGGAAACCTACATCTTAACCTTTACCTGGTCACAATACATGAGCTTAAAATGCCACCCACTAACTTTTCTTAATAGGGATCCTTGATCCGCGCAATTGGATTAATAATTTTTCTTAGCAATTGCGGGGGGCATACCCAACGATGGAGTGTGACGACACACGAAGATGACGGGGCTAATTTGAAAGGCTGGTGTGTGAAGACTGCAGAACATAGAGACATGTGTGGGTTTGGTGGGCAAATTCAGTCCTGGTGGGGGTGACCCAGACCGTTTACTGTGGCTCGATTCCTGCATGTAGATGACCAAGAACGTGCGAGAACAGGGACTCGAACAGCTGGTGACATTAAGCCACCTGCGTCTCAGACGGGAAGAGGAAATCAAATCACTCTTGATGAAGTACAAAACAGTGCGCGCGGAACATACTTTTGGTGATGTGAGAGTAATACATAACTCACTTTGTAGACACTCAGAACTGTTGCAAACTAGCGAATGTGGACATAGAACACGGAGCATGGGAATTAGGTACAAGTGGCGTGACAGCCGGAGGACAGGAAATCGGCAAGGAGTCGGGGCAGGACACTTCCCGCGGTACAAATAATGATCTCCGGTAACAACCTATATCCGTGTGCTCTTCATTTTGCTGGCTGTTTCTAGGTTTCTGTGTGACCTCAAAGGTGGAAACAATAAGAAAAAGTAAGAGCAGAAGACTCTACAGGGGATCCGCAAACCTTTGACTTGAAGAAAATCTCGGTAGGACGTGCGCGTGGCGTTTGTTAGTGAGGCGACTATGGGGGAGCAATGATAAATAACATTTTGTGTAGAGTCGAGTGGGGATTCTGTGGAACACTCAAGCACCATCCGACGGAAAAGCAGAGATAAACACTGACGACACTTCAGAAGAAGGGTGACGGGGATGTACAGGGTGGGGGTCGGCGTTGGTGTGGGGATCGTCGGGAAGATTGTTACGGTGAACTCAACCTAGACTTTTTGTTAATTTAGATTCTTTTTATAAGATGCGCAAAGACCTGAGGAAACATAAGGGGGGGTTAGACGGACATTCAATGAAGAAGACCGGTATGGCCCCAGGGTTAGCCTATATCGGTTTGTGGAAAAATGCGTGATAACTATTGTTATACATGGATCGCCTAGACGGGGGTGGATGAAATTAATAGATTAATATTGGATTCTGGGGGTTAATATATTAATATTGACTTCGACATAAAACCCATGGATGAAGAAAGCAGTGGAGAGAAGTAGACACAGTCCTGAAGACAAAGACTGTAATAAGCTGGCCCCAAGAATTAGCATAATTATCGGATTTGTGGGTGGGAATGGCTACGGGTAACTAGTGTTACGGTGATTCCCTAGACTTTTGTTTAATTGGTTCTTTTTAATTTAAAGGACAGCAAAACCTGAGGCGGAACAGGGTGACGGAAGTAGACGAACGTATCTTAAGGAAAGCATAAAAGCTGGGTAGGGTGGAGTGAAACCCAGGTTACACAATAATTGCGGTGGGGTTTGTAGAACAAGGAGACATAAACGGTACCTAATTGTTAATTCGGGAATGATCCCCATAGACGTTTGGTATAATAAATTGGATTTTTGCTTGATTTGTTAGAAGTGACAGCAAGAACGCTGAGGACGAACAGCATAAGAAAAAAGGATGGGGATTATACGAAAAGCAATTCTGAAGACAAGGGAAACTGGTAATAAAATAAACAGACCACACAGGTACCCATGATTGATGCTTTGGTGTAAAAAAATGCAGTGATACTTTGGGGTTTTCTGTGATCCCCCTAGACTTTTTAATGGTGTTAAGTAGCTTCTGTTAATATATTAAAAGAATTACAGCAGAGAACCTGAGGAAGAACACCGAGAAGTGAGATGGACATTCATAAGAAAGACAGACCCAATTACACACAACAATAATATCTGTGTGGGGTAATATACAGGGGGCTTTTAAGAAACCATTATGTTTAGGAAAGAGGCAGTCACGGGGGCATTCTATGTAGTAGGCGTTTCGTGTATTAGAGGATGACAGCAACCGAGGACGACAGCTGGGGAGGAGTAAGGACATTCTGAGTAGCAGACTGGTAAGTAGGCGGCGGTTATTCGAGGGGGAATGTGGTGTGAGTAAACCGGTGTCACCTAAACCTGTATTTGAAGGTATATCGGGTGGCGAACTGCCCGTTCGTTTCCTTGGATTGCTAGAAAATTTGTTAGCAAGATATCCAGCAGAACACCTGCAAGGACGGACATAGAGGGTAGAGCGCGCATTCTAAGGAAAAACTGTAAGTAGGGCCTAGTTGATGCAAAGAAAAAATGTGTGTGTAAAAGTTTCACCATAACCATATTTTAGTGTATAGCAAATCACCTGACTTTCTGTTTCAATGGATATATTTTTATTGAAGATGACAGGCAAGAACCTGAGGAAGAAACATAAGAGTAGTAGAGACATTCTGAAGAAAAGATGGTAAGATGACCTGGTCATAGTGTTGTGTGTGTGTAAAATTGCCATAAAAAAAGGTTAGTTTATGTTCATTTCTTCACCTGGACTTTCTGCTTATTGGATTCTTTCTTTTCTGAAGATGACAGCAAAAAACCTGAGGAAAGAACATAAGGAATCTGGAAAAAGGCTGGTGAAAAGTGACCCAAGTCATGTGTGTTGTATTGTGTGTGTTAGACCAGGTCTGTGTATGTGTGTCAAATTGGCACAAAACTAATAATTGCTCCTAGAATGTTCATTTTATAAAGCTGAAGACCTTCAGAAAGTAGTGAGGGATCCCCGAGAGATATCAGAGCAGCATCGTTATCGTTAATAGGAATCTCGCAACATGGAGAATCTAAGACTTGCATGTGCTACCGGGGTAACATTCAATACAAAATTTTTGGGTGATGTGGTATTTTGTGCACAACAACAGAAACTAAAATTGCACTAGAACACAAAAACAACGGTTATTCAATAAAATTTCTTATCGTTAAAATGGTGGTATTTTGCCCCAACCAATCAGATGTTAGCTTTCAAATGTTAAATAAGATCTGATTGGTTGGGGCAAAATTACCACCATTTTAAACGATAAGAACTTATATTGAATAACCCTGATGTATTTATTCTTTTACTGTTTATCAGCTTAGTTGCAAACACTGCAATGGGAGCAGAACCTTGTTTATAATAGATAGCAGTAGAGTGGGCCAAACTCATAAGTTCAGTCTGTTTTTGAACTTTCGAACTTCAGAGAAAGTTTGAAAACGGACCCATTCAAGTCAATGGGAGAGTGACAGTTCGAGCATTTTACAGATAATTAAAAAGTAACTTACTGTAATGGCTGTGGCACCTGGGAAATGGTCTGGAACATGTCACTATCACCAAAACCTGTAAAAAATACTTGTGGAACATGCAGCAATTGTCGGGTTTGGCGCAGTTACATTCGGGGTTAGGGCCAATTCGAGGTTACCGAACGATACTTTCAAGGGTTACTGAAATCGGACGATACTTTCGAGATTTACCGAAAACGAACAATACTTTTGAGGGTTAGGAACTATACATTCGAGAGTTAGGCGAAACGATCCGTATATTCGAGGGTGACCAAAACAACAACCTACTTTAGAGGGTTAGCAAATTGTTACATTCTAGGATTAGCGAACAGCCCGTAATTCTATAATTTCGAAAATACAGCCGAGTCTGGAAAAAAACGAACTAGTTGAATAGTTCGAGTTCGTCCGGACTCATAAGTTTGGCTTAAGCTCAGGTTCGAGTTCTAGTCCGTCCCTATAGCAGCAGAATCTACAAACAACTCAAGGGCCCTGTTTTTTGTGAATAAATAAGCTGAAATATAGCAGAACCTATTGAAATATAAAATGTAATATAATGAAAAAATGTATCCTCCATACATAGACATTTTTACAATCTTACCCAATACGGCAGTTTTTGTACCAATAATGTTGCAATACATTTTAACCATTATAATACGGTGTATTGGGAGCTGCTGTTATTTCCAGAACAAGTCAAGTTTCATCTTCTAAATAAAGCTTTTAGTGACTTTCCATTCCTCAGTTTTAAATGTTTTTATCTTTATTTTTTTTCTTTCAGCACCTGTAACAAAGCCCTTACCTGTGTCAAGAATTTGGATTGCCCAGGTAAACGCAATTACCATTAACTGCCAACTGTTAACTAATTATACTTTTACTATCGGACCCATGTAGCTAAAAAAGGTTACCTGACTGGGACCATGATGCTTTAGTCTTCTAACTAACTGCATCTAACAACTAACACTGCATCTAACTAAAACTGCATCAGCCCTTACGGCTGCATTCAATAGATGTTTGTTTGCACTACACTTAACTTTGCCTATTTGAATAGGCCACACGCGTTGGAAAATGGCACGAAAACATTAATTAGTGCCAAATCCATGCAAAAAACCACTGTTTAACGGGGAGCCAGGTTGTTGTTCGGTACAGAGGAGATTTGGATCCGGTTTATTAGAGAGCGAAACAATACGGTGCGGCAGAGTTTAGTATGGACTGAAGGGGAGAGAGGGGGAAGCAGGAAAGAAAGTTGTAGGTTATACAATGAGAAGTATTGCTATGTGCCAACAGGAAGATGAATCCTCCTTGTATGCAGTCAGTCATGGTCTTGACAGCTGTCATCATGGCCAATGATTAACTCCTTCTGTTGCTGCCTTCTCTCGCCATGCTCCAGCTCATAAACAGCTTGTAGAGCATAAAGAGGCAGCTACCTCTGATTGAACAGGGCAATACTTCTCATTACTGCATCTAACACAGAGATATATAGTGGTTGGGTCTAAGGGCAGGTAACAGATTAGTACATATTTTTTGCAAGGGTGGACATGCCCTTTAAATAGACACAAACATATAAGATTAACTCTTACAGCACAAAATTTTGATTAAAAATGGAACCATTTATGTCTGTTTTGCCTGGATATTCTATTCTTGTTGGTAATGGAATATCCCACTAAACCTATCCTGGTGGACATTTTACTTACCAGTCTTTTCTTTGGAATCGTTTCTCCTTCCTTGTTTCCTCTGTGTTCATCATGACCATGGCCAAGTCCAATGCCAATCCTACACCAAATTTGCCCACCTAAAGCGACAAAACAGATAAAAAAAAATTTGGTTAAAGATGCTATTAGGCTATTACTCGATTCTTTATTGTAGTTTTTCTTATTAAATACAGTGGTTTGCTAATGTGTCTGTATATTGTTTCATCTTTTATATGTGTTGGTGCAATACTTACAATATTCACTGTTGTATGTTATGTATATGTTTATTTGTATAGCGCCACTTGGGGACGCAGCGCTGTACAGTAACAAAATACAATAAAGGGGATAATACATAGATAGTTCATTACATACATATATAACTTATATAAATAGAGTGCTAGAGCTTTGCCACAAGAGGTAATGAGGTCCCTGCCCCGTAGAGCTTACAATCTAGTTAGGTGGGTAACATACAGATACAATGGAATGGGTATAGTGCTGGAGTGAGACGTATGCAGTGCAAATAAAACAACCATATACGGTGCTGGTTACCAGATAGGTAGGATGTAAGGGTAGATTTATCATATTAGATATATAGATACATATACTGTGCTGGTTACAGATAGGTAGGATGTAAGGTAGATTTATCATATATAGATATATAGATACCATATACTGTGCTGGTTACCAATAGTAGGATGTAAGGGTAGATTTATCATATATAGATATATAGATACCATATACTGTGCTGGTTTACCAGAGTTAGGATGTAAGGGTAGATTATCATATATGATATATAGATACCGCATTACATACAAAATCCTTCTCCTAAAGGGATTTAAATATCCTTTAAATCCCTTCGCTCTGCTGCTCCTCCTTATATTTCCTCTCTAGTCTCCCCATATGTTCCTGCCCATACCCTCCACTTATCGCAGAACCAGCTCCTGTACAGACCCTCCACTCGTACTGCTTCCTCTCGCCTTAAACCTTTCTGTCTTGTAGCTCCCATCCTCTGTAATTCTATTCCCCTCTCTCTACGTCAAGAAAACCTTAATTAGCAGGTTTAAATCTACCCTTACATCCTACCTATCTGGTAACCAGCACAGTATATGATACCTATATATCTATATATGATAAATCTACCCTTACATCCTACCTATCTGGTAACCAGCACAGTATATAGTTGTTTTATTTGCACTGCATACGTCTCACTCCAGCACTTATACCCATTCCATTGTATCTGTGTGTTACCCACCTAACTAGATTGTAAGCTCTACGGGGCAGGGACCTCATTACCTCTTGTGGCAAAGCTCTAGCACTTCTATTTATATAAGTTATATATGTATGTACTGAACTATCTATGTATTTATCCCCCTTTATTGTATTTTAATACTTGTTACAGCGCTGCGTCCCCAAGTGGCGCTATACAAATAAACATATACATACATACATACATTGTGAATATTGTAAGTATTGCACCAACACATATAAAAGATGAAACAATATACAGTACACATTAGCAAACCACTGTATTTAATAAGAAAAACTACAATAAAGAATCGAGTAATAGCCTAATAGCATCTTTAACCAAATTTTTTTTATCTGTATTTGTCGCTTTAGGTGGCAAATTTGGTGTAAAATTTGGCATTGGACTTGGCCATGGTCATGATGAACACAGAGGAAACAAGGAAGGAGATCACGATTCCAAAGAAAAGACTGGTAAGTAAATTGATTCCACCAGGATAGTTTTAGTGGGATATTCCATTACCAACAAGAAATAGAAATATCCAGGCAAAACAGACATAACTGGTTCCATTTTTAATCAGAATTTTGTGCTTGTAAGAGTTAATCTTATATGTTTGTGTATTAAGGATGTCCACCCTTGCAAAAACATGCTACTAATCTGTTACCTGCCCTTAGACCCAACCACTATATTCATCTCTGTGTTAGATGCAGTAATGAGAAGTATTGCCCTGTTCAATCAGAGGTAGCTGCCTCTTTATGCTCTACAAGCTGTTTATGAGCTGGAGCATGTCTGACGCCGTGTTCCTGCTCTCCCCAATCCCCTCGCCGATCTCGCGCCATCTTTTTTATTGGCTTGGCATAGCTCCCAAAGATAGGGGCGCGCGATCGGTAAGCAGGACACCGCGCTGTCAAATCAGAAGTAGCTTCGAGTCGAGGCTGCCAGGTAAGGTAAGTTCGGCTGTGTCCGCCTGAGCAAACTACTTGTTCAATACAGGGAGGTGGGAATGAGCTTTCTTACTCTCCTTTGAATAATAGAAACGATTGGCAACACTATTTTTTAACGTTACCGTTCACTATTAACTGAATCCTCATCTTTTAAAAGACATACTGATGAGGTGTCCAGTTAAAGGACTGCAGTTTTAACCAACTAGCAACTTAGCACACATGTTCACTAAAGGCAAGGAAAAATAGACCTTAAGATACAAATGAAATCTGACCTCAGATTAGTTAATTCCTGATGTAACCAACCAAAAGTTAATGATAGTGATTATGGTATATTTTTTAAAAGCTTTTTGATTTAATTTTAATGCTTCCCTCCTCTTCAGTACTGGCACTAGTAGTGGCATGATTGGAACTGTACAGACAGTGTGTAGTGAAGTGAGTTTGTTGCACCCTACATTAGTTAAATTGATTGTGCTGTATTAGTGCACTTGTGTGAACAAGAAGTGAGAGTAAAGGTTCGTAGCAACGTGCGATACACGGGTCCCGAACCGCTAAACCACGATGTTACGAACATCAGTGTATGGGATTTCCGACCCTTTATCGGCCGAAACGACGGTCTTTGCGGGGATCCGCCAAGTTGTCACTTCGGTGTGGATCCCCGCGACCCGAACGTCCATTCGGTCGATAAAGCCCAACGGGTAGAGATCTGAACTGACCTGAGAATCTAATTAACTCAGTGTGCTAATCTGTAATTAGTTTGTCTTTTAAACTTACCGCTTTTCTTTAATAACCTTGTAAAGATCACATGATAACACTTCAGAGAGATTTCAATGAAGTTCTTATTGTTATAAATGGTGGCAAAATTTTCCCCCAACTAATCAGATTGTAAGCTTCAAATTTAAATAGATCTTTGATGTGGGTGGGCAAAAAAAGGCCCCATTTTTCAATGATTAGAACTTTTATGAATTTCCCTGTTAGTTTCCATATAGTAAGGAAGTTTTTATAATTGTGTGCTCTGTTACTTGATGCCTTAAGATTGCCATACACGGCAGACGTCGTTATTGAGATATCTAATGGTGCAATTAGAACATGCATTGTCTTTATAAGTTTATTATATAGTTAGTTGGTCTCTATTGTACATGGGATTAGGCCATTAGTGCCCACTATAGTTTGACTTCATTATGTCATGTGGTATAACCTGCTTATTTGTGGTCAGATCAATATTCCTTTAGGATAAACAGGCAGTATTGGTGATTTTCTTTCATTCATTCATTAATGTTACATTTTATACTTTTCGATGCCTGCTGAGGGCTAGGGCCACACTTAAATCGCAAACGCAAACGCACATAGCTATGCGATTTCATGTGGCACTTCGTTGCGTTTGCGAATTGCGATTTTCAATAAGTATAGGAAAACGCATGGGATTGCGATTAAAAAATGCCAAACGTCAAAACGCAATCGCACCGGAAAAACGCGCGTTTTTTTGCGTTGCGCTCAGTTTCATTTATAATTTTAAAAATCGCAGACGCGTCAATCGCAAACGCAAGCGCAAACGCAAAAAAAAAACGCAGGCCAGTGTGGCCTAGCCCTTATACTTCTCATTGGTGTTAGTCAAGAGTAGATAGTAATAAATGATACGCACAGTTTACAAGACAAACCTCACTTTATTACAGTCCTAAAGGGATATCCATGATCATATTTGCATTTTTGTGTATAGATTCAGACTTAAAGAAGCACAAAAATACAATTAGAATCTATCCAAACTGTGATGATGAGGTCTCTACGGTAAATGTAGGATTAAAAAAACTATAATTAAAGGGCAATTATGACCGTTTTAAGCCAACCCCCCTATCTTAATAGAACCCAGGGTGATAACCAAACCACTAGATCTCACTCCTGGACTTCCTCTAGATCCTCCAAACCAGTCCTTCGTTATTGGTCAAACTGCCAATGGGAAGACGTACTTATTGCGGATCGGTTTTACCCCCTGGCTGAACCAAACTGGTTGAGAGTCAAAGCCAGACCAGCATTACCATCAGAAATATGGAGGATCTAGAGCAAACCCAGGGTTGGGGACCTAGCATTACGGTCATCACCCTGAATACTATAACGAATAAGGTGGTTTGGCTGGTTTTGTAGGGGATTTATAATTCCCCTTCAATTCAGTCCAACTCTCGAGATATAGCTATTACCATAACATTCGGCACTCACTATTTGCTGGTGAGAGCAATCAAAGATTTAAATCAGTGCCTTAAGGGGATGTTTCACCCTTCCTTTTTTTTTACATACTCACACCCCCCTAAAACAAACAAATTTCTCTCCTTGGTTCCTGAATGTCATGCTTTCCCGGGTGGCAGGCTTCAGTACAGATTGTGGGTGCGGGACAACTTACATTGGCTGCACAAGCCTGAGTCTTTATGGATCCGCAAGCTTATAAAGGCACACAAAGCCATAAAGATGTCCACAGAGCTGCAAAGCCCAGAGGAATTCACAGGTAAGGTATCTATTCACTCAGAAGCCTGGGGAGAATAGGGCTTAGGGAGATAATAAATGATGTCTTAAAAACTTTGTTAAGAAGTGAATGTGCCCCTTTAATGATCAGTGGAGAGTAAATAGATAAAGTCATTTCTCTGGTCTGTTGTCAGGAAATAAATATTTTATTAACATTTATCACTGTTAGAATGACAGTAAACCAGGTAACTTTTATTCTGTTCTCTTAGAAGATTTCAGTCTTGTGAAAGGACTCCTGAGGCTATAAAGTACAGATCGAGAAATGCAGTCCATTGAATGGTTAGATCAAATCACCAAGATGAATGAGAAAACGTCTTTTATAGCTCATAAAAGCTTTTTTTTTATTTCAATCAATCCAACTTCACATACTTAACAATGACTAATCCATCAGCTATACCAATTGTAGTCTGTTTTACTTGTTTTACTTGCTCCTTCTAGATTGTGTTGAACCAAGACAATGGACAATATAATTACCAGTGGCCTTCTATAATAAGGACTTTGGGAGAAGAATTAGTGGAGACCAGTTATCAGGTGGCCATACACTCTAATAAATGGCTACATCCTTTCGGGAAGCCACCTAATGCACCAACATGATATGCGGTAAATGTTGCACCTATTATTAATAGCACTTGATACTATTTAAACTAGGATTATTTTTTAGTAGATATCCATTTTGGAAGGTGGGATAGGAAGAGACGGCCGTTTTTGCAGAATTCATTTACTAGGCTTTTACCAAGGCCCTAAACGTCCTTGTTCACCCTATAAGGGACGCCCTACACTCTTCTATGACTACATCAAGTAAAGAATGTTCTGCCCGTAATCTGGGGCCTCCTGTAAGTTGGAGAACGGGTGTTAGTAAAGAGATGAATGAACAAGTTTCTTCTGCCACAGGTTCTTGCTGCGGACCTTATTAAAATGTATTTTATTGTATACACTTGTATGTATTGAACAGCACTTTATGGAGCACTTATTAGAAAGCTAGGCGTATACCCAGGGCATGTAGGATGAATTTGGCACTGTCAGATGGGCAGAGCCGGCCAACAGTACAAAAAGGGACACCGTTGCGGCATTAGACCACCCCTGATGAAGTCATGTGTCCGTGCCCATAATGATACGGTCAATGTATCTAAGGTAAGTGATCTGAACTCACCTGAGAATATAATAACTCAGTGCTGCATAATCTGTATTTAGTTGGCTTTTCATTTACTACTAAAATTAAGGGAGGCCATTTATCATATCCAGGGGTTGGCAGGCATCCCTATTTGGATGGATTGTTCCCGACTGCAGGGACCAAATCCCAGTCCTTGCTGAAATCCTGCCCAAGGAAGGACCTGGAACCAGAATGCCCACTCCCCATCCTGGAATCCCCTAACCATTCCCACAGATTCCACCACCACTTTCCTGCTCTACAGCCTCACCCACAACACCACCTCCAACCCCCGCCCCTCCACGCGGGGGAATATCTGGTGAACCTGACTTGAACAAAAGTGGCTTTCTGATTATACACTTGGTTGTACAATAATGGTGCTTGGTGGCAATGCTTTAAATCCTTGTTGTAAAGTAGTGCATTCTGGGCAGGGAGGGAAATCATGCCTTAACATATAAAACAAATATGTCCCAAGTTCCTTGGAGAACACCATTATTTAATTAAATCACCATTCCTGATCCCCCCAGAGACCGCCATTTAGTATCACAGTGTTTCAAACCACCACTAATCTTCACCAATAGACTTGCCCCTTTTGGGGTTCTCCTGTTTGAGTCGAACCCCTCCTATTGGAACAGCTGGTAGTTTAAACTTTCAAACTAAACCACGGTCGCACCCTTGTCTCTCGTCCTCTGTTGGAATATGGGGATCACTGGGAGGACCGGAGAGACAAATGTCACTTGCAATGTGCTGGGTTCTGTATGCATTTCATCACTAGCCTACTGGATTATTATTATAGTACCATGATTATGTTCTGAAGTTAACAAAACCAGGAAGTTTGACTTAAAAAATTCTAATAATTGTTTTTCACACCTGCTGCTTAGTTAACGGGGGAATCAAATAACATCATTTCACTGGAAGTGCACTATTGGCAATATTATCAGGAAATGTGGTAGATGAGAAGCAACCCATGCCAATCATACGAGCAGGTATTGCATAGCTTTAGGATTACCTGTATTGGCCAGATGGGTGTGACTGTTTTCTAAGAAGAAATTCTTTACCTTCTTTCTCTTCTCCCCACAATAAACCAGTCGGGCCTTTTTTTCTCTTTATGGATTCTTTAGAAACTGTGCTGGTGACTAATATACATAAAAAGCTTGAAACCCAACACTCACGCAAATTAATAAAATACCCCACTGCAACCAACATACAAGAGAATTGGAATGGAGACGAAGGTTGAGTTTTATGTTAATATGCGACATATGCTGCCAATAAAAGACACCTAACTGTAAAATAAAAAATAAATGGTATGCACTTGGAAGATTCTCATTCATCCAGTCATGGTATATCTGTTGTATTCAATTAGATCACTGGACTTGAAGTAAGGTTCTTGAGACGTTTCGCTAAGTCATCCACTGGCTTTCTCAATTCAGAATGACTTGTCAAGAATCTGTGGCAATTAGTAGTCCTGGCTGGAAAACCCCAATTAAAGTCATATCACAGCCAGGTGTAAGGGCGTGATAGGAAGTGGCTAGAGGTGTTATAGGAGGCCCATGGTAAGGTGTCAAAAACAGCATTGTACTGGCAGACAGTTGGTGTCGAACCCCCCCCACCTCTATTTAGGCTTGGTTTCTTTTTATTTTCAACATAATGGCCTCCTTAACACCTCTATGACCAGTTCACGTTCCTTGCCAATATGTTAACATTACAATCTACAAAGGTATGTCCTTTATCCTTAAGATGCAGTTACAGCGGCTGAGTCGCTACCGAAGGAAGTGGCTCTCTGTGCTGTGTGCCATACATTGATGCAGTTGCTGTTTGGGTCTCCCCCACATACAAATTAAAGCATTCTTCACTGCACTGCACTGCGTATTTGATGTCGCTTTTCTTGTGTTTTCAGTATTGGTCTTTCGGATGTACCAATTGCTGCCTCAGTGTGTTGTTCAGTTTAAAGCAGACAGGGATACGATGTTTAATTTCTCAGAACCCCATGCTAAATATGGATGACATGTTCTTTCTCCTTGTCTTCCTGTCTTCTTTTCCCCTTCACGTTGGTATTCGTGTTCTTTTCTTTCCTTCTACTCTACTTCTTTTGACAAAGGCCCAGTCTGGATATCCACAAGTTTTAAGGCTCCTCTGAGATGTTTCATTTTCTTAGCCTTCGCCTCTGTTGTCTAGTTGGGGATGTTCTCAGCTCTGTGTTGCAGGGGTCTGTGACCACCCAGCTGTGATCTAAAGGGTGGTGGGAGTCAACATTAATACTGATCTGTGGTGTTGGTTTTCCGTAACCTCTACTTCCAGTTTACCATTTCCTTAACTTCTACCATGGCAGTCCAAGAAAGCAGTTTGTTTGTTTTGTATCTCTTCCCTTGCCAAATTTGATGTTTGGTCTACCGCATTAATGTGTTCTGTGTAAGCTTGTACTTCCTTCTGGTGGATTCTTTAACCCAGTGTCATCCACATATCTAACCAGTGGCTGGGTGCTATTGCCCTTAAAGGTATTACCGCCTGTTTTTTCTACAACCTCCATGTAAGGTTGCACAATGGGTGAAACTGGAGATCCTAGGCACATCCATGTTTTTGGCTTATAGAACTTATCCCTGTATTTGAAATAGGTGGTATTCAGGCACAAGTCCAGTAAGGAACACACCTGTTCTGGGTTGACATCAGTTCTGCTGGTAAGAGTGTGTCTTGGCTAGCCGTTTTCTCGCCCATGTCAAACATGCTTCCTTGGTGGGTATACAGGTGAAGAGAGATGTCACTCATGACACCATAGTTTCTTCTGCACCAGTACTATATCTTCAATCTTGTTGGTAAAATCCTGAGAGTTCTGGATGTGATGCTTAGAACTTCCCACCAATTCGTCTAAGATGTTGGCTAGGTATTTTGCCACCTTGTATGTATAGAGTTGATGCTGGTCTGACATAGGTCTTAGTGGTGCCCCTTCCTTATGTATCTTGGGAGTCCATATATAGCATGTATGTGGCCTCCCCAGGTAGAGGGCGAAGATACATTGTCTGCACTGGCTGTATCCTTTTGAAGCTTTTGTAGTAGGTCTATGACCCTTTCTTGTAACGGCTGGTGGGATCCGTGTTAGCCTCATATGTGTTGTTATCGGCCAGAATATGTCACCTTATCATGGTAGTCTGAGGTGTTGAGTAGTGCCACTGTTCTTACCTGTCTGCCGGTATAGAATGGTGATACTGGAATCTTTCTTGAGGGATGTTAAGGCTCTTCTTTCCTGTGTGGTCAGGTTAGATGAAGAGTTTTAGCACTGGCTAGGCTGGCAGAATCTTAAGGTGAGTTGTTTCTGCCTCACTCTGTGGTACCTTGTTATTGTGATTGCGGCTTCTGTGGTGGCTATATATCCACACACAGGGATGAGCTTTAGGAAGTGTATGGCAAAATTCAAGCCCTTAGCAAGGACTTCAATTTTCTGGCTGGGTAAGGGTCCTGTTAGACAAGTTTCTCCACCCTTCCTCCTTGTTTGATGAAGTGAACCTTCCCTCCTTTTGAATCCCAGGTGTTGTTCTCCTTTGGGGTGTTCGGGGATGACAGAATAGAGAACTTGTTCTGTTGCCTTGTTGTTTCCCTTACGTGCTGAGTAAGCTGTGCTTGTTTGGTGAACCTCACTCACTCTTTCCCAGATGGACACAGGCATGCTGTGAGGCCAGGTTCGTCTCTAGTTACTATAATGTTTGCATTAAAGAGCATCGACGTAAAATGTGTCTGTCGTACCCGCTTCATTAGGAGCTGTGTTTGAGCTTTTTGCCAGTATTTGTTTGTCTGCTGATGTGCCTTTAAACTGTGGAATCCAGACGTATGGCTGCATGGTATATGAGCCTTTGTTCTGCATCGGAGGTTTACAATCGCAGGTGTGATTTCTGTAGTCTGCAATTTCCTTGCTGTCTTTTCATATTGCAATACAGTTTGAGGATTGAGGATGAGGATGAGGATTCTCCCCAAATGATTTGAAATATGCTTGTGAAGGTTCTCATTCATCCAGGGTCATGGTAATCCTGTTTATTAATCTTAGATCAACTGGACTTGAAGTTAGTTCTTGAAGAACGTTTCGCTGAGTCATCCGACTGGCTTTTCAATTCAGAATGACTTCTACAAGAATCTGTGGGCAATTATGTACCCTGGAAACTCCCAATTAGCATATCACAGAAGGTGTTTAGGGCATCATTGGATTTGGCTAAGAGGGTGTTATAGGAACACCCAGAGTTAAGGTGTCAAACAGCATTGTACATGGCAGACACCTATTTCAAATAGGCAGGATAAGTTCTAAAGCAAAAACATGGATGTGCTATGGGATCTCCAGTTTCAACCCATTGTGGCCAACCAACCTTTACATGGAGGAGGTAGAAAAACTGGCGCTTAATACCTTAAGGGCATAGCACCCAGCCACTGGTCAGATATGTGGATGACACTGGGTTAAATCCACCAGAAGGAAAGTACAAGCTTTCACAGAACACATTAATGCGGTAGACCAAAACATCAAATTTACAAGGGACCAGTTTTCGTCCTCTGCCATTGGTCCCCACTCACTGACAGTTCATCATGCATTTCATACAAAGTCCAGTCGCTCACTGTAGGAGCATGGAACATGCAGGATGAAGACAAAAACTTGGCCCAATACAAGACAACGACAATTTCATTTGAAATATTAGGTTATTAAAAATACTGTAATGTAGGTACCCTCTTGTGCACAGTTAGTGGTGTATCATTCTGTAGGGCAGTGATCCTCAAACTGTGGCACATCTAGCTGGGCTTAGTTCTATCATGCTTTTATACTGGTCTCTTATTAATTACCCATGAACACTTGCATTTGTATTTAATTTGTATTAATATGATCATTTCAAATTCTATATACAATGTGGCTCATTTCAACCCAGAGCCGCTGCTGTCGCTCTGTGTAAATGTTCTGATTGTGATCATTATGGCGTTTGCGAATGTCAGGATTTTAACAACAGTTATCAGCTGGCGTTAAATCCAGCGCTAAAACTAGCGTGAACACGATATTGAATCACGAGCGTCTACGTGGACTTTGTCGTACCCGCATCCCCGAATTAATATGGAGTTAAAGTCACACTAGCTGGTAAATCGGCTCTGGGTAAATCGGACCCCAATGTCTATTATTGGTCTAAATTAGTCGACAAAAATTATTGACTAAAACTGGCACACCTATGGGTTCTAGGGCTTTTAAGAAATTTCATTATGGAATCATTGACAGAAATCATATTTCTGTTGGCAAGTCAGTGCCCAACATTAAAATAACTTAAGTATTCTGAAGAGTTTCTTTACGTGATGTTTTCAAACCATGGTAAAACATTAGGATGATCTTGATCACTTTTCGGTTTGGCTGTGTGCAGAATCAGTTGTATTTGCCCCACAACTTAGATCCTAAAATGCAATATACTCACCCTTGGGAGAACAGCAACCTGGAGAAATCATAGGTAGTGCACAAACTTGTGTCAGTGGCCCCAGTGAGGGGGCAGGAAAACGCAGCTATTGGAAAGAAGATTTTTACTAGTTCTACTGTTCTCTCAGAGGTGTGTATATTGTGTTTGGTTTTCACTCTAGGTACAGCTGATTGAAGGGGTAACCCTTAAGTTCCCTTTTAACATCTAGTTTGTTGGCAAGACCCTGGAGGAGGAATACTCAACAAAGTAATTTCAAAAATGAGTGCTTTATTTTAGTGCTAAAACCATCCACATAACATTTCAGGATCTGGCTCCCAGTGTGCCTGGGGCCAAGGGCATAACTGCCAGGCCCCTGTCCCACCACCCCTCCACATACGTGCAATCACTCTTTAAAAGACCAGACCCGAACTTCTGTTTCGGTTTGGGAGGTTCGGGCCTGGTCTTCTAAACAAGCTGATCGCACCATGTTTCATCACAAATCATCTAGCCACGCAGAGGTTGTGGAGGGCCCTCCTGCCATCTGGGCAATAGGGGTGGCAGTAGTTACGCCACTGCCTGGGGCCCAAACCCCCCGAAATGTTGTGGTGATGGTTTCAGCACTAAAATAAAGCATCACTTTTGAAATGACTTTGTTGAGTATTCTCCCTCCATTTCAATTACTGATACTCACCTGATGTGGCACGCGAATTCGGGGTGGCCCCTCACACATTTTATACACACTTGTATACTATTTTATAGCATTTGATCATTATACTTTTGATGGGGATGTAGAATCATAAAAAATTAGCTATCCACAAACAACTTAAAACTTCCAATGTGCAATCCATAGCTTTTAATGTGATACAAATAAATACATCTGTTGGCCCAATTTTGGTGTTTTCCCTTCTAGAAGTTCTCAGCGTTTAACAGTGAAAAAGTCCGCCATTAAATCCAAGCCAATTTAGGAGACCAGCATATTTCATCCTCTAACCCCAGGTTGTTTTATTAGGCGTGGTGTGTGAATGATGACGGATTATGAATGTGCCTATAACATGAATGAATGTTTCCATGTAAATAGATATTGTTTATATAGAGCAAAGTCTTCAGGTGACCAATATTTGGCCAATTTTATAGCATGTTCAATATAATGTATTTTTATTATTTTTTATCCTTTAAACAATATTACCATGTAGTATTATAATCTAAGCTTATTTTAATCTCTGGTGTATTTTTAGGGTCCTCCTTCCCTCTCCTATCCTACTATTTATCTAATTCGACCTCCCCTGTTAGGTAAACCTTTGCCTAGGCTTGTCTGTTTTTTTTTTTATCTTTTGTAGCTCAATCTCTAGCATTATATAACTCTCCCCCCTTTTTTGGTTGCCTGTGTGATTGTATCTGTTCCTCTTCGCGGCCCGTGTATGGGTTTCCTACATGGGCCTGTCTCGCGAAGGTTTCTCATCACAGGAAAGGCAAACTTGTAAAACTGGAATTCTGTTTTGAACGGCAAAGGGGTAATAAAGATCCTCATTATTTCTCTGTATGCAGTCAATAATCCTATATAAAAGAATATTTACACTACAGAACACAAACTGCTAAACAAAGAAGGGGGGCGCCCTGTTTTTTTTCATCTAAACTGTGAAAGTTTCCAACAGGCTCACCTGCAAGTGCACATAAACTCCAGATAAATATCTGCAGAGTTGGTGTGTACATTGCTGGTGTAATGGTGCATACAGAACAGCAGGTTCCTTAGACTTCCACCATCATTCTATATCTGGTGCATTACTTATATATGACACAGATGACGTTATTTAGATTAGATGGATCCCCCTGAAGATGAAAGGAGCAGAAATGTTGCTCCAGCAAGTACAGGGCCTGCTGCTGTGATTCATCAGAGTGGTGGTTAAACCTGTCCATACTGTCAAAGTTCCCCCTCCCTCATTCTCACTAGCCCATATAAAATGAAGAATGGACTATAGACTACATTCCTACCAGCAAGGTTGTCATTTGAAGAGGATTCTTTTGGTGAGGGAATGTTATCATATCAAACTAGCCTGACTTGGAAATCTTGTGATCAAAAGCTACCTGTGTTCCCATGAAGGACCTCCAATATGGCTACGCCATGGCACCGCTTTTCTTGCTGGTTCTCACCATTTGCCTTTTCAGCACTGGCTTTGGGAAAATAAAGGTATTTTTTATAATGTAGATAAATATGAATATATGCATTCTATGGTATATATGTTATTATTAGACATATATTGTTTTATATATATATATATTATATATTTTATATAAACTTCTTCAATCAACTGTGCCTACGAAATCCTGAAGCTCTCTTCCAGTACTCTTCTTATAAATTGTAAAATTTGAAGGAAACCATAAGTACCCAATGTGTCCAATGTTTGGGTGACTGATGACATCATTAAACAACTATTATTACTGATGACACCATTTAGCACTGATGACATTTATATGATACTCAAGTATATTATTGTGTATATTTATACATATGATGTAATGTGTATTAATTAGATTTCAATGTTTATACTATTACAATATAAACAGGACATCATACAATTTGGGATGTGGGATATACAGTGACAATGTGTACTATGTGGGATATAACATAGACAGATATGTCACTGACATCATCGAAAAGAAGGCGACTTAACGTCGCCAATTTTGTCAATGAAATTATATAAATTATATAACTAAAACTATCACGTACAACCCCAATTATCACTGTACCACACACTAAACGACACTGTACCACACTAAAACGATCACTGTACCACACACTAAACGATCACTGTACAACACACAACTGATCACTGTACCACACACTAAAACTTCACTGTACCCACACTAAAACGATCACTGTACCCACACACTAAAACGATCACTGTACCACACACTAAACAAACAATCACTGTACCACACACTGGATCTGATGAATAGTGATGAATGATTCTATGCTGGTCTCAAGCAAGGAAGGACCAAAGTTCAAACCAGATCTATTGAGAGATCTTGACATCCCTGCCCTTTCTCATATGTTAAAAGATATCAATGTATCTCCTATGAACTGTTTACTAAGATACATATACATATATCTTGCTGAGTGTCAAATATAGGTCCAGTTTTTTAATTTAAGCAAATCAAGCACACAGGCCCTAAGCCTTAAACAACGTCCTTTCAATAACAAACTTATTTATTTACTTCCATTGCTAGTCTCATTCTTGAGATCACTTTCACCTTTGGGCGTTTGTTTGAGTCATTTACAAAAACATAAAATATGTTTCGAAAATTAAAATGAAAAGGTTTTCAGAGATGAATTTGCACAACCTAATGCCCAGGGGCTCTGTTAATGGCCCATCATGCCGTAACCTGTATGAATTAGTACCAAATAAATAATACATTGATACAAACTCAGATGGCAACCAATAAATCAAGCTTGTCTAAAATCCTGCACGTTTTGCCCATAATAACATACAACAAGCCATTGCCATAAACTGGATAAATTGGCTTTCCAAATGTCCACCATTTAACATTCTTCTAAACGCTGTGGTTGTATAATAAGGCCAGAAGATGTTCACTGGGACACTATTTATCTTCCTTATTGCTTTCCATCCTAGAAGTGTCCAGCAGTTGTTGAATTACCATTCCCATGACTTTGGCTGCAGGCTTCCCACAAACACCTGGTTATGTTCTCCTTTTATCTCCAATTGGGGACATTACCCAGTGTCCTTATATTGTATCTCTATAACACATATACTGGCATAGAATTGTACACAACATTCTAAACCTTTCTGTGTAGCTCCACAAATAATAGTTAAGAAAAACATTTTACAATCTGACTAATAAAAGGAGGCCCTTAGGTACAATTTTAGACCTTTTTCCCAGACCGATGACTACTGAATAATTAGTTGATTGGTTGGAAGAAAAACTCTGCAGCCCCCCTGTGACTGATCCTGTGCTCTTCATCTTAAATTTACCAAGATGTTCGATTTGGACGTCACAAAATATTTCAATCCTATCAACCGAAATATCAGAGCGTTGGCTGATCGGGTCGAATATCGGACCATGTCACCCTGCCTTAAACTGCTTAATGTCCATTGAATTAAATCCTAGTAGATCTTTAAATGTAACAATTTTGTTTCTGTTCGGATATAAATTGATTTCCGTGCCTTACAGATTTTGTGGCATGCACTATTTTAGTCTGTAAGAATTGTCCTTTTGAATTGTGTGCACATACACAAGCGTACATCTCAGGGAACCCTGCCTAACATACTATAGTTACTTTTGCAAATTTAGGTTTTTGAGAGCTAGAAGCACTGAACTTCGAGGTTAATATATTTTAACATGTACCTCGGAAATTTTAGGGCGTGATACAAAGTGCTAGATTGCCACCTTAAATTCAGCAATGCAAGTTATGTTTACTTGTCGATTTCATTTAAATTACAGAACAAAGCTAAAATAAATCAATTAGGCTAAATTTAAAAAAGTGTTTTCTTTTAATTCAGGAATATTCAGTTATTGGGCCGGAAATCTTAAGAGAGATATACTAAGCTAGGACATTGACTTCATTCCTGTCCAGTTCTTTTCTTTTGCTATGATAAACTTTTTCTTGCTTAGGGGCACCTATCATGGAGCATTTAACTTTGATGAAATTAGCTGGAAGACGTATAGGAAGACAGTGGACATTTTCTTTGGACTCAATTAGAAGGCCATTCAATTTTAATCCCCATACACAAAAGATTTAGAGGAACCTGATTCAACTGTTTGCCATTTTGGTATTTCCCAGTTCAAGAATACTGCTCCCTTACTGCATTCTAGTACACTGCTCCCTTACTGCGTTCTAGTTAACTGCTGTCTTACTGCATTCTAGTATGCTGTTTCCCTTACTGCATTCTAGTATGCTGCTCCCTTACTTTGCTCTAGTATATCTGCTTCTTCTACGTTCTAGTATACTGCTCCTACTACGTTCTAGTATGCTGCTTACTTACGGCATTCTAGTATACTGCTCCCTTACTGTGTTCTAGTATAACTGCTCGTTATTGCTCTAGAGTATACTGCTCCCTATACGGCATTATAATATGCTGCTGCTCCTCTTACTGCATTCTATATGCTGCTCCTTACTGCGTTCTAGTATACTGCTCCTCTTACTTGTTCTAGTATGCTGCTTCCTTATGGCATTCTAGTATTGCTACACTGCTCCAACTGCTTACTGCTCTTATGCTACCTGCTCCCCTTACGCTCTTCACACTGCTCCCTAGCGTTCTTGTATACTGTTTTATACTGCATTTTTAGTATGCTGTTCCTACTGCTTCTAGTATGCGCTCCTTTACTTCTGGTTTCATATATCTACTCCCCATACTGTGCTTCTAGTATCTGCTTCTTATGGCATTCTAGTATACTGCTCCCTTAATGCATTTTAGTTACGCTCCTTACTGTGTTCTAGTATTTATTGCTCTTAGAGTACTGCTCCCTTACGGCTTCTAATATGCTGCTCCTTACTGCATTCTAGTATGCTGCTCCCTTACTGTGTCTACGTATAACTGCCCCCATACTGCGTTCTAGTATACTGCTCCCTTAGTATACTGCTCCTTAGTATTTTGCTCTTTTACTGCATTCTAGTATACTGCTCTCTTACCATTCTAGTAACTGCCCTAGTGTCTGCTACCTTACTGTGTTCTAGTATACTGCACCCTTACTGAGTTCTAGTATATGCTCCCTTAGTATACAGCTCCCTTACTGCGTTCTGTATCTGCTCCCTTACTGAGTTTTTGTATACCTGCTCCTTACGGCATTCTAGATACTGCTCCCTTACTGATTTTAGTGTACTACTCCTTACTCTATGTTTTCTAGTATATCTCACTTACTTCATTCTAGTAGTACTGCTCCTATTTTCTATACCCCTATGGTTTAGTATACTGCTCTGCTTTACTGAGTTCTAGTTACTGCTGCCTCTCTTACAGTGTTCATAGTTTTTTTAGTTCTTTTCACTGATGAAGGATCAAGCAAAAGAAGTTAATAAAACTTTGGTGCAGAAAATGTTGGGTGCCATAGAAGTATTTAAAATATGAGAGCTGAAAGATTGTAAGTTATAAGCAGTTTTTCCACATTCCCTCCTAAAGAGTAGGGAGTATCCCCTAGGGATTACTCTAAGTAACAATAGGTGAAGGTTGAGAATGACTATCACTATAGGTTCCTCTATGTACTAGGATGGGTTTAAATACCTTTCCCAAACAAGGTAGATGAACAAATTTTATCCCTTTAATACACAGACATTTTCTTAAAACAGTATGAAAAAAGTATTTGTGAACTTTGAAAGAAAAGATTAATATGACTGTGGTCCTCCCTCAAAGAGTCTAAAACTGTTGGAAAAATAATCCAGAATGTTCACACCAAACATTGCACTTTGTTATTAGGACTTTGTTATTAGGACTTCTCTTCTGATGTGATGGAAAGCTCTGCACTATTTGTGGAATTGTCTGTCATAGTCATTACTGAGATGGTTTTGATTAACCTAGAAATTACTAATATAACAATCATCACTTGCAACTCTTTGCAGAAACACATCATTATTAAGTTATCTTTATATCTAAAAAAAAATGTTACTGCTGTATTTTGTGGAGAAATCACCTAGAAAGCAAGCGATACGTCCTTATAATCAGCAGATTATCTTATATAAGCCAGGACATTGACATTTAGCTTTTTCCCTAAAATTAACACTTAAGTGTGATGACTGAATTCATTTTAGTTAGACCTCTCACAAAATCTGCACTACTGAAAGACTAAAGCTAAAATATAAAAGAGCCCAAATGGATTTTATAAATCCAAATCTTTATAATATTGACTTTGTATTCTTTTCCTCTGTGGTTTACAAACAATAATAGTTGCACATGCATTTTATTAGCTATTTCTCCCTAATCAGGGTTAAAGGGTATTTACAATTCACTGGGGAGGAGCCTGCAGGATTACAAATTATCCTTTACAGTACCATAGTGTTACAACACTATTCTGATCACCATTGCATAGTTTTGATCCCTGTACATTAATTTTCTGTAATATATTGAACTTGATGAAAGTGTGATTGTTTGCTACCAATAGAATTTTGCTAATACCAATACAATACATCTTCTGAAGTTGAGCGCTTTCCTCTCTATCTCCCTCTGCTGGCAATATTCTCATTGAGGTCTTTGGAGTTTTTGACATCAGAAACCCTGGCCATGAGGAAATTGAGGATTGTAATCAAATTCAGAAGAGGATTACTACAGAATAGGACTCTGGGTTAAGTAATGTGGGAACCTCAGATAGAATTTACACACAACTGTCCTTCGCCCCTCCCATGACACTGGTAAGTCTGCTGTCCCTGAGGTAGACAAGCATGCCCACCTGATTACTGGTCTTTCCCAGAGCCTATAGAAAGACGTATGCGGCTGGAAGAGATGTTTAGACTAACCTGGAAGATATAAAGTACTGTACATTTATTATAAACTTTATGTTGGAGCCACATTCTAAAGTTGTTGATTGAGAATACACAAATATGTATTTACATTATAAGACCCCAATCAAGTGAAAAAATATTGTCTAGGAAAATTGTTTACTGTGATTATGTCAGCCATTTAGATGGCAAGAATGACCAACTAGATTGCTGACAATATATTGCAATGACATTGATTACCAATTGCTCTTGGTAAACCTCGCTACCAGAATTCAAACATGGTTCGTGTGTGTCTGTGAATCCTGAAAGGGATTCCCTTACTCCTACTTTAACGCCAGCTATTAGCACAAAAACAAGCATAAATCATGTATATTGAATTCCTCGCACTGGCTGTGTGGTGTTTTTTGCGATATCTGCACTGCCGGCACAAGGAAGGAGTTAAAGTTGCACTAAAGGATATTGAACTGGGTAGCATGACTTTAAAAGAGCCCAGTGGCTCTCGGTGAATGAGGCTGATAGTTTATTGTATTTACAGATTATAAATAAACAGCCTAACCAGAAAGACACATTCCATGAAATAGCTTTTACTGACTGCAGAATTTATCAATCTTTGCAATTACAGATGATTTCATATACGTTTAGTTAACTATCAAAATTAACTGATTTGTTTATTTTCACTCCAACATGCAGATTGTAACTACAAAGGAAAATTCTTCAAAGACGGAGAAACTATTACTATAGACTGCCAAATATGGTAAGGATGTAGATGTGTCTTACAAAGTGTTTACATTTCCTCCATGTCACAGCGCCCCATAGCAAATCAATCAATTGTCTGTCCTTTAATTATACCTTTGCCACTTGTTTACAAGGGATAATTAACTTTGGTGAAGCTAATGAATAGGTCCTGTGTTTTCCTATTATCAGTTTAACAAGTTACAGCTCTAATTTGTTTCTGACAGCTCCACCCACAAAGGCAAAATGCACATCATCGACAATTAATGGCCATCCTCCCTTATGTAAACAGATGTGTAGATAGACATTTGATCTGTGGGTTAACTGGAAAAGGCTATGAAAATAACACTTTTATGTGCTTTCTTTTACTCCAGTGAGTGTTCTAATGGGAATGAAGAATGTTCAGTTGATGCAACTGCAAAAGTAAGTATCCTTCTTGAAACTTTCAATCTGATATTGGTTTTAACGGATTTGCATGGAATGTGTTCAGACTGATCAGGGTCTAGGAGTTAGCAGTCAATGTAAAAGAGAGACGTCCATATCCAAATCATATCATCTGAGATTAGACAAGGTATAATAATCTATCATTGTTGATGTCAGATATTTAAAAGTTGGCCCACGTGTGAACAGTTTAAGTTCTGAAGTATTTCTCTCTACATTAGCAGATTCATATGAATTTGAGTCTGCTAAAAGTACCCATGTTAACTGTTGTGTAACCTTGTATCTTTTTCCAAATAAAACGAAAAAAAGAATAATAATGCAGACAAAAAACCAGACCCAATCATTTATGATGACCCTTGTCATTGACGCCAGTAATAAATACTCCTTTCGAGGGTCAAACGAGCACTGAAAAGCCAGAAAACTTTCTCAACATAATGACCGAGGTGAGTTCCCCAGAGAAGGATTTCAGTAATTTGTCCCTTCGAAATTCTATTATCTAGTTCCTCTGAAAATAAATATTTTGTCCATCCAATGACGTTACTTCTGAGTTCCGATCTGAATTTGCCCGAATTGTAGTTTTAAGGAAACAGCTCAAATTGTTATAAGTGTGGTGTAAAATAAGGATGTGTATGCAATATGGGCCTCTTTAACTTCGTTAACTCATCCAGGAACCTTGGCACTTATGTGTTGTTTGCAGCTACGCACAAGCCATCATTCCTGGACATTCACACCTGACACTTACCAGGAGAAGTTTAGTAAAGGGGTACAGGATTGCAGGAAACCCAAACAACATCTGACAGAGAGAAGGGACTAGAGAAATCAAACTAAAATGACTTCATTTTAGCTACACACTGTATTCTTATGGGTGCACACAGTAAATAGAAATTCTATTGGAAGTCGTCTGTCATCTTGATAAACTTCCTAACACACATTTCCGATGCTCTCCTCTTTGGTGTTATGTGCTGCTATTGGCTCCCTATAAGGTCATTCAAAAATTTCACAGGAGCACACTACCACGGTGTATGTACTCAACTTTAGAATGACTAAATAATGACTTGTGTTGATAAACCTACCTTAACTGGGTACACACAGTAACGACAAGCCCCTATACGTCGATACAACGGTAATCGTGGCTTTATAGGTATGTGCCTTTCCCGAACGCTCGTTCGGGAAAGGCACTCAATTAAATTTCTGGTCTTCTGTATTTGTTAATTCTAGGTGGCAAAGGAAAAGATCATGATGAACACGAGGCAGCAAGGAAAATAAAGGGAGTCATGATTCCAAAGAAAAGACTGGTAAGCAGTTACATGTTATCAAGACAGAACATTTAAAGGGGAATGAAGTCTCCAGACAACATTGTCCCAATAGACAAAGCACATTCACAAAATACAACATACGTTACCTCTCCTCTTTTTTGTTGCTGCTGGGTGATGTATGAAATTAACATGTAGGTCAGTTTCAATAACCCACCTTAGCTGGGTGACCCCAGCTAACCATATGGAATTACACTTCACATGCTCTGTAGTGATCAACAGATCAAATCAATAAGCTATAGTACCTTGCTTCCCAGAAGCTGACAGACACATCATAAAACTGAGATCCTTCCTCATGTACTTTTCTTGCTAAAAACAAAGCATTATACCACTATCCCAATAAGGCTATCAAATAGAAAGTAGTACATGTAAAAACTTTTGCTAGGAACAGATGAAAAAAAGGCCTGGGGACCTCATGGGCTGTGTTGTTCTAAAACATGCTTTAGACTAGTGAGTCACCACTACATATGCACCACCACTACATATGCAAAGAAAATGGTAAATTCAAACACTAATGATACATGGAAGCCAACCAGAACCTTCTGTTTACCTGTATTCTTTTTATTAAAGGTGGAAATATCGGTCTAGGTTTTGGTACAGGACATGATCATGATTCCAAAAAATGACTGGTAAGTAGTTACATTCTATCAAGTAGAACGATATTTGGTGCTGTTATTATCTTTATTTCTCAAATAACACCAACATTATGGAAACCACGGAACATTCTGTTCAACTGTATTCTGTTTTTTATAGGTGGACATGGTCTTGGCAAAGGACATGATCATGATTCCAAAGAAATGAATGGTAATTACATTCTTTTAAGAAATTAGATAGTTTGATGCTATGAGTCTCTTTGTTTTATTTATATATTATATATATATATATTATATATATAAATATATATTATATATAAAACACCAATATATGGAAACTATCCAAAATCTCTCTTGATCTGTATTTTGTTCATTATAGGTGGCATCTGGTTTAGGATTTGACAGAGAACATGATGACCATAAGGAAGCCACGAAAGAAAGGAACAAGATCATGATTCCAAGGAAATGACTGGTAACTTTTTTTTATACCTTACTACTGATGTGTGATTGAAACCAAGAAACTCCATCTATTGCTGGGAATAACTCATTTCATTCTGCACTGGATTTAGGATAAGGATTTACCTTACCCCCAACATTCAAGAAGTTCACAATTCTTTCTATGTATGCCCATTCATACATATACATTAAATAGACTAACTGGTCTAAATTTCAATTACATATGATAAATTATCCCGTTTTTGTCATCAAACTGGCCAAAATTTTGATCAATATTATCCCACGATGGGCCAATAATATCAGTCTGTCTATGGCTACTCACTATAATTTGAAAAACTGACTAATGTTCTATTACCCCTCTCTCTGCTTCCTGGTTCTTTTGTTATTGTAAATAGCTGCCAGTCATGACTAAGTTACCCTTACATTTATATGGCTGGGTATAAAACATTTAGTTTCATGTATCAATACTATATGCAATCAACCAGATAAAACTATATTCATACTTAAAAAAACACTGTATATTAAGAAAAGAAAAACTACAATATAGAGAAATTGAGGGAACATGCTAGGCATCTTTTACCCAATCTTCGTTTCATTTTATCACTGTAGGTGGCAAATTTGGTGTAGGATTTGGCATTGGACTAGGCCATGGTCATGATGAACACAGGGAAACAAGGAAGGAGATCACGATTCCAAAGAAAAAATGGTAAGTAAATTGTTTCCACTAGTAAATAATAGACAAAACTAATTTTATATGTTAACTTTATATTTTGTGCTCATTGAGATGGCCTAAACTGCTAGGTTTTGTTCTGTTTTCGGATTTTCAGATCTTGAGAGAATCCCAAAAATCCGAGAGCGCTTTCGATTTTTACTGAACGTTCAAGGCTATTTTCGAAAATAACTTCGAAAGTTCGATAATCCCAAAAATACGATTGGAAACTATTTTCGAGTTTCTGATCGTATTTTTGTGGATTATCAAATGTTCGAGGATTTTCAAAATAGCCTCAAGTGTTTGATAAAAATTGAAAACGCACTTTCAGTCCCTCATAAAAGTTAACTTAGATGTATTTGTTGTTTAAAAGGCAGGTCCACCCTTAGAAAAATGTACTAGTTATCCCAACAGCTTTTGTCATCCCTGTGTTAAATGCAGTATGGGAAGTATTACCCTGTTCTATTAGAAGTAGCTGCCTCCTCCCTTTGCTCTACAAGCTATTTATGGTTTTGAGCATGTGAAGAGAAGACAGTAGGAGGAAGATCACTTAATCAATTGGCTGTTGATGCCAGATGTCATGACCATGATTAATGGTCTCAACTGGAACAGAGCATACTTCTCATTGTGTGTGTTTGAGTATTGCATCTAACATAGAGACAAGATGAAACTATATACACATTAACAACCAGTGTATTTTAATAAGAAAAACCACAACATAGAACATAGAGTAATAGGATAATAGCATCTTTCCCAAAAGTTTGTTTTATCTGTATTTGTCACTGTAGATGGCAAATTTGGTGTAGGATTTGGTATTGGACTGGCCATGGTCATGATGAACATAGAGAAGGAGATCACGATTCCAAAGAAAAGACTGGTAAGTAAATTGATCCACCAGGATAGTTTTAGTGGGATATTCCATTACCAACAAGAAATAGATATATCCAGGTAAACAGACATAACAACAGGTTTTATTTGTTAATCTGTTTTGATTGTAGAAGTTAACATTACATTGTGTATTCTGTTTAAAGGCATGTCCTCCTATACAATAAAATATGCTACTAATCCCAACTGCTATTACTATCTCTGTGTTAGATGCAATAATGAGAAATATTTACTGTAGCTTCCTCCTCCTTGCTCTGCAAGCTCTTTATGAGCTGGAGCATGCCCAGAGAAGGCAGCAACAGAAGTAGTTAATCATTGGCCATGATGACAGCTGTCAAGACCATGACTGACTGCATACAAGGAGATTCAACTTTCCCTGTTGCACATCCAATACTTCTCATTGTATAACCTACAACTTTCTTTCCTGCCTTCCTCCCCCCTCTCTCCCTTCAGTCCATACTAAACTCTGCCGCACGTATTGTTTCGCTCTCTAATAAACCGGATCCCAAATCTCCTCTGTACCGAACAACACCTGGCTCCCCATTAAACAGCCATTACATACAAAATCTTCTCCTAAAGGGATTTAAATATCCTTTAAATCCCTTCGCTCTGCTGCTGCTCCTCCTTTTCCTCTCTAATCTCCCCATATGTTCCTGCCCGTACCCTCCACTTATCGCAGAACCAGCTCCTGTACAGACCCTCCACTCGTACTGCTTCTTCTCGCCTTAAACTTCTGTCTTGTAGCTCCCATCCTCTGTAATTCTATTCCCCTCTCTCTACGTCAGAAAACCTTAATTAGCAGTTTTAAATCTACCCTTAACATCCTACCTATCTGGTAACCAGCACTATAATGATACATATAACTATATATGATAAATCTACCTTACATCCTACGTATCTGGTAACCAGCACAGTTATGGTATCTATATATCTATATATGATAAATCTACCCTTACATCCTACTATCTGGTAACCAGCACAGTATATGGTATCTATATATCTATATATGATAATCTAACTTACATCCTACCTTCTGTAACCAGCACAGTATTGGTATCTATATATCTATATATGATAATCTACCCTTACATCCTACCTACTGGTAACCAGCACAGTATATGGTTTTTTATTTGCACTGCATACGTCTCACTCCAGCACTTATACCCATTCCTTTGTATCTGTATGTTACCCACCTAACTAGATTGTAAGCTCTACGGGGCAGGGACCTCATTACCTCTTTGTGCAAAGCTCTAGCACTTCTATTTATATAAGTTTATATATGTAGTACTGAACTATCTATGTATTTATCCCCCTTTATTGTTTTGTTACTGTACAGCGCTGCGTCCCCAAGTGTGCTATACAAATAAACATATACATACATACATACATGGTGAATATTGTAAGTATTGCACCAACACATATAAAAGATGAACAATATACAGTTACACATTAGCAAACCACTGTATTTATAAGAAAAACTACAATAAAGAATCGAGTAATAGCCTAATAGCATCTTTAACCAAATTTTTTTTTATCTGTATTTGTCGCTTTAGGTGGCAAATTTGGTGTAGGATTTGGCATTGGACTGGCCATGGTCATGATGAACACAAGGAAACAAGGAAGGAGATCACGATTCAAGAAAAGACTGGTAGAAATTGATTCCACCAGGATAGTTTTAGTGGGATATTCCATTACCAACAAGAAATAGAATATCCAGGCAAAACAGACATAACTGGTTCCATTTTTAATCAAAATTTTGTGCTTGTAAGAGTTAATCTTATATGTTTGTGTCTATTTAAAGGGCATGTCCACCCTTGCAAAAACATGCTACTAATCTGTTACCTGCCCTTAGACCCAACCACTATATTAATCTCTGTGTTAGATGCAGTAATGAGAAGTATTGCCCTGTTCATAGAGGTAGCTGCCTCTTTATGCCTACAAGCTGTTTATGAGCTGGAGCATGCGCAGAGAAGGCAGCACAGAAGTAGTTATCATTGGCCATGATGACAGCTGTCAAGACCATGACTGACTGCATACAAGGGAGGATTCATCTTTCCCTGTTGCACATAGCAATACTTCTCATTGTATAACCTACAACTTTCTTTCCTGCTTCCCCCCTCTCCCCTTCAGTCCATACTAAACTCTGCCGCACGTATTGTTTCGCTCTCTAATAAACCGGATCCCAATCTCCTCTGTACCGAACAACAACCTGGCTCCCCGTTAACAACGCATTACATACAAATCCTTCTCCTAAAGGGATTTAAATATCCTTTAATCCCTTCGCTCTGCTGCTCCTCCTTATATTTCCTCTCTAGTCTCCCCATATGTTCCTGCCCATCCTCCACTTATCGCAGAACCAGCTCCTGTACAGACCCTCCACTCGTACTGCTTCCTCTCGCCTAAAACCTTCTGTCTGTAGCTCCCATCCTCTGTAATTCTCCCCTCTCTCTACGTCAAGAAAACCTTAATTAGCAGGTTTAAATCTACCCTTACATCCTACCTATCTGGTAACCAGCACAGTATATGATACTATATATCTATATATGATAAATCTACCCTTACATCCTACCTATCTGGTAACCAGCACAGTATATAGTTGTTTTATTTGCACTGCATACGTCTCACTCCAGCCTTATACCCATTCCATTGTATCTGTGGTGTTACCCACCTAACTAGATTGTAAGCTCTACGGGGCAGGGACCTCATACCTCTTGTGGCAAAGCTCTAGCACTTCTATTTATATAGTTATATATGTATGTACTGAACTATCTATGTATTTATCCCCCTTTATTGTATTTTAATACTGTACAGCGCTGCGTCCCCAAGTGGCGCTATACAAATAAACATATACATACATACATACATTGTGAATATTGTAAGTATTGCACCAACACATATAAAAATAAACAATATACAGTACACATTAGCAACCACTGTATTTAATAAGAAAACTACAATAAAGAATCGAGTAATAGCCTAATAGCATCTTTAACCAAATTTTTTTTTACTGTATTTGTCGCTTTAGGTGGCAAATTTGGTGTAAAATTTGGCATTGGACTTGGCCATGGTCATGATGAACACGAGGAAACAAGGAAGGAGATCACGATTCCAAAGAAAAGACTGTAAGTAAATTGATTCCACCAGGATAGTTTTAGTGGGATATTCCATTACCAACAAGAAATAGAAATATCCAGGCAAAACAGACATAACTGGTTCCATTTTTAATCAGAATTTTGTGCTTGTAAGAGTTAATCTTATATGTTTGTGTCTATTTAAAGGGCATGTCCACCCTTGCAAAAACATGCTACTAATCTGTTACCTGCCCTTAGACCCAACCACTATATTCATCTCTGTGTTAGATGCAGTAATGAGAAGTATTGCCCTGTTCAATCAGAGGTAGCTGCCTCTTTATGCTCTACAAGCTGTTTATGAGCTGGAGCATGTGCAGAGAAGGCAGCAGGAGGAAGAACAGTGGATCATAGCAGTTTATCATTGGCCATGATGTCAGCTGTCATGAACATGACTGTATACAAGGAGGCTTTCTCTGCTGAAACAGGGCAATACTTCTTCATTTAACATTAAGAAAAAGATGAAACTATATACACATTAGCAAACATCTGTATTTTAATAAGATAAATAAAAACAACAACATAAAACTGAGTAATAGGCTCATAACATCCTTAACCAAAACTTTTGTTTTATCTGTATTCTGGTCAATGTAGGTGGCAAATTTGGTGTAGGATTTGGCATTGGACTAGGCCATGGTCACGATGAACACAGAGGAAACAAGGAAGGAGATCACGATTCCAAAGAAAAGACTGGTAAGTAAATTGATTCCACTAGGATAGTTTTAGCAGAATATTTCATTACCAACAAGAAATAGAAATGTCCAGGTAAAATAGACATAACTTATTTTTACTTTTGTTCTTGTAAGAGTTAATCTTATATGCATGTGCCTGTTTAAAGGGCATGTCCACCCTTACAATAAAATGTGCTACTAAACCTGCCAACTGCTTTATTCATCTCTGTGTTAGATGCAGTAATGAGAAGTATTGCCCTGTCCTATCACAGGTAGCTGCCTCCTCTCTATGCTCTACAAGCTCTTTATGAACTTAAGCATGTGCAGAGAGGGCAGCAGGAGGAATAGCAGTTAGCCGTTGGCCATGATGCCAGCTGTCATAACCATGATTGAATGTATAGGAAGGAAAGGGGAGGCTTTCTCTGCTGGAACAGGGCAGGACCATATTGTATCTAAGAGGTAATAGGCTATTAGTTACTTTTTATTTAAAGGGTCCACATGCCCTTAAAAAGGATACTGTGTTTGAAGGCATTTACATGTCACACATTAGTATTTATTCTAAGCAAGGGGCCTTATTTAACTCAATAAAAAGCAGAGTGGGGTAAGTAGATGCATTCTGTCCATTCCCTTAATAGCAATTAGGAATTGTGCAATAACACCTTTCATTGTAGTATGGGATTCTGGGAGATGTGTGTGTGTGTGTGTGTGTGTTTCTTAAACATTATCATCAAAGACATTATACTACAACATATTTTGTGGCCATAAAGAAAAATATTGTATTTAAGTAATAAAAATGAAATTATAATATTGGAAAATTGGATTAAAGGCTAACAATAGCTTCAACCAGAACTTTGGTCATCTGTGTTCTGTTCAATGTAGGTGGCAAATTTGGTGTAAGATTTGGCATTGGACTAGGCCATGGTGAACACAGAGGCCACAAGGGAGGAGATCACGATTCCAAAGAAAAGTCTGGTAAGTAAATATTTTCTGTTAAGGTTTTAACATCATTTTCAGCAAAATATTCTTTTATCCAACTACAAATTCCTTCAGGCAAGGCTATTCGTCACACTTGACCAATTTCATCTCAATAAAATGGCCATTCTATAAATGATCTGCCACGATAGGAGCAACACACCTCGTTACAGGAACCTCTACATTACTATGATTGCTATTGGCCTTTATTCAGACTGCAGAAACCATGGCATAGACCAATGGAAACATTCTGTAGAAAATGAATAATCCTGTGACTGACTGATTCTTGCTTGTCTTTGGCCAGATGAAGTTTGTCTTACATATTTAATATATCATTTAAAAGGACATGGCCATGGAGATCATAGAGGCAGCAAGGAAAGTAATGAAGAAGATAATGATTCCAAAGAAAGCACAGGTAAAAAAATACTTTCCTAGATCAAGTTAGACACATTGTTGCTCAATAATTCTGCTACTGTAGATTTCACCAAAAATTAGCAATCGCACCATATACTACATACTGTGTTTAGCCTGATAAAGAGCACATTGTGGCAATTATCATGTGTGTTGCATACTAAGTCCTAACAGGGGAACCTACATTCTTACCTTTACCTGGATGCACAAATACATGAGCATGTAAAAGTGCCACCATAACTATTATTTTTAGCGATATCCTGGACTTCCTGTCTAATTGGATTCTTTTTACAGAAGATGACAGCAAGAAATTTGAGGACGAACATCAGGAAGAAGATGAACATTCTAATGAAAAGACTGGTAAATTGACTAACATTACATATACATAGATACATGTGTGTATGTGTGTAAATTTTCCATTTTAGTGTTGACCCAGACCTTTTACTTATTTTCATGCTTTCTATTTAAGATGACAGCAAGAAACCTGAGGAAGAACATAAAGAAGGAGAAGAAGAGTCTGAAGAAAAGACCGGTAAGTAGACCCAGGTTACGGAAAAATGTTTGTGTGTGTGCGTAAAAATGCTATCATACATATTGATTTTAGCCGTCATCTGGACATTCTGTTTATTTGCATTTTCTTGATTAAAGATGATAGCATGAAACCTGAGGAAGAACATTCTGAAGAAAAGACTGGTAAGAAGACCCAGGTTACACGTAATTATATTTTTGTGTAAAAATGCTATGATAGCCAGTATTTTTCATGTTCATTTGGACTTTCTATTAATTTGCATTGTTTTTTTATTGAAGATGACAGCAAGAAATCTGAGGAAGAACATCAGGAATCATGAAAGTAAAGAACTTCTGAGAAAAAGACCGGTAAGTAGATCCTGGTTACTCATAATTATCGGTTTGTGTAAAAGTGCAGTGATAACTATTGTTTACAGTGACCCTAGACTTTTTTTGTTTAATTGGATTCTTTTTATTGAGATGACAGCAAGAAATCTGAGGAAGAACATCAGGAGGAAAGAACATTCTGAAGAAAAGACCGGTAAGTAGATCCTGGTTACTCATAATTATCGGTTTGTGTAAAAGTGCAGTGATAACTATTGTTTACAGTGATCCCCTAGACTTTTGTTTAATTAGATCTTTTTTATTAAGATGACACAAGAAACCTGAGGAAGAACATAAGGAAGTAGACGAACATTCTGAAGAAAAGACCGGTAAGTGGACCCAGGTTACGCATAATTATCGGTTTGTTGTAAATGCAGTGATAACTATTGTTTACAGTGATCCCCTAGACTTTTTGTTTATTGGATTCTTTTTATTAAAGAGACAGCAAGAAACCTGAGGAAGAACATAAGGAAGTAGACGAACATTCTGAAGAAGACTGGTAAGTGGACCCAGGTTACGCATATAATCGTTTTGTGTAAAATTGCTACGTAACTATTGTTTACAGTGATCCCCTAACTTTTTGTTTAATTGATTCTTTTTATTAAGATGACAGCAAGAAACCTGAGGAAGAACATAAGGAAGTAGACGACATTCTGAGAAAAGACTGGTAAGTGGACCCAGGTTACGCATAATTATCGGTTTGTGTAAAAGTGCTACGTAACTATTGTTTACAGTGATCCCTAGACTTTTTGTTAATTGGATTCTTTTTATTAAAGATGACAGCAAGAAACCGAGGAAGAACATAAGGAAGTAGACGAACATTCTGAAGAAAAGACTGGTAAGTAGACCCGGTTCGCATAATTATCGTTTGTGTAAAATGCAGTGATACTATTGTTTTCTGTGATCCCCTAGACTTTTTGTTTAATTAGATTCTTTTATTAAAGATGACAGCAAGAAACCTGAGGAAGAACATCAGGAAGTAGATGAACATTCTGAAAAAACAGACCCGGTACAAACAAATATATATGTGTAGTTAAAAGTCTTTATAACCATTATTTTAAGCTCTCTGTGCATTCTATTTATTTGCATTTTCTGATTAAAGATGACAGCAAGAAACCTGAGGAAGAACATAAGGAAGTAGAGGAACATTCTGAGGAAAAGACTGGTAAGTAGGCCTAGGTTATGCAAAAAAAAATGTGTGTGTGTAAAAGTTTCACCATAACCATATTTTAGTTATAGCAATCACCTGACCTTTCTGTTTAATTGGATTTTTTTATTGAAGATGACAGCAAGAAACCTGAGGAAGAACATAAGAAGTGAGGAACATTCTAAGGAAAAGACTGGTAAGTAGGCCTAGGTTATGCAAAAAAAATGTGGTGTGTAAAAGTTTCACCATAACCATTATTTTAGTTATAGCATCACCTTGACTTTCTGTTTATTGGATTATTTTTTATTGAATGACAGCAAGAAACCTGAGGAAGAACATAAGGAAGTAGAGAACTTCTGAAGAAAACTGGTAAGATGACCCTGGTCATGTGTTTGTGTGTGTAAAATTGCCATAAAAAAGGTTATTTTTAGTGTTCACCTGGACTTTCTGCTTAATTGGATTCTTTTTCTTGAAGATGACAGCAAAAAACCTGAGGAAGAACATAAGGAAAATTCTGGAGAAAAGGCTGTAGTAGACCCAAGTCATGTGTGTGTGTATGTGGGTGTGTTAGACCCAGGTCTTGTGTATGTGTGTCAAATTGGCACAAAAACTAATAATATTGCTCCTAATGTTTCATTTTATAAAGCTGAAGACTCTTCAGAAAGTAGTGAGGAGTCCCCAGAGGAGATAGCAGAGCACTCGTGTATCTTTAATAAGGAATCTCTGCAACATGGAGAATCTAAAGAACTGCATGTGCTACCTGGTATGTTAACATTACATTACAAAAAATAGTTTTGTGGAATGTGTATTTGTGCACAACAGAAAACCTTAAAATTGCACTAAAGAGACACAAAACGGGTTATTCAATAAAAGTTCTTATCGTTTAAAATGGTGGTAATTTTGCCCCAACCAATCAGATGTAGCTTTCAAATGTTAAATAAGATCTGATTGGTTGGGGCAAAATTACCACCATTTTAAACGATAAGAACTTTATTGAATAACCCTGAAAATGTATTATTCTTTACTGTTTATGCAGCTTAGTTGCAACACTGCAATGGAGCAGCCATTTTGTTTAACATAGAATAGCAGTAGAGGTGGCCAAACGTCATAGTTCAGTCTGTTTTTGAACTTTCGAATTCAGAGAAAGTTTGAAAACGGACCATTCAAGTCAATGGGAGAGTGACAGTTCGAGCATTTTACAGATAAATTAACAATGGTAACTTACTGTAAATGGCTTGGCACCTGGGAAATGGTCTGGGGAACATGTCACTATCACCAAAACCTGTAAAAATACTTGTGGAACATGAGCAGGCAATTGTCGGGTTTGCGCAGTTAATTCGAGGGTTATGGCCATTGAGGGTTACCGAACGATACTTTCAAGGGTTACTGAAATCGGACGATACTTTCGAGATTTACCGAAACGAACAATACTTTTGAGGGTTAGTGAACTATACATTCGAGAGTTAGCGAAAACGATCCGTATATTCGAGGGTGACCAAAAACAAACAATACTTTAGAGGTTGCGAATGATACATTCGGATTAGCGAACAGCCCGTAAATTCTATAATTATCGAAAATACAGCCGCTAGTCTGGAAAAAACGAACTAGTTTGAATAGTTCGAGTTCGTCCGGACTCATAAAGTTTGGCTTAAGCTCAGGTTCGAGTTCTAGTCCGTCCCTAAATAGCAGCGAATCTTACAAACAACTCAAAGGGCCCTGTTGTTTATGTGAATAATAAGCTGAAATATAGCAGAACCTATGAAATATAGAATGTAAATATAGTGAAAAAAATGTATCCTCCATACATAGTACATTTTTACAATCTTACCAATACGGCAGTTTTGTACCATAAATGTTGCAATACATTTTAACCATTATAATCCGGTTTTGGGACTGCTGTTATTTCCAGAACAAGTCAAGGTTCATCTTCTAAATAAAGCTTTTAGTGACTTTCCATTCCTCAGTTTAAATGTTTTTATCTTTATTTTTTTTCTTTCAGCACCTGTAACAAAGGGCACCTTACCTTGTCAAGAATTTGATTGCCCAGGTAAACGCAATTACCATTAACTGCCAACTGTTTACTAATTATACTGTATACTATCGGACCCATGAGCTAAAAAAGGTTACCTGACTGGGATCCATGATGCTTTAGTCTTCTAACTAACTGCATCTAACTAACTAACTAACTGCATCTAACTAACTACCAACTGCATCAGCCCTTACGGCTGCATTCATAGATGTTTAGATTTGCACTACACCTTAACTTTGCCTTTTGAATAGGCCACACTGCGTTGGAAATGGCACAGAAAACATTAAATTAGTGCCAAATCCATGCAAACGTGATAGTACATCGGTAGCTTAGGTTTTGCACTAACTCAAAAATGCCCATATAGCATCAGCCTGTAGATTTTTTAAAAAAAGATTTAGAAATTGCTTAGGTTGTTCACAAAAATGATCAACAATTTGGTCATTGATTGGTCCTCACGATTTTCTTTTGGAAAGTGATTTTTCTAAGATGATCACAACTGGTGTTTGTGAGATGATTAATTGCCTTTAATATATTTAAATGTAACAGTCTCACAACGTTTGTATCAGTGCTTTGCCAACTACACAATTCCAAATTGTTATTAATCTTTCCTTTTGCATAGAGAACGAAACTTGTAGAAATCCCCAAAGTAAAGAAAGATTTGTGAAGAACAAAAAGATTTTCCCAAAGGATTTCAACTAGTGTTTTTCACAGAGATGGAATGAAGAAGTAATGGCGAGTAGGCCTCTCACTATGGGAATCATTAGGTTCAGCTTTCGTCCCCCCCTGGTTGCTAATCACCCTATTAATGAATTGAATTTGATTTGAATTAACTTGATCTTCTATTTTGGGTTATTGGTTCAGAAGAGGTCACAATGGTAGAGAGAGGTCACAATGGTAGAAAGATGTCACTCTCGTCTAGTAACACTTTGGTTTGCTCATGATCATTAGATTAAATGTGCAAAACTGTTTACTATGGAATGTAACATGGAAATTCAGAAAATCAGGAAACTTTACATTTCTGCACCAGGTATCTGCTCGGTCACTGCTTATCAATGATTCGAACCTTTGACGGCTCCGTATGCGACAGCACTGGACCCTGCTCCTATGTCTGGTCAAGACCTCTGACTTCTCAATAACACTTACAAACAAGCCTTGCTCTGAGAAAAGAAAGACATTACAGTTAGTATGATCACAATGCTGAACTTTCCCAAACAATGATCTTGAAAAGTTACATTCATATTCTGTATAGAGAATAATGCAACTTGAAAAGCTAACTTTAATTTTCTATTTCTTAAATCCAGGGGCCATTTGCATTGATGCAGTTGATATTTACTACCCAAGAGTAACAAGCATTAAGATACAATCAGATGGAACCGTGTTGTCTTCAGGAGAGAAGACAGATCTTCCCTTATTTTGCTGGTAGGTGGCCCTACAGGTTATCATCTGTTCTGTTAGAGACCGCCTTGAGACAACCTAAACTATGTGGCAAGAGAATATTTTATCCAAGGACACAAAATGAGGCCTTAGTGTCTGAGGGGCCCTTTGTAGAATGTTCCCTTTCGTTAAATAAACATGTTTACTGTTACAAAAAGATAATGCTGGATATCCATTTCATGTGTCAGGACTATCCAAGTATGGTATTCCTATTGTTGTTGACTTAAAACTGATTTACAGTAGAGTTTTAGGTTAAAAGACAAATATAAAATCACAAACCTCAATAGATATGGGTGGAATTAATGCTCTGGGCATCAGGATATGACTAAAGCTACTCCTTTTATTTTTCTTTAGATACCATTTCTGTCATAAGAAGTTCTTCTACATTCCTTGATGTGATCACCCCAATGTTCACTCTGCAGTATGACAACATCAGCACCGCCTTTATGTATCCTCCAACCTTCTCTCAAAGATAAAACCAGTGGGCTGTGTGGACTTACAATGACAATCGCATGGATGACTTCAAGTAAATGTCTAGTCATTAACACAAATGTGTCTGATATTTTAAATAACAGTATTTTAAGGGCATGCCCACCCTTAAAACAAAAAATTGGGTGTCACGCATTTGTAGCCAGATATTGAATGATAGTGTATATTCCTTTGGCAAAGGTATCTGCCTCCTCCCTCTGCTCAATGAGCTTTTTATAAGCTTGAGCATGTGCAGAGAGGCAGCAGGTCAAACAGCAGTCCATCATTGGCTGTGAAGTCAGTTTGTCACAGCCTTAATTGACTGCATGGAGGGAGGAGCCAGCTTACTCCACAAGAAAGGGACAATAATTATCCTTAAATATCAGGTTCATAGTGTTCAAAATATATCATTTGGGTTGAGTTAGGTAATTGGCAATTAACTAATTTTGTCCACACTCCACCGCCGATCTCTGTGCAGGTTCATAGCCAGAATAAAAAAACAATGCAAATCGATATTGCATTGTGGATTGTTTTCCAAACTTTTAACTGTCCAATCATCAGCTGCATTATTTCCATCATCTTTCTCTTTATAGAACAAACCAATACATAGGGGCAGATACCACAAGCAGCACTGAAAAAGCATATATAGATTTATTTTGTATGGGTGGTAATGGGTAATGATTCTTATTTTTTCAGGAGCTCAATGATATAACTGAGAGTGTGTCTGGTTTGTTTGCCAAATCCGGAAGACCAACCACTCAGTGCGCAATATACAGAAAGAACCAGAGAACAGAGGTAAGAGAAATTAAACTGACAAAACACAGTAAATGAACCATTATTAGCTACTTACAATTACGGGACTAATGGTTAGGGCACTGTAGGGCACCTAATAAAATGATTTTTTTAAAAACAATGTCAGTCTGCAGCAGCTAAAGCCACTTATGATATCTGATCTATCTTCTAAAGCGACAAGTGTATCTTCTGGATTGTAATCCAGATGCAATTGTATTTATTCTTCTTCATTTGTTATATTTTATTTTGCAGATACACGAATAACAGCAGATTTGAGCTGCTCCAGTGCTTTCCAAGACCCATCTTCTCCGACTGCAACCTTGTGATTGATACTCGTAACTATCATCTTCCTGCTCCAACAGCATCTATTTTGGGAAAGATGCTGGCTTTTGCTCAGCTGTGTTAATTACGCTTATCGTTGTGCCCAGGCAGGACTCTCAATACCTTAAGCTCTGCATTTGACCACTGTAGTAAGTAGCCATCATCATTTTCCAGCAATTTATCAATTGATACATAGAATAGCTAACAAATCTTCATACCAGAAAGGTCGAACCTGTGGCCCTCCAGATTTAGTTAGAAACTACAACCGGCGTTGTCATTGTCATTCCGGTATTACTTGTAAAGAAGGCATGGTTCTCACTACAGAAAGTTCATTCATTCAGCAAGATTGTATTGACCATTCATTAAGCATTTTGAAGAACACAATTGATTCTCCGATAATGAGCTTGTATCTGCCCACCTGAATTGTACTATGATTCTACATTAACAAATGTGTGGCTAGGTAAGTGTGCAATGGATGCGATATATTAAAGTTTAACATTGTCAAGAGGTTAGTAATCCAGTTGAATGCTGGTACATAACGTTGAATATTCTATTCCACTTCTTTAATAGCACTGAATGTAATCTGCTTACATAAGGTTACAGTTTAATACATCGCCACACACTCAGTCCATCAGAAAGTCTTTTGGAGCCCCATGCTAAAACTAACAAAACTAGAGTGTCCCGTGTCCCCTTGCTGATCCCTAGGCTGGACTGTCTCAGTTCGCAGCCCCCTACCCCTGACACAAAGCTGAAGGGCATCGGTGAACCCTCTGTACTTAGGTCAAACTAAGGGTTCAGAACCTCATGCTGATGTAAGCTTACAGGTGAATTTTCAGAGTCTTTAAAGTCTACCACTTAAATAAAAATTCTATATAGGTAAATCACCCCCAAACCATAAACTGCACATTTTAGAAAGGTGAGAAATATACTAATCTGAAATGCTACCTGATGTTCTGTTACTCCTCTTATACTTCCTGGTTCTTCTGATTAGCAGCTGTCAGTCATGGAGGTGATATTCACATCACAGCCAATGACTGAATGCTATTCCCTTTGATGCCTTCTCTGGGCATGTGCAATCTTGTAAAAAGCTTGGAGAGAAGGCATAGAAGCTTTGAGGGAAGGGCATAGGGAAAAACATTTTACTGCATAACAGGTTAGTCCTACATCTGTCAGCTTTCTAACTTGTGTAGTTTTGGGGTTGGGGTGCGATTTGCCCATGTTTAGTTTTCCTTCGAGCGGTGAACTGGCCCTTTACACATTTGGAAAATCTACACTGATGGCCTGTTAAAGTGGAAAGTAAACAATGAGTAATTCTTGTCATGTTTAAATAAAATAATACTATAATATAGAGTTACAATGTATACGTAATATATTTTATACACAATGGCACCTCAGAATAAAAGTGATAAAAATTGTACTGGAGTTAAAAAGTTGTTTTCTCCCCAGTGATGATTGTCCCTGCTACAAGGGTAAAGCTTACAAGATAGGAGAAAGCATCACATTCTCGAGTGGAGAAACATGGTAGATAATGATGATATTTAACTGATATTTAATATGTACCAGGGAAAAAAGCAATCTCCCTAAATCGGATATAAATTTTTTTAGCCCTTGTGAGAGGTTAATGCAATTGGAGACCCCATCGACCTCCTATTGGTAAGCTTCCTATGTTTAATCTCTGATGGTTCCACTATTATTTAAAAGAACAGTTTCCGGTAGTGAAAACAGGAGAGGATAAGTTAAAACTAAGTAAAGTGGATTCATCTGTGTATCATAGATCAACTGGACATGAAATGTAGTTCTTGAAGACGTTTCCTAGTCATCCGACTGGCTTTCTCAATTCAAATGACTTGTACAGAATCTGTGGCAAGTCATTCTGAATTGAGAAAGCTCGGATGACTAGCGAAACGTCTTCAAGAACTACATTCATGTCCTGATCTAATTGATACAACAGATATACCATGACCTGGATGAATGAGAACCTTCACAAGCATAAAGATGGTTCCTTCTTCTTAATATGTAGGAAATGACTGAAAATGAATTTGTTTCCAAGAATAGAATTTATTCTATAACTTTCTTAAGTATTTTAAAATTAGATATTTGTTGTTGTGCCTTACATTGGAAATCCTTCTTATTTGTATCTTCACTTTTTTTTCTTGTAGATCCATTTCCAGAATGTCCTAAAGGGAAACATTTTCTGATTGTTTCTGGGAAATGGAATAGCCTGTCAACCAAGTTGTCAAAACATTGAAGCCATCGACCAAATCTGTCCTCTTGAATGTGAGCCAGGCTGTGTGCAAGATGGGTAAGTATTTCTAAACTTTCTACATGTCCTTACAATGCTTTGCAGTACAAGCTCGGCTAATCCCGTGGCTGTGGGCACCAAATATGTTTAAGGCATGAAATGTATGAAAGAATGTTAGATTTGCCTGAAGATATTATAGGGTTTAATGAAATATCTGATTGTTTCCAATAAGCCCACTCCCTACCCCCCTAGACATTTAATTAGTGTAATAATTTAATCTGGTTGTATTTCCTGTTTAAACTACATCTGTGCAATATGTATATCCTTTCCATTGATCTCTTATAGCACATTGAGAAGCAGTGAGGGAACCTGTGTCCCACTTGAACAGTGCCCATGTGTGCATGGGGAGGATGTATATAGCCCTGGAGAGACATTGGTTCAGGACTGCAACACATGGTGATTACATTACTTAGTACACCATAGTACTAAAGTGTGATTAATGGATTCCTAATATAAAGATGCTCTCAATTGCTAAATGAAGTATTTTTAGCTTAGGATCTCTAGTTGCATTTGGCATAAATATACAATGCAAACAGTAGAGATGAGTTTCCATTCATCCAGAAGTAGATAAAATACCATTACATTTCAGGGACATTGATATTTTGCCGTTAAAACAGCAATTGCCTTAAAACTTTGGTTTCAATGATACAACTGACATTTTTGTTGCACTATTTTGGGCATGTTTACAAATTTTTGTCAGTAATTTCCACTGCAAAATGTTGTTCCAAAAAAAATAAAAAGGAGCAAACTCAAGTATCGAATTATTTAATAAGAGGTGCACAACAGCCTGTGCTGTTAATTTGCCTCAACCAATCAGATGATACCTTTATACTTGTTCTACACACTAACGGTAATGGGTAAATCCTGTGAGGGAACGAGGCTGCATGTGTGCCAACAGATACCAATCTGTCGTCACATTGCGATGGAAATCCATGTGTATGGCCACTTTAGAAAACATTGATAACATCTTTGGTTGCTACAATTTAGAACATCTCTATTGACTAGGCCCAAGTTAGACCTGGTTATATGGCCCTTCAACTGATTGTGTCAAACAAATAAAATTAAAATCATGTTCCCTATCACTTAGAGGAATAAAGAGCATTAAATCCAAATATAAAATCTACTACTTTGATGATAATATATTAATAATATTTAACTATGGCTATTTAATACTAAAACGTTTTTTATTATCACAATTACCAGCACGTAAAGATGCAAATTTACGTGCCAAAACGTTTGCAATCTGGTGTGTAACGCCTACGCCGGAGGCCAGTTCTTTGTCTTTGATAACGTCTGGAAAACCTTCAACACCAGGGACTGTCAGATCATCCTAGTTGAGGTAGGTCAGGTTCGCTACAGCAGAGATGCAATGCATTTCATTTTGTATATTATATCTACATGTTCAGAGTATTTTTCACTTGTATTTTAATGTTTTGTCTCATTTGCCTCCCTATGTCTCAAGAAGGGATAGAACCAAAATTCAGAGTTGTAATGCAAAACACCCACACAGACTACCTTGGTGGTGTTTTGGGAACCAAGAAGATCTTTATTAATTTGGAGGCCTATGTAGAGCTGACGATTCAGAGCCGTATTGGTAAGTGGGAACCAAGCATTCTCATATACATTGCAATACCCTTATATATGACAATAGCTTACGATACCTGCTGTGTATTTGATTTCTAGTCACTAGATTTGGGAGTACCACTCAAGTAAGATGTATCGCTCTGGATTCTATGTCGTTGCTCATTTCCTGGAAGGCCTTGCCGTCTACTATGATCAGCACTTAGATGTTATTATCAGCTTGAGCCACAATTAACGTGAGGAGCTTTTATAATTATTATTGCCCCTTTTTTATCCATTTATAAGCTGAAGTGGAGTTAAAACATAACAGTACAATGCATTATGGGTCATAATAGTAACATATTTTGCATATACTCTGTTTAGTTTACATTTTTGTTTATACTCCAGATCTATCAAAATATTGAGGTATTGAAAATAGCTCTTTACTTCCATGTAATAAAGCATGTGTCATGTGATTATATGGGGCTTTTTTCACATCTAATTCCTCTAGGTACACCCCCAAACAAAGGGCATATTGATAGGTATTGGGCCAATGTTGTCTTTTTAATAGTCCTTTTTTACTCAACCATCATCCTTAATGGCAGAGTAATAAGAAAGATGGAGGTTTGAGTATATATATAAAAAGATCATAATTGTAGACTTACTTATTCTACAGGGCAAGGTCCAGGGTATGTGTGGTGACGGAGATCATAAAACAACTGCTGAAATGACTATTAGCAACAAATTAAACAAAAAGTCTAGGGGACACAGAAACAATAGTTATCACTGCATTTTACACACAACCGATAATTATGCGTAACCTGGGTCCACTTACCAGTTTTCTTCAGAATGTTCGTCTACTTCCTTATGTTCTTCCTCAGGTTTCTTGCTGTCATCTTAATAAAAAGAATCTAATTAAACAAAAAGTCTAGGGGATCACTGTAAACACATAGTTACCGTAGCACTTTTACACAAACCGATATTATAGTAACCAGGATCTACTTACCGGTCTTTTCTTCGAATGTTCTTCTACTCCTGATGTTTCTTCCTCAGATTCTGCTGTCATCTTCAATAAAAAAACAATGCAAATTAATAGAAAGTCCAAATGAACATGAAAAATACTGGCTATCAGCATTTTTACACAAATATAATTACGTGTAACCTGGGCTTCTTACCAGTCTTTTCTTCAGAATGTTCTTCCTCAGGTTTCATGCTATCATCTTTAATCAAGAAATGCAAATAAACAAATGTCCAGATGACGGCTAAATCAATATGTATGATAGCATTTTTACACGACACACACAAACTTTTTCCGTAACCTGGGTCTACTTACCGGTCTTTTCTTCAACTCTTTCTTCTCTTCTTTATGTTCTTCCTCAGGTTTCTTGCGTCATCTTAAATAGAAAGCATGAAATAAGTAAAGGTCGGTCAACACTAAAATGGAAAATTTACACACATACACACATGTATCTATGTATATGTAATGTTAGTCAATTTACCAGTCTTTTCATTAGAATGTTCATCTTCTTCCTGATGTTCGTCCTCAAATTTCTTGCTGTCATCTTCTGTAAAAAGAATCCAATTAGACAGGAAGTCAGGATATCGCTAAAAATAATAGTTATGGTGGCACTTTTACATGCTCATGTATTTGTGCATCCAGGTAAGGTAAGAATGTAGGTTCCCCTGTTAGGACTTAGTATGCAACACACATGATAATTGCCACAATGTGCTCTTTATCAGGCTAAACACATTTGTAGTATATGTGCGATTGCTAATTTTTGGTGAAATCTACAGTAGCAAATTATTGAGCAACAATGTGTCTTGATCTAGGAAGTTTTTTTTACCTGTGCTTTCTTTGGAATCATTATCTTCTTCATTACTTTCCTTGCTGCCTCTATGATCTCCATGGCCATGTCCTTTATATAAAATAAGGGGATATTAAATATGTAAGACAAACTTCCATCTGGCCAAAGACAAGCAAGAATCAGTCAGTCACAGGATTATTCATTTTCTACAGAATGTTTCCATTGGTCTATGCCATGGTTTCTGCAGTCTGAATAAGGCCATAGCAATCATAGTAATGTAGAGGTTCCTGTACGAGGTGTTTTGCTCCTATCGTGGCAGATCATTTATAGAATGGCCATTTTATTGAGATGAATTGGTCAAGTGTGACGAATAGCCTTGCCTGAAGGAATTTGTAGTTGGATAAAAGAATATTTTGCTGAAAATGTGTTAAAACCTTAACAGAAAATATTTACTTACCAGACTTTTCTTTGGATCGTGATCTCCTCCCTTGTGGCCTCTGTGTTCACCATGGCCTAGTCCAATGCCAAATCTTACACCAAATTTGCCACCTACATTGAACAGAACACAGATGACCAAAGTTCTGGTTGAAGCTATTGTTAGCCTTTAATCCAATTTTCCAATATTATAATTTCATTTTATTCTTAAATACAATATTTTTTTTATGGCCACAAATATGTTGTAGTATAATGTCTTTGATGATAATGTTTAGAAACACACACACACACACACACACACACACACACACACCCCTCCCAGAACCCCATACTACAATGAAAGGTGTTATTGCACATTCCTAATTGCTATTAAGGGAATGGACAGAATGCCTACTTACCCCACTCTGCTTTTTATTGAGTTAATAAGGCCCCTTGCTTAAGATAAATACTAATGTGTGACATGTAAAGCCTTCACACCACAGTATCCTTTTTAAGGGCATGTGACCCTTTAAATAAAAGTAACTAATAGCCTATTACCTCTTAGATACAATATGGTCCTGCCTGTTCCAGCAGAGAAAGCCTCCCCTTTCCTTCCTATACATTCAATCATGGTTATGACAGCTGGCATCATGCAACGCTAACTGCTATTCCTCGCTGCCCTCTCTGCACATGCTTAAGTTCATAAGAGCTTGTAGAGCATAGAGAGAGCCGCTACCTGTGATAGGACAGGGCAATACTTCTCATTACTGCATCTAACACAGAGATGAATAAAGCAGTTGGCAGGTTTAGTAGCACTTTTTATTGTAAGGGGTGGACATGCCCTTTAAACAGGCACATGCATAAAGATTAACTCTTACAAGAACAAAAGTAAAATAAGTTATGTCTATTTTACCTGGACATTTCTATTTCTTGTTGGTAATGAAATATTCTGCTAAAACTATCCTAGTGGAATCAATTTACTTACCAGTCTTTTCTTTGGAATCGTGATCTCCTTCCTTGTTTCCTCTGTGTTCATCGTGACCATGGCCTAGTCCAATGCCAAATCCTACAACCAATTTGCCACCTACATTGACAGAAATACAGATAAACAAAAGTTTTGGTTAAGGATGTTATGAGCCTATTACTCAGTTTTATGTTGTTTGTTTTTATTTATCTTATTAAAATACAGATGTTTGCTAATGTGTATATAGTTTCATCTTTTTCTTAATGTTAATGAAGAAGTATTGCCCTGTTTCAGCAGAGAAAGCCTCCTTGTATACAGTCATGTCCATGACAGCTGACATCATGGCCAATGATAAACTGCTATGACCACTGTTCTTCCTCCTGCTGCTCTCTCTGCACATGCTCCAGCTCATAAACAGCTTGTAGAGCAAAAGAGGCAGCTACCTCTGATTGAACAGGGCAATACTTCTCATTACTGCATCTAACACAGAGATGAATATAGTGGTTGGGTCTAAGGGCAGGTAACAGATTAGTAGCATTTTTTGCAAGGGTGGACATGCCCTTTAAATGACACAAACATATAAGATTAACTCTTACAAGCAACAAATTCTGATTAAAAATGGAACCAGTTATGTCTGTTTTGCCTGGATATTTCTATTTCTTGTTGGTAATGGAATATCCAACTAAAACTATCCTGGTGGAATCAATTTACTTACCAGTCTTTTCTTTGGAATCGTGATCTCCTTCCTTGTTTCCTCTGTGTTCATCATGACCATGGCCAAGTCCAATGCCAAATTTTCAACCAAATTTGCCACCTAAAGCGACAAATACAGATAAAAAAAATTTGGTTAAAGATGCTATTAGGCTATTACTCGATTCTTTATTGTAGTTTTTCTTATTAAATACAGTGGTTTGCTAATGTGTACTGTATATTGTTTCATCTTTTATATGTGTTGGTGCAATACTTCAATATTCACAATGTATGTATGTAGTATATGTTTATTTGTATAGCGCCACTTGGGGACCAGCGCTGTACGTATTAAAATACAATAAAGGGGGATAAATACATAGATAGTTCAGTACATACATATATAACTTATATAATAGAGTGCTAGAGCTTTGCCACAAGAGGTAATGAGGTCCCTGCCCCGTAGAGCTTACAATCTAGTTAGGTGGGTAACACCACGATACAATGGAATGGGTATAAGTGCTGGAGTGAGACGTATGCAGTGCAAATAAACAACTATATACTGTGCTGGTTACCAGATAGGTAGGATGTAAGGTAGTTTATCATATATAGATATATAGGTATCATATACTGTGCTGGTTACCAGATGGTAGGATGTAAGGGTAGATTTAACCTGCTAATTAAGGTTTTCTTGACGTAGAGAGAGGGGAATAGAATTACAGAGGATGGGAGCTACAGAGACGAAAGGTTTAAGGCGAGAGGAAGCAGTACGAGTGGAGGGTCTGTACAGGAGCTGGTTCTGCGATAAGTGGAGGGTATGGGCAGGAACATATGGGAGACTAGAGAGAAATATAAGGAGAGCAGCAGAGCGAAGGATTTAAAGGATATTTAAATCCCTTTAGGAGAAGATTTGTATGTAATGCGCTGTTTAACGGGGAGCCAGGTTGTTGTTCGGTACAGAGGAGATTTGGATCCGGTTTATTAGAGAGCGAAACAATACGTGCGGCAGAGTTTAGTATGGACTGAAGGGGAGAGAGGGGGAAGCAGGAAAGAAAGTTGTAGGTTATACAATGAGAAGTATTGCTATGTGCCAACAGGAAGATGAATCCTCCTTGTATGCAGTCAGTCATGGTCTTGACAGCTGTCATCATGGCCAATGATTAACTCACTTCTGTTGCTGCCTTCTCTCGCCATGCTCCAGCTCATAAACAGCTTGTAGAGCATAAAGAGGCAGCTACCTCTATTGAACAGGGCAATACTTCTCATTACTGCATCTAACACAGAGATATATAGTGGTTGGGTCTAAGGGCAGGTAACAGATTAGTACATATTTTTTGCAAGGGTGGACATGCCCTTTAAATAGACACAAACATATAAGATTAACTCTTACAGCACAAAATTTTGATTAAAAATGGAACCATTTATGTCTGTTTTGCCTGGATATTTCTATTCTTGTTGGTAATGGAATATCCCACTAAACTATCCTGGTGGACATCTTTACTTACCAGTCTTTTCTTTGGAATCGTTTCTCCTTCCTTGTTTCCTCTGTGTTCATCATGACCATGGCCAAGTCCAATGCCAATCCTACACCAAATTTGCCCACCTAAAGCGACAAAACAGATAAAAAAAAATTTGGTTAAAGATGCTATTAGGCTATTACTCGATTCTTTATTGTAGTTTTTCTTATTAAATACAGTGGTTTGCTAATGTGTCTGTATATTGTTTCATCTTTTATATGTGTTGGTGCAATACTTACAATATTCATGTTGTATGTTATGTATATGTTTATTTGTATAGCGCCACTTGGGGACGCAGCGCTGTACAGTAACAAAATACAATAAAGGGGATAATACATAGATAGTTCATACATACATATATAACTTATATAAAAGAGTGCTAGAGCTTTGCCACAAGAGGTAATGAGGTCCCTGCCCCGTAGAGCTTACAATCTAGTTAGGTGGGTAACATACAGATACAATGGAATGGGTATAGTGCTGGAGTGAGACGTATGCAGTGCAAATAAAACAACCATATACGGTGCTGTTACCAGATAGGTAGGATGTAAGGGTAGATTTATCTATTAGATATATAGATACATATACTGTGCTGGTTACAGATAGTAGGATGTAATGGTAGATTTATCATATATAGATATATAGATACCATATACTGTGCTGGTTACCAGATAGTAGGATGTAAGGGTAGATTTATCATATATAGATATTAGATACCATATACTGTGCTGGTTTACCAGATTAGGATGTAAGGGTAGATTATCATATATATTATATAGATACAGATTCTTTTTATTAAAGATGACAGCAAGAAACCTGAGGAAGAACATCAGGAAGTAGATGAACATTCTGAAGAAAAGACAGACCCAGGTACAAACAAATATATATGTGTAGTTAAAAGTCTTTATAACCATTATTTTAAGCAGTCATCTGTGCATTCTATTTATTTGCATTTTCTTGATTAAAGATGACAGCAAGAAACCTGAGGAAGAACATAAGGAAGTAGAGGAACATTCTGAGGAAAAGACTGGTAAGTAGGCCTAGGTTATGCAAAAAAAATGTGTGCAATAAAAAATAATCCAATTAAACGAAAGTCAAGGTGATTGCTATAACTAAATAATGGTTATGGTGAAACTTTTACACACACACATTTTTTTGCATAACCTAGGCCCTACTTACCAGTCTTTTCCTTAGAATGTTCCTCTACTTCCTTATGTTCTTCCTCAGGTTTTCTGCTGTCATCTTCAATAAAAGAATCCAATTAAACAGAAAGGTCAGGTGATTGCTATAACTAAAATATGGTTATGGTGAAACTTTTACACACACACATTTTTTTTGCATAACCTAGGCCTACTTACCAGTCTTTTCCTCAGAATGTTCCTCTACTTCCTTATGTTCTTCCTCAGGTTTCTTGCTGTCATCTTTAATCAAGAAAATGCAAATAAATAGAATGCACAGATGACTGCTTAAAATAATGGTTATAAAGACTTTTAACTACACATATATATTTGTTTGTACCTGGGTCTGTCTTTTCTTCAGAATGTTCATCTACTTCCTGATGTTCTTCCTCAGGTTTCTTGCTGTCATCTTTAATAAAAAGAATCTAATTAAACAAAAAGTCTAGGGGATCACAGAAAACAATAGTTATCACTGCATTTTTACACAAACCGATAATTATGCGTAACCTGGGTCTACTTACCAGTCTTTTCTTCAGAATGTTCGTCTACTTCCTTATGTTCTTCCTCAGGTTTCTTGCTGTCATCTTTAATAAAAAAATCCAATTAAACAAAAAGTCTAGGGGATCACTGTAAACAATAGTTACCGTAGCACTTTTACACAAACCGATAATTATGCGTAACCTGGGTCCACTTACCAGTCTTTTCTTCAGAATGTTCGTCTACTTCCTTATGTTCTTCCTCAGGTTTCTTGCTGTCATCTTTAATAAAAAGAATCCAATTAAACAAAAAGTCTAGGGGATCACTGTAAACAATAGTTACCGTAGCACTTTTACACAAACCGATAATTATGCGTAACCTGGGTCCACTTACCAGTCTTTTCTTCAAATGTTCGTCTACTTCCTTATGTTCTTCCTCAGTTTCTTGCTGTCATCTTTAATAAAAAGAATCCAATTAAACAAAAAGTCTAGGGGATCACTGTAAACAATAGTTATCACTGCATTTTTACACAAACCGATAATTATGCGTAACCTGGGTCCACTTACCGGTCTTTTCTTCAGAATGTTCGTCTACTTCCTTATGTTCTTCCTCAGGTTTCTTGCTGTCATCTTTAATAAAAAGAATCTAATTAAACAAAAAGTCTAGGGATCACTGTAAAATAGTTATCACTATGCACTTTTACACAAACCGTAATTATGAGTAACCAGGATCTACTTACCAGTCTTTTCTTCAGAATGTTTCTACTTCCTGATGTTCTTCCTCAGATTTCTTGCTGTCATCTTCAATAAAAGAATCCAATTAAACAAAAGTTCTAGGGGATCACTGTAAACAATAGTTATCATATGCACTTTTACACAAACCGATATTATGAGTAACCAGGATCTACTTACGCGTCTTTTCTTCAGAATGTTCTCTACTTCCTGATGTTCTTCCTCAGATTTCTTGCTGTCATCTTCAATAAAAAACAATGCAAATTAATAGAAAGTCCAATGAACATGAAAAATACTGGCTATCATAGCATTTTTACACAAAAATTAATTCGTGTAACCTGGGCTTCTTACCAGTCTTTTCTTCTTCAGAATGTTCTTCCTCAGGTTTCATGCTACATCTTTAATCAAGAAAATGCAAATAAACAGAATGTCCAGATGACGGCTAAAATCAATATGTATGATAGCATTTTTACCACACACACAAACATTTTTCCGTAACCTGGGTCTACTTACCGGTCTTTTCTTCAGACTCTTCTCTCCTCTTTATAGTTCTTCCTCAGGTTTCTTGCTGTCATCTTAAATAGAAAGCATGAAAATAAGTAAAAGGTCTGGGTCAACACTAAAATGGAAAATTTACACACATACACACATGTATCTATGTATATGTAATGTTAGTCAATTTACCAGTCTTTTCATTAGAATGTTCATCTTCTTCCTGATGTTCGTCCTCAAATTTCTTGCTTTCATCTTCTGTAAAAAGAATCCAATTAGAAGGAAGTCCAGGTATCGCTAAAAATAATAGTTATGGTGGCACTTTTACATGCTCATGATTTGTGCATCCAGGTAAAGGTAAGAAGGTAGGTTCCCCTGTTAGGACTTAGTATGCAACACACATGATAATTGCCACAATGTGCTCTTTATCAGGCTAAACACAGTAGGTAGTATATGGTGCGATTGCTAATTTTGGTGTGAATCTACAGTAGCAGAATTATTGAGCAACAATGTGTCTAACTTGATCTAGGAAATTATTTTTTTACCTGTGCTTTCTTTGGAATCATTATCTTCTTCATTACTTTCCTTCTGCCTCTATGATCTCCATGCCATGTCCTTTTAAATGATATATTAAATATGTAAGACAAACTTCATCTGGCCAAGAAAGCAAAATCAGTCATCACAGGTATATTCATTTTCTACAGAATGTTTCCATTGGTCTATGCCATGGTTTCTGCAGTCTGAATAAAGGCCAATAGCAATCATAGTAATGTAGAGGTTCCTGTAACGAGGTGTGTTGCTCCAATCGTGGCAGATCATTATAGAATGGCCATTTTATGAATGAAATTGGTCAAGTGTGACGAATAGCCTTGCCTGAAGAATTTGTAGTTGGATAAAGAATATTTTGCTGAAAATGATGTTAAAACCTTAACAGAAAATATTTACTTACCAGACTTTTCTTGGAATCGTGATCTCCTCCTCTGTGGCCTCTGTGTTCACCATGGCCTAGTCCAATGCCAAATCTTACACCAAATTTGCCACCTACATGTGAACAGAACACAGATGACCAAAGTTCTGGTTGAAGCTATTGTTAGCCTTTAATCCATTTTTTTCCAATATTATAATTTCATTTTTATTACTTAATACAATATTTTTCTTTATGGCCACAAAATTGTTGTAGTATAATGTCTTGATGATAATGTTTAAGAAACACACACACACACACCCACACTCTCCCAGAATCCCATACTACAATGAAAGGTGTATTGCACATTCCTAATTGCTATTAAGGGAATGACAGAATGCTCTACTTACCCCACTCTGCTTTTTATTGAGTTAAATAAGGCCCCTTGCTTAGATAAATACTAATGTGTGACATGTAAATGCCTTCAAACACGTATCCTTTTTAAGGGCATGTGGACCCTTTAAATAAAAAGTAACTAATAGCCTATTACCTCTTAGATACATGGTCCTGCCCTGTTCCAGCAGAAGAAGCCTCCCCTTTCCTTCCTATACATTCAATCATGGTTATGACAGCTGGCATCATGGCCAACGGCTAACTGCTATTCCTCCTGCTGCCCTCTCTGCACATGCTTAAGTTCATAAAGAGCTGTAGACATAGAGGAGGCAGCTACCTGTGATGGACGGGCAATACTTCTCATTACTGCATCTAACACAGAGATGAATAAGCAGTTGGCAGGTTGTAGCACATTTTATTGTAGGGTGGACATGCCCTTTAAACAGGCACATGCATATAAGATTAACTCTTACAAGACACAAAAGTAAAATAAGTTATGTCTATTTTACCTGGACATTTCTATTTCTTGTTGGTAATGAAATTATTCTGCTAAAACTATCCTAGTGGAATCAATTTACTTACCAGTCTTTTCTTTGGAATCGTGATCTCCTTCCTGTTTCCTCTGTGTTCATCGTGACCATGGCCCTAGTCCATGCCAAATCCTACCCCAATTTGCCACCTACATTGACCAGAATACAGATAAACAAAATTTTGGTTAAGGATGTTATGAGCCTATTACTCAGTTTTATGTTGTTTGTTTTTATTTATCTTATTAAAATACAGATGTTTGCTAATGTGTATATAGTTTCATCTTTTTCTTAATGTTAAATGAAAGAGTATTGCCGTTCAGCAGAGAAACCTCCTTGTATACAGTCATGTTCATGACAGCTGACATCATGGCCAATGATAACTGCTATGTCCACTGTTCCTTCCTCCTGCTGCCTTTCTCTGCACATGCTCCAGCTCATAAACAGCTTGTGAGCATAGAGGCAGCTACCTCTGATGTGAACAGGGCAATACTTCTCATTACTGCATCTAACACAGAATATATAGTGGTTGGGTCTAGGGCAGGTAACAGATTAGTAGCATGTTTTTGCAAGGGTGGACATGCCCTTTAATAGACACAAACAATAAGATTAACTCTTACAGCACAAAATTCTGATTAAAAATGGAACCAGTTTTGTCTGTTTTGCCTGGATATTTCTATTTCTTGTTGGTAATGGAATATCCCACTAAAACTATCCTGGTGGAATCAATTTACTTACCAGTCTTTTCTTTGGAATCGTGATCTCCTTCCTTGTTTCCTCTGTGTTCATCATGACCATGGCCAAGTCCAATGCCAAATTTTACACCAAATTTGCCACCTAAAGCGACAAATACAGATAAAAAAAATTTGGTTAAAGATGCTATTAGGTATTACTCGATTCTTTATTGTAGTTTCTTATTAATACAGTGGTTTGCTAATGTGTACTGTATATTGTTTCATCTTTTATATGTGTTGGTGCAATACTTACAATATTCACATGTATGTATGTATGTATATGTTTATTTGTATAGCGCCACTGGGGACGCAGCGCTGTACAGTATTAAAATACAATAGGGGGATAAATACATAGATATTTCAGTACATACTATATAACTTATATAATAGAAGTGCTAGGCTTTGCCACAAGAGGTAATGAGTCCCTGCCCCGTAGAGCTTACAATCTAGTTTAGGTGGGTAACCCACAGATACAATGGAATGGGTATAAGTGCTGGAGTGAGACGTATGCAGTGCAAATAAAACAACTATATACTGTGCTGGTTACCAGATAGGTAGGATGTAAGGGTAGTTTATCATATATAGATATATAGGATCATATACTGTGCTGGTTACCAGATAGGTAGGATGTAAGGTAGATTTAAACCTGCTAATTAAGGTTTTTCTTGACGTAGAGAGAGGGAATAGAATTACAGAGGATGGGAGCTACAAGACAGAAAGGTTTAAGCGAGAGGAAGCAGTACGAGTGGAGGGTCTGTACAGGAGCTGGTTCTGCGATAAGTGGAGGGTATGGCAGGAACATATGGGGGACTAGAGAGGAAATATAGGAGGAGCAGCAGAGCGAAGGGATTTAAGGATATTTAAATCCCTTTAGGAGAAGATTTTGTATGTAATGCTGTTGTTTAACGGGGAGCCAGGTTGTTGTTCGTACGAGAATTTGGATCCGGTTTATTAGAGAGCGAAACAATACGTGCGCAGAGTTTAGTATGACTGAAGGGGAGAGAGGGGGAAGCAGGAAAGAAATTTGTAGGTTATACAATGAGAAGTATTGCTATGTGCCAACAGGAAAGATGAATCCTCCTTGTATGCATTCAGTCGGGTCTTGACAGCTGTCATCATGGCCAATGATTAACTACTTCTGTTGCTGCCTTCTCTGCGCATGCTCCAGCTCATAAACAGCTTGTAGAGCATAAAGAGGCAGCTACCTCTAAATGAACAGGGCAATACTTCTCATTACTGCATCTAACACAGAGATTAATATAGTGGTTGGGTCTAAGGCAGTAACAGATTAGTAGCATGTTTTTGCAAGGGTGGACATGCCCTTTAAATAGACACAAACATATAAGATTAACTCTTACAAGCACAAATTTTGATTAAAATGGAACCAGTTATGTCTGTTTTGCCTGGATATTTCTATTTCTGTTTGGTAATGGAATATCCCACTAAAACTATCCTGGTGGAATCAATTTACTTACCAGTCTTTTCTTTGGAATCGTGATCTCCTTCCTTGTTTCCTCTGTGTTCATCATGACCATGGCCAAGTCAATGCCAAATCCTACACACCAAATTTGCCACCTAAAGCGACAAATACAGATAAAAAAAATTTGGTTAAAGATGCTATTAGGCTATTACTCGATTCTTTATTGTAGTTTTTCTTATTAAATACAGTGGTTTGCTAATGTGTACTGTATATTGTTTCATCTTTTATAGTGTGGTTGCAATACTTACAATATTCACAATGTATGTATGTATGTATATGTTTATTTGTATAGCACACTTGGGGACGCAGCGCTGTACAGTACACAAAATACAATAAAGGGATAAATACATAGATAGTTCAGTAACATACATATATAACTTATATAAAAGAAATAAAAATACACACACCACAACGAACACCTCCATCAACCCAATTGAAGATGACAGCAAGAAACCTGAGGAAGAACATAAGGAAGTAGATGAACATTCTGAAGAAAAGACTGGTAAGATGACCCTGGTCATGTGTTTGTGTGTGTAAAATTGCCATAAAAAAAGGTTATTTTTAGTGTTCACCTGGACTTTCTGCTTAATTGGATTCTTTTTCTTGAAGATGACAGCAAAAAACCTGAGGAAGAACATAAGGAAAATTCTGGAGAAAAGGCTGGTAAGTAGACCCAAGTCATGTGTGTGTGTATGTGTGTGTGTTAGACCCAGGTCTTGTGTATGTGTGTCAAATTGGCACAAAAACTAATAATATTGCTCCTAAATGTTTCATTTTATAAAGCTGAAGACTCTTCAGAAAGTAGTGAGGAGTCCCCAGAGGAGATAGCAGAGCACTCGTGTATCTTTAATAAGGAATCTCTGCAACATGGAGAATCTAAAGAACTTGCATGTGCTACCTGGTATGTTAACATTACATTACAAAAAATAGTTTTGTGGAATGTGGTATTTGTGCACAACAGAAAACCTTAAAATTGCACTAAAGAGACACAAACAGGGTTATTCAATAAAAGTTCTTATCGTTTAAAATGGTGGTAATTTTGCCCCAACCAATCAGATGTTAGCTTTCAAATGTTAAATAAGATCTGATTGGTTGGGGCAAAATTACCACCATTTTAAACGATAAGAACTTATATTGAATAACCCTGAAAATGTATTATTCTTTACTGTTTATGCAGCTTAGTTGCAAACACTGCAATGGGAGCAGCCATTTTGTTTAACATAGAATAGCAGTAGAGGTGGCCAAACGTCATAAAGTTCAGTCTGTTTTTGAACTTTCGAACTTCAGAGAAAGTTTGAAAACGGACCCATTCAAGTCAATGGGAGAGTGACAGTTCGAGCATTTTACAGATAAATTAACAATGGTAACTTACTGTAAATGGCTGTGGCACCTGGGAAATGGTCTGGGGAACATGTCACTATCACCAAAACCTGTAAAAAATACTTGTGGAACATGAGCAGGCAATTGTCGGGTTTTGCGCAAGTTACATTCGAGGGTTATGGCCAATTCGAGGGTTACCGAACGATACTTTCAAGGGTTACTGAAATCGGACGATACTTTCGAGATTTACCGAAAACGAACAATACTTTTGAGGGTTAGTGAACTATACATTCGAGAGTTAGCGAAAACGATCCGTATATTCGAGGGTGACCAAAAACAAACAATACTTTAGAGGGTTAGCGAATGATACATTCTAGGATTAGCGAACAGCCCGTAAATTCTATAATTATCGAAAATACAGCCGCTAGTCTGGAAAAAACGAACTAGTTTGAATAGTTCGAGTTCGTCCGGACTCATAAAGTTTGGCTTAAGCTCAGGTTCGAGTTCTAGTCCGTCCCTAAATAGCAGCAGAATCTTACAAACAACTCAAAGGGCCCTGTTGTTTATGTGGAATAAATAAGCTGAAATATAGCAGAACCTATTGAAATATAAGAATGTAAATATAGTGAAAAAAATGTATCCTCCATACATAGTACATTTTTACAATCTTACCAATACGGCAGTTTTGTACCAATAAATGTTGCAATACATTTTTAACCATTATAATACGGTGTATTGGGAGCTGCTGTTATTTCCAGAACAAGTCAAGGTTCATCTTCTAAATAAAGCTTTTAGTGACTTTCCATTCCTCAGTTTAAATGTTTTTATCTTTATTTTTTTTCTTTCAGCACCTGTAACAAAGGGCACCTTACCTGTGTCAAGAATTTGGATTGCCCAGGTAAACGCAATTACCATTAACTGCCAACTGTTTACTAATTATACTGTATACTATCGGACCCATGTAGCTAAAAAAGGTTACCTGACTGGGATGCCATGATGCTTTAGTCTTCTAACTAACTGCATCTAACTAACTAACTAACTGCATCTAACTAACTAACCAACTGCATCAGCCCTTACGGCTGCATTCAATAGATGTTTAGATTTGCACTACAACTTAACTTTGCCTATTTGAATAGGCCACACTGCGTTGGAAATGGCACAGAAAACATTAAATTAGTGCCAAATCCATGCAAACGTGATAGTACATCGGGTAGCTTAGGTTTTGCACTAACTCAAAAATGCCCAATATAGCATCAGCCTGTATGGATTTTTTAAAAAAAAGATTTAGAAATTGCTTAGGTTGTTCACAAAAATGATCAACAATTTGGTCATTGATTGGTCCTCACGATTTTCTTTTGGAAAGTGATTTTTCTAAGAATGATCACAACTGGTGTTTGTGAGATGATTAATTGCCTTTAATATATTTAAATGTAACAGTCTCACAACGTTTGTGATCAGTGCTTTGCCAACTACACAATTCCAAATTGTTATTAATACTTTCCTTTTGCATAGAGAACAGAAACTTGTAGAAATCCCCAAAGTAAAGAAAGATTTGTGAAGAACAAAAAGATTTTCCCAAAGGATTTCAACTTAGTGTTTTTCACAGAGATGGAATGAAGAAGTAATGGCGAGTAGGCCTCTCACTATGGGAAATCATTAGGTTCAGCTTCTGTCCCCCCCTGGGGTTGCTAATCACCCTATTAATGAATTGAATTTGATTTGAATTAACTTGATCTTCTATTTTGGGTTATTTGTTCAGAGAGAGGTCACAATGGTAGAGAGAGGTCACAATGGTAGAAAGATGTCACTCCGTCTAGTAACACTTTGGTTTGCTCATGATCATTAGATTAAATGTGCAAAACTGTTTACTATGGAATGTAACATGGAAATTCAGAAAATCAGGAAACATTTTACATTTCTGCACCAGGTATCTGCTCGGTCACTGCTTATCAAATGATTCGAACCTTTGACGGCTCCGTATGCGACAGCACTGGACCCTGCTCCTATGTCTTGGTCAAGACCTCTGACTTCTCAATAACACTTACAAACAAGCCTTGCTCTGAGAAAAGAAAAGACATTACAGTTAGTATGATACAAATGCATGAACTTTCCCAAACAATGATCTTTGAAAAGTTACATTCATATTCTGTATAGAGAATAATGCAACTTGAAAAGCTAACTTTAATTTTCTATTTCTTAGAATCCAGGGGCCATTTGCATTGATGCAGTTGATATTTACTACCCAAGAGTAACAAGCATTAAGATACAATCAGATGGAACCGTGTTGTCTTCAGGAGAGAAGACAGATCTTCCCTACTATATTGCTGGTAGGTGGCCCTACAGGTTATCAATCTGTTCTGTTAGAGACCGCCTTGAGACAACCTAAACTATGTGGCAAGAGATAATTTTATCCAAGGACACAAAATGAGGCCTTAGTGTCTGAGGGGCCCTTTGTAGAATGTTCCCTTTCGTTAAAATAAACATAGTTTACTGTTACAAAAAGATAAGTGCCTGGATATCCATATTCATGTGTCAGGACTATCCAAAGTATGGTATTCCTATTGTTGTTGACTTAAAACTGATTTACAGTAGAGTTTTAGGTTAAAAGACAAATATAAAATCACAAACCTCAATAGATATGGGTGGAATTAATGCTCTGGGCATCAGGATATGAGCTAAAGCTACTCCTTTTATTTTTCTTTAGATACCATTTCTGTCATAAGAAGTTCTTCTACATTCCTTGATGTGATCACCCCAATGTTCACTCTGCAGTATGACAACATCAGCAACCGCCTTTATGTGATCCTCCAACCTTCTCTCAAAGATAAAACCAGTGGGCTGTGTGGGACTTACAATGACAATCGCATGGATGACTTCAAGTAAATGTCTAGTCATTAACACAAATGTGTCTTGATATTTTAAATAACAGTATTTTAAGGGCATGCCCACCCTTAAAACAAAAAATTGGTGGTCACGCATTTGTAGCCAGATATTGAATGATAGGTTATATTCCTTTGGCAAAGGTATCTGCCTCCTCCCTGCTCAATGAGCTTTTTATAAGCTTGAGCATGTGCAGAAGAGGCAGCAGGTCAAACAGCAGTCCATCATTGGCTGTGAAGTCAGTTGTCACAGCCTTAATTGACTGCATGGAGGGAGGAGCCAGCTTACTCCACAAGAAAAGGGACAATAATTATCCTTAAATATCAGGTTCATAATGTGCAAAATATATCAGTTGGGGTTGAGTTAGGTAATTGGCAATTTAACTAATTTTGTCACACTCTCACCTGCCGATCTCTGTGCAGGTTCATAGCCTAGAATAATAAAAACAATGCAAATCGATATTGCATTGTGGATTGTTTTCCAAACTTTTAACTGTCCAATCATCAGCTGCATTATGTCCATCATCTTTCTCTTTATAGAACAAACCAATACAGTAGGGGCAGATACCACAAGCAGCACTGAAAAAGCATATATAGATTTATTTTGTATGGGTGGTAATGGGTAATGATTCTTATTTTTTCAGGAGCTCAAGTGATATAACTGAGAGTGTGTCTGGTTTGTTTGCCAAATCCTGGAAGATCCAACCTCAGTGCGCAGATATACAGAAAGAACCAGAGAACAGAGGTAAGAGAAATTAAACTGACAAAACACAGTAAATGAACCATTATTAGCTACTTACACAATATACGGGACTAATGGTTAGGGCACTGTAGGGCACCATAATAAAATGATTTTTTTTTAAAACAATGTCAGTCTGCAGCAGCTAAAGCCACTTATGATATCTGATCTATCTTCTAAAGCGACAAGTGTATCTTCTGGATTGTAATCCAGATGCAATTGTATCTTATTCTCTCTTCATTTGTTATATTTTATTTTGCAGATACACGAATAACAGCAGATTTGAGCTGCTCCAGTGCTTTCCAAGACTCCATCTTCTCCGACTGCAACCTTGTGATTGATACTCGTAACTATCAGTCTTCCTGCTCCAACAGCATCTATTTTGGGAAAGATGCTGGCTTTTGCTCAGCTGTGTTAGATTACGCTTATCGTTGTGCCCAGGCAGGACTCTACATACCCTTAAGCTCTGCATTTGACCACTGTAGTAAGTAGCCATCATCATTTCCAGCAATTTATCAATTGATACATAGAATAAAGCTAACAATATCTTCATAGACCAGAAAGGTCGAACCTGTGGCCCTCCAGATTTAGTTAGAAACTACAACCGGCGTTGTCATTGTCATTCCAGGTATTACTTGTAAAGAAGGCATGGTTCTCACTACAGAAAGTTCATTCATTCAGCAAGATTGTATTGACCATTCATTAAGCATTTTGAAGAACACAATTGATTCTCCGATGAATGAGGCTTGTATCTGCCCACCTGAATTGTACTATGATTCTACATTAGACAAATGTGTGGCTAGGTAAGTGTGCAATGGATGCGATATATTAAAGTTTAACATTGTCAAGAGGTTAGTAATCCAGTTGAATGCTGTACATAACGTTGAATATTCTATTTCCACTTCTTATATAGCACTGAATGTAAATCTGCTTTACAATAAGGTTACAGTTTAATACATCGACACACTCAGTCCATCAGAAAGTCTTTTGGAGCCCCATGCTAAAACTAACAAAACTAGAGTGTCCCGTGTCCCCTTGCTGATCCCTAGGCTGGACTGGTCTCAGTCGCAGCCCCCTACCCCTGACACAAAGCTGAAGGGCATCGGTGAACCCTCTGTACTTAGGTCAAACTAAGGGTTCAGAACCTCATGCTGATGTAAGCTTACAGGTGAATTTTTCAGAGTCTTTAAAGTCTACCACTTAAATAAAAAATTCTATATAGGTAAATCACCACCCAAACCCTAAAACTGCACATTTTAGAAAGGTGAGAAATATAAAACTAATCTGAAATGCTACCTGATGTTCTGTTACTCCTCTTATACTTCCTGGTTCTTCTGATTAGCAGCTGTCAGTCATGGAGGTGATAATTCACATCACAGCCAATGACTGAATGCTATTCCCTTTGATGCCTTCTCTGGGCATGTGCAATCTTGTAAAAGAGCTTGGAGAGAAGGCATAGAAGCTTTGAGGGAAGGGCATAGGGAAAAACATTTTACTGCATAACAGGTTAGTCCTACATCTGTCAGCTTTCTAACTTGTGTAGTTTTGGGGTTTGGGGTGCGATTTGCCCATGTTTAGTTTTTCCTTCGAGCGGTGAACTGGCCCTTTACACATTTGGAAAATCTACACTGATGGCCTGTTAAAGTGGAAGAGTAAACAATGAGTAATTCTTGTCAGTGTTAAATAAAATAATACTATAATATAGAGTATACAATGTATACGTAATATATTTTATACACAATGGCACCTCAGAATAAAAAGTGATAAAAATTGTACTGGGAGTTAAAAAGTTGTTTTCTCCCCAGTGATGATTGTCCCTGCTACAGCAAGGGTAAAGCTTACAAGATAGGAGAAAGCATCACATTCTCGAGTGGAGAAACATGGTAAGATAATGATGATATTTAACTGATATTTAATATGTACCAGGGAAAAAAGCAATCTCCCTAAATCGGATATAAATTTTTTTTTAGCCCTTGTGAGAGGTTAATGCAATGTGGAGACCCCATCGACCCTCCTATTGGTAAGCTTCCTATGTTTAATCTCTGATAGGTTCACCTATTAATTTAAAAGAACAGTTTCCGGTAGTGAAAACAGGAGAGGATAAGTTAAAACTAAGTAAAGATGGATTCCTTCTTCTTAATAATGTAGGAAAAAATGACTGAAAATGAATTTAGGTTTCCAAGAATAGAATTTATTCTATAAACTTTCTTAAGTATTTTAAAATTAGATATTTGTTGTTGTGCCTTACATTGGAAATCCTTCTTATTTGGTATCTTCACTTTTTTTCTTGTAGATCCATTTCCAGAATGTCCTGAAGGGGAAACATTTTCTGATTGTTTACTGGGAAATGGAATAGCCTGTCAACCAAGTTGTCAAAACATTGAAGCCATCGACCAAATCTGTCCTCTTGAATGTGAGCCAGGCTGTATGTGCAAGTATGGGTAAGTATTTCTAAACTTTCTACATGTCCTTACAATGCTTTGCAGTACAAGCTCGGGCTAATCCCGTGGCTGTGGGCACCAAATATGTTTAAGGCATGAAATGTAATGAAAGAAATGTTAGATTTGCCTGAAGAATATTATAGGGTTTAATGAAATATCTGATTGTTTCCCAATAAGCCCACTCCCTACCCCCCTAGACATTTTAATTTAGTGTAATAATTTAATCTGGTTGTATTTCCTGTTTAAACTACATCTGTGCAATATGTATATCCTTTCCATTGATCTCTTATAGCACATTGAGAAGCAGTGATGGAACCTGTGTCCCACTTGAACAGTGCCCATGTGTGCATGGGGAGGATGTATATAGCCCTGGAGAGACATTGGTTCAGGACTGCAACACATGGTGAGTACATTACTTAGTACAGCCATAGTAACTAAAGTGTGATTAATGGATTCCTAATATAAAGATGCTCTCAATTGCTAAATGAAGTATTTTTAGCTTAGGATCTCTAGTTGCATTTGGCATAAATATACAATGCAAACAGTAGAGATGAGTTTCCATTCATCCAGGAAGTATGATAAAATACCATTACATTTCAGGGACATTGATATTTTGCCGTTAAAACAGCAATACTGCCTTAAAACTTTGGTTTCAATGATACAACTGACATTTTTGTTGCACTATTTTGGGCATGTTTACAAAATTTTGTCAGTAATTTCCACTGCAAAATGTTGTTCCAAAAAAAATAAAAAGGAGCAAACTCCAGTATCAGAATTATTTAATAAGAGGTGCACAACAGCCTGTGCTGTTAATTTGCCTCAACCAATCAGATGATACCTTTATACTTGTCTACTACACACTAACGGTAATGGGTAAATCCTGTGAGGGAACGAGGCTGCATGTGTGCCAACAGATACCAATCTGTCGTCACATTGCGATGGAAATCGCATGTGTATGGCCACGTTTAGAAAACATTTGATAACATCTATTTGGTTGCTACAATTTAAGAACATCTCTATTGACTAAGGCCCAAGTTAGACCTGGTTATATGGCCCTTCAACTGATTGTGTCAAACAAATAAAATTAAAAATCATGTTCCCTATCACTTAGAGGAATAAAGAGCATTAAATCCAAATAATAAAATCTACTACTTTGATGATAATATATTAATAATATTTAACTATGGCTATTTAATACTAAACGGTTTTATTATCACAATTACCAGCACGTGTAAAGATGGCAAATTTACGTGCACCCAAAACGTTTGCAATCTGGTGTGTAACGCCTACGCCGGAGGCCAGTTCTTTGTCTTTGATAACGTCTGGAAAACCTTCAACACCAGGGACTGTCAGATCATCCTAGTTGAGGTAGGTCAGGTTCGCTACAGCAGAGATGCAATGCATTTCATTTTGTATATTATATCTACATGTTCAGAGTATTTTTCACTTGTATTTTAATGTTTTGTCTCTATTGCCTCCCTAGTCTCAAGAAGGGATAGAACCAAAATTCAGAGTTGTAATGCAAAACACCCACACAGACTACCTTGGTGGTGTTTTGGGAACCAAGAAGATCTTTATTAGATTTGGAGGAGCCTATGTAGAGCTGAGCGATTCAGAGCCTGTATTGGTAAGTGGGAACCAAGCATTCTCATATACATTGCAATACCCTTATTATATGACAATAGCTTACTGATACCTGCTGTGTATTTGATTTCTAGTCACTAGATTTGGGAAGTACCACTCAAGTAAAGATGTATCGCTCTGGATTCTATGTCGTTGCTCATTTCCTGGAAGGCCTTGCCGTCTACTATGATCAGCACTTAGATGTTATTATTCAGCTTGAGCCACAATTACAGGTGAGGAGCTTTTTAATTAATTATTGCCCCTTTTTTATCCATTTATAAGCTGAAGTGGAAGTTAAAACATAACAGTACAATGCATTATGGGTCATAAATAGTAACATATTTTGCATATACTCTGTTTAGTTTACATTGTTGTTTATACTCCAGATCTATCAAAATATTGAGGTATTGAAAATAGCTCTTTACTTCCATGTAATAAAGCATGTGTCATGTGATTATATGGGGCTTATTTTCACATCTAATTCCTCAGGTAACACCCCCAAACAAAGGGCATATTGATAGGTATTGTGGCCAATGTTGTCTTTTTAATAGTCCTTTTTTACTCAACCATCATCCTTAATGGCAGAGTAATAAGAAAGATGGAGGTATTGAGTATATATATAAAAAGATCATAATTGTAGACTTACTTATTCTACAGGGCAAGGTCCAGGGTATGTGTGGTGACGGAGATCATAAAACAACTGCTGAAATGACTATTAGCAACATGGAACAGTATGCATCTCGCTTCATTGTGGGAGAGGTAAGTAAATATTTACATAGCAAGTCATCTGTAAAACCAGTTTGGCCAAACTGCTCTAAAGACTAACAGGGTGATGCGCTGAGAGCCACTATCGCCAACCCAATATAACATTGTTACCATGACTTAAACTCCAGAACATGAGCGGTGCGCCCGTTGGTACATCGCCATGTAAATTTGGCACAACCCACTGGGTTTGCAGATCCAACAAAAAATCAATGTTCGGCCATCAAAATTCGGGTTTGGGATAACACTTCATCTGTTTCCTTTATTTGCAGTGCCCAGATCCAACAACCACACCAGCGCCACCAACAGACAACCACAAACATTACACAGAAAAACGCTGCAGCGTTCTTTTCAGCTCGGACTTTGCAGAATGCCATGCTGTGGTAACTTGTGTTTTTGGGGTGAATTTCAGCCAATATTCAGTTCTTATCAACATGCCGGATGTTCATTTTATATTTATATTTTATATCCTAGGTCCCAGTTCAGGCATATTTTATAGCCTGTGAGGAAGAGACTCAGGCCTGCACAGAAGGGGAAAGCTGCCTGTGTTTCTGTACATCTGTTGCCGCATACGCCAGAGAATGTTGCCGTAAAGGCATTACCATTGACTGGAGGAGCCCTGACACATGTCGTAAGTAGATATTCTGTCTGAAACATTATTAAAATTAGTGGATTTTTTTTATATATATATATATATTTTTTTTTTCCCTTCCAGCTTCTCCCTGCGAATACTACAACAGAGGTAAGCATAAGCTTTTTTGCTGCAGAAGTAAGATGATTTAGATACACATTATAATCTGTTCTTGTAAGATAGTTGCTTTATGCTGACTTTGTTTCCCTACGAGTACAGTTACTATACTTACCCTGCTTGGCTCCCACGCATTGAACCCTCTGCTACATTTACTCACTACTGGATACAATTTTGTCCAATTGTTTGGTTGCAATATTTCTTTACTGGATACTGTCCATACATTGTTGGAAAGTATTAGGAGATTCTACAGTTAGATCATACAGGACATTGGACTTTTGGTTTGGTATTAGGTACCAGGCGTTTAGATGGTATTTTAGCCACGCATTGGGGACGCCCGATTTTTATGGTGTGTTTATTTGTGTTTATATTTCAATAAAGATGTATGCTTTTTATATATTATAGTATATTGATCCGTTCATTCCTACAAGTTTTAGATTGTGAGGGGTTATGTGACTGATGGTATTCTTATAATTGGGGTTTCAAGGGAAAGGAGTGCTGTTATAAGGGGTCTTTTTAGGTCTTTCCCTATATTGATGTGTTAAAAAGCAAGTTTTCTTCTTGTGTTTTGCTGTTCACAATAAACATTATTAGTAGTTACATGTCAAAGTAAGATGTGTTTATCTTGCATACTTAGATTTAACTGTCTTTCATTCCCTAAGATGCTGGTGAAGGACCATATCGTATAGTTATGGTCGATGAGAGGATCCTAATCGCAGATTACAATACTCTGTCGGTGTCCTTGGCCCCAAAAGACATTGCAGGAGACCTAAAAGCCAGTTTTATGATCACGCCAAGTCTCTATGTGGACCAACAGTGTAAGTTTTAGATTTTTATTTATGTTTAAAAGCCCTGGTTTTTCAAGGTCTAACCCTGGCTCCATATTCCGCTCAGACAGTCTAACAATTGGATAGTCTGTTGGATGGGAATTTAAGTGGTAACGCTGATATCTTGACACGGACAAACCCATGGTCTTACAGCCACGGGATGGGTCATGATATCGGCAGAAATTACCAACACCTCTAATCAATTTATTATCTTATTGTCTTATTTTGAACTGATTAGGTCAAAATATCAAGACATATGTATATACCCTTTATTTATTAAATTCTTATTACTCATTTGAATCCCGTCAAATCCCATAAAAATGATTAGACTGGATTATATATCTTATTGTTGCATCTTTTTTCAGATGGCAGGAAGCTTGTCTCTTTGGAATCTGCTGTGCGCCGCAACTACTTTATAGCACAGAATGAAGATGGCAGCCTTAGTTTACAAAAGTGGCAGCCAAACATCAACTTCCGAATGCAAGCCACCTTTATTATGAGGGAGGGACGTTGGATAAATGGCTTCACTACCTTGGAATCCTTTTCTTCCAGGGGACAATATCTTTCTTTCGACAGCACTAAAAATGTTGTAGTGATGTCCAAGGTGAAATCCAAACTCATGTTGACGATGAATTTCAAGCTTGTAGGTGGGTATAAAAAAATTCTAATACATGTTAGAACCCTGCACATTACACATAGCTAGGAGAAGGGGTGTTTACTAGACAAGGTCATGGCTAGTGGAGAACATTTCAGAAAAGCTTCAGTCGCTTTATGCTGGTTAATTGAATGGGAATGCCACTATTTTTCTATGACAGTCAATGAGGTGTTCTTGACAGGTCTTGTGACTATTAGTAACTAGACGCTCACTTTTGTTGAACTGTTAATGCAGTCACATGTGACAAATCTACTATTTTCTGTGATACACTTATTGCAGAGGAAACCTTCGGCCTTCCCTCTTTCTCTATGTGCACCTGGAAGTACAAACCCTGTGGGCAACCTTGTATTCCAACATGTAAAGATCCTCTGGGATTACAATGCACCCTAACACTAAAGTAAGTGGCATTATTATCATGCAATTTTGTACAATGTGTGTGATGAGAAAATGTTGCTTATTATGGGCAGCCAAGTGATTGTCTGGACTTCTGTTTTGTTTAGGGTGGAGGGCTGTTACCCAATGTGCGCACCAGGAATGCTATTCGATGAAGTGACCCATCGGTGCGTCAACAAAGACGATTGTAAGTTTTCTTTTTTTCTCACAACGTATTGCTTGCACGGATAATGTTCTCCCTATTCAAGGAGGGTATCTAGACAATTAGGAGTAACCTTTAAAATTTGATTCCAGGTGCACCTGTTCCACCAACAACACCAGCACCACCACTACCACCAACAAAGGTGAGATAATTTCTGGTGTTCAATAAACTTTTTACTAAAATTCAATAAAACTTTAACAACCAAATCATGTTGGTGTCATTTGTCGCAAGAATTGAAGCATATTACAAATGATCTGAACTCAATAAACATGCAAAGGTGTGTAATCTCCATATCGGCACTTTCTAAGTAGTAGTCTGTGAATATTGTAGAAGACATGTTACTAATCAAGAATGGAAAAAGAGCTCTCTCGCGCCTTTCAAACAAGCCTAGGATGATGTATCTAGCGTCTCTGGATCTTAGGTTATAGGCTTGTAAAGTTACACTTCCTTGTCTGTTCTGTCCGTGTGACAGGTATGTGTTATAAGCTGTCCTAACCAACACCAAAATGTATATTTTCTGAAGCTAGTTACAAACCTGCAACTATTCTCTGTCCTTTCCTCTACCTATGGACACCTTAGGGAGAGAAACAAAAATATTTTCAGGCTTGTGTCTAGCTTTAAAAATGATTAAGAAGTTCGGGGGCAGGACTCACCTTAAATTTGGAGGCAGACCCAAGTGCTGGTGATATCATAGATCACAGTGATAGTGGGGAAAAAACACCTTTACTTCTGTAACTTTGGATAGACTGCAGCTAGAAGCATGAGCCTGGAGTATTTTTTAAGCCACTTGTATGGAAACCACAATTTGTCCTTTAACAATCAAAGAAAAGCTTCTCATCGACTAACTCTAAATAAAAAGGTAACCTTTATGTTCATATGGTAAGTGTGGAGCATACACATAGAATGATATATGGAACTATACATGTAACTATATCTACAGATACTCAGAATCTTGGTGGCCATCATTACATATTGTAACAATTTATTGTGGTCTGACTAGCTCACAGTGTTCACCAAGAAAGTTAATTGAGGATCTAGGTGGATCTCATTAAGATTTGCAGAAAGGAACCTATCGCATCACAGAAAACAGAGAGGGCAGACTTGAGGAAAGATTTGATGCAGGCACTTTATGACTTCTTTCTATGAAGAACCTTCAAGGCCATCTCCTGAAGCTCTATACATAGACTATTTCTGTTTGTTGCATTATAAACTGGATTCCATTTCCAAATGTCCTCCTGCAAATTTAAATCTCTGAATCATTCAGTTATAAATCTTGAGCCTGTAAGCAGGAATTATTGATCCACTGGTAGAGTTTTGAGATGGATGATCTGCACAATGCATTATTAATACATTTCTATGCCTTTTATTTGTGAAATTGCAGAATTATTATCATTTGCCTTTGTGAAGTGCATTATTGGAGAAGTAACATGATGACAAGTTTGGAGTTCAGAACTGCTTTTAAATATCTGCAAAATGTATCTGAATAAAATGATATTCTCTGTCGAAACTCATTGTAGCACCACCATAAATAAAGTATATTTCCACCCTTGAGGAAACAAAGGTTTCTGAAGAACACTAGGTCCATAAGGGGAATGCTTTCAATCAATGGGAGAGATTAAGTGTGTCGCATATTGTAATTGTACTCTTACAGAATCATTTAGGGTTCCAAGCAATAGCAGCTAATGGATCCAGTAATTTTCAATATCCATCCACAAAGATTTTTGATGGATACCTGCTGCCTAAACAAATGCAATGTCGTGGTGATTAAACATTACTGAGAGGTGTTAAATATGTAAATTGACCCCAACAGGAAGGCATCTGAAGCTCTATATAACTTTACACAACAGATTTATACTGCTATGATTCTACCCAGCCGTGAGATGTTCCGCGGCACCCAAGTTTGTAAATCATGTTGGACTTTAAGGAGAAATTGCATAGTGTGTGTCTCTAACTTTGATGTAAATTTGACCCCATGTAAGGAAAGTGGGCATTCTTTGATCGAGAAATTAAGATCTATGGGAGAATTTCTTAATGGAGTTGTCTAGGCCTTGACCTTCTGTTTTTATTTATATTAACTTTTAAACCGTACACTTCTACACCTTACACCCTTCAAAACTTCCTCCTACAACCAATTACTGAACTCTGTAACATGTTAACATGTTAACATCAACAATAAACTTTCACTGTAATATGAGCTAACAGCTGCACACTGGACATACTATAGATCAAACAAAATGGCCAAGGGGTTTGAATGCATGTCTGCCATTATTGTATGAATTCCAGCATTAGTATGTGTCTCGTTTTCCCTCCGGTGACAATATGCGTTTGTGTTACAGGAACCATGCAAGAATGTGGAATGTGTTGATCTGCAATGCAAGGAAGGAGAAATTAGGAAGGCGGTTTCCTCGAACGATCCCTGTTGCACTCGTTATGCTTGTGGTAAGTAAAACACTAATAGGCTAATGAAATAGGAGGAGCTTAAGTTTTCCCAATCAGGAATTAGCTTTTTACTGGATAATTACAGTTAGATAACATTTGATTGGTTATCTAAAATAGGGGCTGATCATACCATATGAATGGATTTACTGTAACAAATGTATTGTGTGTTTTACCCTTACAGAACCAGCTCCTACAACTCCATCACCGGTAAGGATCTTTTTGTGGTTTTATAGAACTGATAACTGAATTACAAAAGCTTGAAACATGAAAAAAAATCTTACAGAAGTATATTGTGTCTATGTGTAAAATTTTCTTTATGAAATGCCTTAAAGGAGAAGTAGTGTGTGAAAAAAAAATTTTTTTTCAATGTTAAAATGAAAAGTATCTGGGACAGGAAGGTAAGATTGGTAATTCCTACCTCCCAATAGCCTTTCTATGAGGAGCGCCAGCAATAAAGGAAAACTGCTTCTGCCAGGATTCCTCCTGACTTCAGTGCTATCATTAATACAAGCAAGACCAGTACGCTAAACCTGGCAGATGAAAACTGTAGGTGCTGTAGGTTCTCAACAAAATGGTATTGGAAGGTTCATAGGAATAATGACTCCTACTTCCCTGCCCCGGGTTCATTTTTTAAAATGATTAATACTGTCAGGGGAAAGTGTTGGGTGGGGCACTGACTGACAGGTCACATTCATGTTGAGAGAAATGACACAATCTCCCCATAGGCGACACATTGTGTAGGACAAGCCCAGTGATTGTTAGGGAATAGGGATAAAAGGACTAAAATCCAATCCAGTGTCATAACACCTGTAACAGGTATTAACCAAATTACCACTTAGACAACCACACAGTTTAGAGTGTGGATTTTAAATTGTGGATCTGTGTGCTTGGCAGACACCTTGCGAAGAAAGAGATTGCGACATTGTAACTTGCAAGGATGATGAAAAGCGCATCCAGGTCACATCGTCAGATCCCTGCTGCAAGAAATACACCTGCGGTGAGTATTTCTATTAAACTATTTCCAAAAAGGTGGGGAAATCATTTGACTAAAATACTAAAATGCGGTGGGGGAAAAAAATTTAATAATCCCAATCGTTTTAACATCTCGACTGTCTCATAGGTTTAGCAATGTGCAGAAAAATACATCAGAGAAATCTTTGGCTTTGGAACATGTGCTTAATGAAGTTTAATGTGTTTGTGTTCTGTATTCGCTTATAGTTTGCCGGGGGGGATGCCCTCCTCCTCCAGACTGTGACAATGGAAAACCCGCCACTCAGTATTTTGATTCTTCATCCAGTTGTTGTGCGAAATTCCAGTGTTGTAAGTAGCTATATTAACGTTATTTTTTAAAGACATGATGATAAACAGAGTGCAGCCCTCCCAACTGTCCCAGTTTTGCAGCCCAGTCCCATTTCTATAGGCCTGTCACGCTGTCCCAGACACCGAGCCTTGTCGTGGAGTGGGTGTGGCTTGGATGGGTCTGGGACATTCCGGGGCGGAGTCTGTCCCCATGTCCCATTTCCCTAAAAGATTGTAGGAGAGTGGAACATTATCACAAAAAATAAATGTTGCTCACGAAGCAATATTTATATATATAAACACAGTATTTTCTTTCATGGCCAAATTTTTTATGGTGAAAAAATACTTGAAGGGGGTACTATAAAACATGTGTTAATGATGTAATTTATACACTTACTCAATATTATAGATTACAATAGGACAATGCTGCATGTGTTATTGTGCTGGCAATGTGTTTTAATGTTGATGTTTTATTTGCCCTAGCCGAGGAAACTCCAACCACACCAAGTACCACAACAGAGAAGGTAAGGGCCACGCAAATAGTCCTGCTATGTCTTTTTAAAAGGGCAGAGTGCAGAGGATTAATACATATTTAAGGTTTAAACCCTTTATTAATTGTGGTTTAATCAGATATATAGGGGCCTATTTACAAACTCATTTAGATTCTGTCTTGTGTAATGGCACCTGGACAAAAACCTTTTTTTGTGCACTTCATCAAGTAAAATACATGATGAAAATTCACTTTGGGCTTTAAAGGAGTTGATTCCCCATGTAATATGAACCCAAAGTGCTATAGTTTTAACCATGAAACTATCAGATGCGGCTCCTCCTTTTCTTCCCAAGCTCCCCTGCTTCTGGTAGGACCTCTCTGTGAGCCAAATCTTTTTTGACACCAGTCCTATAGACTTGAATGGGGCTTCCATAACCAGTAGCTAAGGACCATGGGAAACAGGAAGAAAGAGAATACCAATGGAAAGGAATTTGTAAACATTCAGAAATGAATATGGCAGATAAGGTCCTTTTTCCAAGGGGAATCACCTGAACTTATTATTTAAAGATGTTCATTCTCCTTTAATAAGATGCTTTTATATTTAGAAGGTGCCATTTATATGATTTTTGCTGAAAACATGTTATGGTGTGTTACCTTATTAATATGAGTAGGCAGAATATAAGCTTTGGTGCGTTATCCCATTAACATCCTATTGCTTTCTTTGTTGTAGGACTTATGTAAAGACGTGACATGTGGAGAGGTGACATGTTTAAAGGGACAAACTAAACATGAATCTCCTTCAAATGACCCCTGCTGCCCACATCAAGTTTGTAGTAAGTTCCAATGTAAAGCTCTTGTACTTATTATGTGATATTTACAGGTTAACATATCAGGGATGACTTAAATCCAACTATACCCTATATTGCTGGAAATGTATACATATTTATTGTTTATTTTTGCAGTTCCAGATGAGATCATTACAACAACTGCACAACCGGTAAGAATTAACCAACACCTGCAAATGTGTAGCATTTTAATGAGATATAGCCCTTTAATGAGATATAGCACTTTAATGAGATGTAGCACTTTAATGAGATGTAGCACTTTAATGAGATATAGCACTTTAATGAGATATAGCACATTAATGAGATGTAGCGTTTTTATGAGATGTAGCACTTTAATGAAATATAGCACTTTAATGAGATGTAGCACATTGATGAGATGTAGCACTTTGATGAGATGTAGCACTTGAATGAGATGTAGCACTTGAATGAGATATAGCACATTAATGAGATGTAGCATTTTTATGAGATGTAGCACTTTAATGAGATATAGCCCTTTAATGAGATGTAGAACATTGATGAGATGTAGCGTTTTTATGAGATGTAGCACTTTAATGAGATATAGCTCTTTAATGAGATGTAGCACATTGATGAGATGTAGCACTTTGATGAGATGCAGCACTTTGATGAGATGTAGCACTTTGATGAGATGTAGCACTTTGATGAGATGTAGCACTTTAATGAGATGTAGCACATTGATGAGATGTAGCACTTTGATGAGATGTAGCACTGTGATGAGATGTAGCACTTTGAAGAGATGTAGCACTTTAATGAGATGTAGCACTTGAATGAGTGTAGCACTTGAATGAGATGTAGCACTAATGAGTATGGGAACCACCAGCACCCCATTTTTAGAATCCGCTAAAACCTTTAATATAAATAAGTCGAACTGAATGTAAATTACTCCTGCTAATTTAATAGACACAATATCCCTGATGATTAAAAAAAATACACTAAACTTTTACCGACAATTTTCTTTTTTGGAAATGCCTCAAGGCTGCTGAGTGTGGGTTGCTTTACACTATGTTAATTGTATACTATTAAAATGGCAATCGATAAATTAATCCTTGGACCAACAGAGAAATGTAACTTTTATTTCCCAATTTATCTTTCTCTAATAGCAAAAGCTTTGTGAGTTTGTGACATGCCCAGTGGTAACATGTCGATATGGAGAGACTAAGAAGGAAATAGATCAGACGATCCTTGCTGTAAAAATGAAGTGTGTGGAAGTTCACATCACAGAAGGTCCCGTTATTTCATGTTACAATTATCATGTTATAAATAGTTCATTAACAATGTTTACTCTTATTGCAAATGTTTTATAGTCCATCTAATCCCATATAAAGTCTAATGCACTTATGACTATATCCTGTCCAGCTCTGTGGGAAAGTGGACATAATGGTTTCATCTGTGTTGCACAAAAGGCAACAATCATATGTCAATAATTGCTGTACAATTGTTTTGTTAAGCTATTTACACATATTAGGTAAAAATTGGTAGAACAGATTGTCTAATATAATATTAGACACCAATATCTGTAATATTGTACAGATAATACACTGTGGTGTATTCGTTGGAGGTATTTTAGTGAAAACATTTTATCTCTGATAAACATTGACACTCTATCCTTCCAAATCTTAGTCTTTATGGTCTTCTAAAGATTTATTCTTTCCTTTTATTTTAGTGCCACCAACAGAAGAACCCCAACTCCGGTAAGTTTACATTACCATAAGGCAGCCATAAATCAATATTTAGATTCCACATTAGAATTTTTCAGGCTTGCATTGCAAGGTGATCCCGATCATCTTTAGGGGAAGAAGAAAATGTTATGGAATGTTTTTGGAATGTATTTGGTATATTCATTTATTGCTGCAATATACAAATATTTTCAATACATTGAATCTGATTACAGGTGGACTGCACAGATGTTAAGTGTGAGGTGGTGGAATGTACAAAGGAAGGAGAGCGAAAGGTGGAAATTGTATCATCAGACCTGTTGTAAACAGGAAGTGTGCAGTAGTTCTCTCTTACAGTAAATTTCTATTGATAAACACAGAAGGTAAATTTATTTATTTAAACACTATATATAAATTTCTTATGAATAGGCAATTTATCTTGGCAAAATGCATTTCACCATAACTGCTGTCGGAAAAGTTGGTGAAAAGACACCAAGATATTACATATTGAACCATTGCATTCCTTTACAGGATGCACTGATGCATGCAGCCCCCCTCCTACCTGCTCTGAAGGCAGCCCACCATTTAGACCTTTGATGAAGAAACTGAGTGTTGTCCTACATATGAATGCAGTAAGTACCAGAGAACTGTCCTTCCCTTCTGCCTAGATCTAGACTGAACGAATAATTATGGTACGAGGCCCAATACATCCAGTTTATCATAGTTTTTGGTTTATCAGACAACTTAAAATTGATTTAATACAAAGGACACAGAATAAAACAAGTGGAAATTGATAAGGTCGGGGAAAATACTTATGTCACAGACTTGTATAAATAGATGGTTACGCTCAACTGTATGATACATATCTATATATGTTCTTATTTACAGAGCAGAAGTTCCAACTTCAGTTCCCCACCACACAGGTAAGGTTGGGGTATTTATTTCTATGAGCTGGTTATGTACATTGTATTATAAAGACCTAGACAGGAAGAGCAGAATCTCTCAATTTGTTATGTAGTTTAAAGTTTATAGTACAGTGTATTACTTTTAAGATTAAAAAAAGTGATGTAAAGGTGATACCATTATAAGCTAATGAGATGATAACCATAGCAAGCTTTCAAAACCTATAGTTCTTTGCTTGAAAAAGTACAATAGGGCTGAAATTTATTACACACCCCTAATAACCTAGAATAGAATCTTCTATAAACAAACCCTTAGCAACTTCACTAAAGGTCACAGTTAGAGCAGTTAAACACAATTACCGTATTAAAATTCAAAGCAGAGACTGACAGGGTCCTCCTGGAAACTGTCAAATAACATTGTCTCCGTGTCCTGTTGTTAAGGGATACTCAGTACCATAGAGGTTGCTCAAATGTATATATACATGCGAGTGGCAAACAGTTTTTACTAAAAGGATCAATGTAAAGTTGAATATGGAAAAGGGGAAACTAATATCTATTCATGTCCCATTATAGGACATATGTAGTCACGTGACATGTGATGATGTAGACTGTGCATATTTTGAGGTTCTGTAGAGGTCACTCTTCAGATCCCTGTTGTAAGGAGTATGTTTGCGGTAAGTTTCCTATTAAACATTTGCATTCAAGAGTGTATATTTTATACGTAAAATGAAAGGTAACTACAGCTAATACCATGTGTACAATCATTGGACATTCTCGAATAGTTATGTCAGACCCAGGTCTTTCCCTGGAATTTAATATCTGTCTGACTTTACCATCCTAACAATTATCATGACAATCTGTTTTTTTTATGCCCCCAGAATGCAATATGAGTGCAAGGCTCCTCCCGTATGTGAGGATGGACAGACACCAGATCAATTCTATAGCAGTGATATCACTGCTGTTAGACTATGAATGTCGTAAGTACAAAATTACTGGAATTTCAGTTCTAATAAATATTGACACTTACCCTTACCAGCCTTTATTCTCTATGGTCGTCTTATATGAGATCTTATTCACATTTATTCTTTGTTTTTTTTAGCACACAATTATCACAACAACAGAGCCCCCAACTCCGGTAAGAGGCAGCCATTTGTTTACATGAAATTCATGTAAAAACATACATTTTAATGCTTGTTATGAATCTTAGGATTATCTAAATTTGTCCAAAGGAATGTATTTACAGAGAAATCATTTTCACAATATGGCCCTAAAAATTAGCTTTAACAACATTAAACCCTCAAGGAGAACTTAAGCTAAATTAATAAATCTGTATTTTAAAAATTCAAAATATAATAATTATATGGCATTTAAAACCCCATACGCTCGAGTATAAAACACACTTTAATAACCTGATAAAAAAAACCTATATCAAACTCATCAACTGGGCATCCAATATGGCGTCCCCAGGTCTGGGACAACAGCACCCAGACCACCGGACCTGTTCAGTGAGCATAACACAGCTTTTTCCAAGGCACCTGGACCACACGTGGATCTAAGTAGGGGCACTTGGAATCCATTTTTTTATTAATGATGTACTACTTGGTAGTTTCAGAGGTCAGTGTTTTGTTGTGCCTGATACACAGACTTCACCATGAGGCTCCTTCCCATTGGTTCGTAATGTTATAATGTCACTTTAATTGTGTTTCCAGCTTTCAATCAATACCAGCAGCTGAAAGACTGATTGCTAATTTTATGTGAGCTAAAGATAAACTTGGTGAAATGGCCACTGATCTAATGTACAAATTGAGGAATTTTTAGCTTTGGTTCTCCATCAAGAGAGGTAAATACAAGGAGCCCTATTTGTGCATACTGAGCTTCTTGAGAAATAATATGGCATTAAAATGGCAGCTATAATTATCACTTGGGTGCTTTGCATAAATCACAAATAGGTACAAATCAATAATATAGTATTTACACTAAGCCCCTATTAGGTGCCACGTTAGAATGTCTCAGCGCGCATTGCAAAGAATCCTGATCAATTTTAAGGGAATGTCTTAGAAGAAAAATGTTATGGAATGTTTTTAAATGTATTATAATATTAATGTATTGCCTCAATATACAAATATTTTCTATATATTGAATCTCATTACAGGTGGACTGCACAGATGTTAATGTGAGGTGGTGAAATGTACAAAGGAAGGAGAGCGAAAGGTGGAAATTTTATCATCAGATCCCTGCTGTAAACAGGAACAGTGTGGTATGTTCTTTCTAACAGTAAATGCTACTATATATAAAACACAGAGGGGTATAGAATGGTAAAGCCATTTTATTGCAATTTGTGTTCTCTCTTACAGTAAATGTTGCTATTAACACATGGATTCAGACACCAGTAGCAATGCACTGACATGGCTGTCCATATTTATTTATTCAGTATTTAAGGCAGAGAATCAACTTTTATGGGTTAAACCTATTTCTCTGCTTTCCAGGACACCTAAGCACCCAAACTCTGGCCTTCAGACCTCAATTAAGAACTTTGGTCTAGTGGGGCTCATTTCACTTTGAGCATCAAAGATATTTCATATAACTAATTAGGCCAAGTCTGCGGAAAACATAAAACTCTCCCACCTTCTAAATCTCAGATCTTTAATTAACACAGGAAAGAACAATTCATGAAAAATATTAAGATACGATTCCTTTTATACCCATCTGAGTTTGAATTGCATTCTTACTACTAAGAGCTTTCCACCAAGGTAAAATATAGTTTACAATCCAGTCTGTTAATAAATTTGAAACATTACTTTTCCTTTACAGGATGCTAGAGTACCTGCAGCCCCCCTCCTACCTGCTCTGACGGCAGCCCACCATTAAGACCTTTGATGAAGAAAACGAGTGTTGTCCTACATATGAATGCAGTAAGTACCCAGAGAACTGTCCTTCCCTTCTGCCTAGATCTAGACTGAACTAATAATTATGGTACGAGGCCCAATACATCCAGTTTTATCATAGTTTGGTTTATCAACAATTAAAATTGATTAAAATTTACATGGTATTAAATACAAAGGTCACAGAATAAAAACAAGTGGAAATTGATTAAGGTCGGGGAAAATACTTATGTCACAGAGTTGTATAAATAATGGTTTACGCTCAACTGTATGATACATATCTATATATGTTCTTATTTACAGAGCCAGAAGTTCCAACTTCAGTTCCCCCCACCACACAGGTAAGGTTGGGGTATTTATTTTATGAGCTGGTTATGTACATTGTATATAAAGACCTAGACAGGAAGAGCAGCATCTCTCAATTGTTTATGTAGTTTAAAGTTTTATAGTTACAGTGTATTACTTTTAGATAAAAAAGTGATGTAAAGGTGATACCATTAAAGCTAACTGAGATGATAACCATAGCAAGCTTTCAAAACTATAGTTCCTTTGCTTGAAAAAGTACAATAGGGTCTGAAATTTTATTTACACCCCTAATAACCTAGAATAGAATCTTCTATAAACAAACCCTTAGCAACTTCACTAAAGGTCACAGTTAGAGCGTTAAACACAATTACCGTATATAAAACTTCAAAGCGAGACATGACAGGGTCCTCCTGGAAAACTGTCAAATACACATTGTCTCCGTGTCCTGTTGTAAGGGATACTCAGTACCATAGAGGTTGCTCAATGTATAATACATGGAGTGGCAACAGTTTTTACTAAAAGGATCAATGTAAAGTTGAATATATGGAAAAGGGGAAACTAATATCTATTCAATGTTCCCATTATAGGACATATGTAGTCACGGTGCATGTGATGATGTAGACTGTGCATATTGAGGTTCCTGTAGAGGTCACTTCTTCAGATCCCTGTTGTAAGGGTATGTTTGCGGTAAGTTTCCTATTAAACATTTGCCTCAAGAGTGTATATTTTATACGTAAAATGAAAGGTAACTACAGCTAATACCATGGTACAATCATTTGGACATTCTCAGATAGTTATGTCAGACCCAGGTCTTTCCCTGGAATTAATTCTGTCTGACTACATCCTAACAATTATCATGACAATCTGTTTTTTTTTATGCACCCAGAATGCAATATGACTTGCAAGGCTCCTCCCGATGTGAGGATGGACAGACACCAGATCAATTCTATAGCAGTGATATTCACTGCTGCTAGACTATGAATGTCGTAAGTACAGAATTACTGGAATTTCAGTCTCTATAAATATTGACACTCTCACCCTTACCAGCCTTTATCTCTCTGGTCGTCTTATAATGAGATCCTATTTCACATTTATTCTTTGTTTTGTTTAGCCCACCAATTATCACAACAACAGAGCCCCAACTCGGGAAGAGGCAGCCATTTGTTACATGAAATTCATGTAAAAACATACATTTATAATGCTTGCTTATGAATCTTAGGTTATCTAAATTTGTCCAAAGGAATGTATTATACAGAGAAATCCATTTTCACAATTTGCCCTAAAAAGTTAGTTTTAACAACATTAAACCCTCAAGGAGAACTTAAGCTAAATTAATAAATCGTATTTTAAAATTCAAATATATAATAATGATATAGGCATTTAAAACCCCATACGCTCGAGTATAAAACACACTTATAATAACCTGATAAAAAACCTATATCAAAACTCATCAACTGGGCATCCAATATGGCGTCCAGGTCTGGGACAACAGCACCAGACCACCGGACCTGTCAGTGAGCATAACACAGCTTTTCCAAGGCACCTGGACCACACGTGGATCTAAGTAGGTGCACTTGGAATCCATTTTGTTTATTAATGATGTACTACTTGGTAGTTTCAGAGTGTCAGTGTTTTGTTGTGCCTGATACACAAGACTCTCCCTGAGGCTCCTTCCCCTTGGTTCGTATGTTAAATAGTCACTTTAATTGTGTTCCAGCTTTCAATCAATACCAGCAGCTGAAAAGACTGATTGCTAATTTTATGTGAGCTAAAGATAAACTTGGTGAAATGGCCACTGATCTAATGCTACAATTGAGGAATTTTTAGCTTTGGTTCTCCATCAAGAGAATAAATCAAGGGCCCTAATTTGGCATACTGAGCTTCTTGAGAAATAATATGGCATTAAAATGGCGCTATAATTATCACTTGGGTTTGCTGATATAATCACAATAGGTACAAATCAATAATATAGTATTACACTAAGCCCCTATTAGGTGCCACGTTAGAATGTCTCAGCGCTGCTTGCAAAGCAATCCTGATCAATTTTAAGGGAATGTCTAGAAGAAAATGTTATGGAATGTTTTGAAATGTATTTATAATATTAATGTATTGCCTCAATATACAAATATTTTCTATATATTGAATCTCATTACAGGTGGACTGCAAAGATGGTACATGTGAGGTGGTGAAATGTACAAAGGAAGGAGAGCGAAAGGTGGAAATTTTCATCAGATCCCTGCTGTAAACAGGAACAGTGTGGTAGTTCTTTCTAACAGTAAATGCTACTATATATAACACAGAGGGGTATAGAATGGTAAAGCCATTTTATTGCAATTGTGTTCTCTCTAAGTAAATGTTGCTATTAACACATGGATTCAGACACCGTAGCAATGCAATGCAACATGGCTGTCATATTTATTATTCAGTATTTAAGGCAGAGAATCAATTTTTAATGGGTTAAAACTATTTCTCGCTTTCCAGGAAACACCCTAAGCACCCAAACTCTGGCCCTTCAGACCTCAATTAAGAAACTTTGGTCTAGTGGGGCTCATTTCACTTGAGATCAAAGATATTTAATATAACTAATTAGGCCAAGTCGCGGAAAACATAAAACTCTCCCACCTCTCAATCTCATCAATCCATCTTATATCGATTCCTTTTACCATCTGAGTTTGAATTGCATTCTTACTGACTAAGAGCTTTTCCAACCAAGGTAAATATAGTTTACACTCCAGTCTGTTAATAAATATTGAAACATTACTTTTCCTTTACAGGATGTATGATACCTGCAGCCCCCCTCTACTCGCTCTGACGGCAGCACCCACCATTTAAGACCTTTGATGAAGAAACTGAGTGTTGTCCTACATATGAATGCAGTAAGATACCCAGAGAACTGTCCTTCCCTTCTGCCTAGATCTAGACTGAACAATAATTATGGTACGAGGCCCAATACATCCAGTTTTATCATAGTTTTTGGTTTATCAAACAACTTAAAATTGATTTAAAATTCACATGGTATAAAAACAAAGGTCACAGAATAAACAAGTGGAAATTGATTAAGGTCCGGGGAAAAATACTTATGTCACAGATTGTATAAATAGATGGTTTACGCTCAACTGTATGATACATATCTATATATGTTCTTATTTACAGAGCCAGAAGTTCCACTTCAGTTCCCCCACCACACAGGTAAGGTTGGGGTATTATTTCTATGAGTGGTTATGTACATTGTATTATAAAGACCTAGACAGGAAGAGCAGAATCTCTCAATTTGTTATGTAGTTTAAAGTTTATAGTTACAGTGTATTACTTTGAGATTAAATAAAAGTGATGTAAAGGTGATACCATTATAAGCTAACTGAGATGATAACCATAGCAAGTTTCAAAACCTATAGTTCCTTTGCTTGAAAAAGTACAAGAGGTCTGAAATTTTATTTACACCCCTAATAACCTAGAATAGAATCTTCTATAACAACAACCCTTAGCAACTCACTAAAGGTCACAGTTAGAGCTTAAACACAATTACCATATATAAAATTCAAAGCAGAGACTGACAGGGTTCCTGGAAAACTGTCAAATACACATTGTCTCGTGTCCTGTTGTAAGGGATACTCAGTACCATAGAGGTTGCTCAAATGTATATATACATGCGAGTGGCAACAGTTTTTACTAAAAGGATCAATGTAAAGTGTAATATATGGAAAAGGGAAACTAATATCTATTCAATGTTCCCATTATAGGACATATGTAGTCACGTGACATGTGATGATGTAGACTGTGCATATTTTGAGGTTCCGTAGAGGTCACTTCTTCAGATCCTGTTGTAAGGAGTATGTTTGCGGTAAGTTTCCTATTAAACATTTGCATTCAAGAGTGTATTTTATACGTAAAATGAAAGGTAACTCAGCTAATACCATGTGTAAAATCATTGGACATTCTCAGAATAGTTATGTCAGACCCAGGTCTTTCCCTGGAATTTTAATATGTCTGACTTTACCATCCTAACCATTATCATGACAATCTGTTTTTTTTTATGCACCCAGAATGCAATATGACATTGCAAGGCTCTCCCGTAGTGAGGATGGACAGACACCAGATCAATTCTATAGCAGTGATATTCACTGCTGTCTAGACTATGAATGTCGTAAGTACAAATTACTGGAATTCAGTCTCTATAAATATTGACACTCTACCCTTACCAGCCTTATTCTCTATGGTCGTCTTATAATGAGATCTTATTTCACATTTATTCTTTGTTTGTTTTAGCGCCACCAATTATCACAACAACAGAGCAACTCCGGTAAGAGGCAGCCATTTTGTTACATGAAATTCATGTAAAAACATGAAAACACAAGAATATATATATAAAGATGCAAAGTTCACTTGGTATGATATGAAGAAATTACAAACTCATTCTCACTCTTTTTTACATTCCTATTTAGTAAAAATTCATCCGTGGGTTTTTTGTGCCTGGCACACTGGGGTCACCATAAGGCCCTTCCCATTTGCTTCAAGATAGAATAGGCAGTTTAATTGTGTGTTCCAGCTTCCAATTAACACAAGCAGCTGGAGAGGTGAACGCTGGTTACTGAGCTATAGAGGACTTAGTGAAATTGGCAATTTTAATGCTTTTAATGCAGCTATAAGAATTAGTAGTATATCATTCTTAACTTTCATTCTCAAGGCAGAAACCGACAGGAGCCCATCCTACACATATTACAAACAATTTGAGAATTCCAATGAGCGATTGAAGTGGCAGCTATGGCACTTAGGGGCTTTGCTTTATGGCAGAAATTAGTGCAATAAGTTTATCCATTGTTTACACTAGGCACCAGCTATATGGCAGCTATATGCCAACATCTTGAATTTCTTTTAGTTTAGTAGTAAACATTATATAAGTTTAGAAATCAACTAAATTAATGGGATTTAGTAAAGAATAGACTTTTTTTTTAATATCAACCCTGATTACAGGTGGACTGCACGATGTACATGTGAGGTGGTGAAATGTACAAAGGAAGGAGAGGAAAGGTGGAAATTTTATCATCAGATCCTGCTGTAAACAGGAACAGTGTGGTATGTTCTTTCTAACAGAAATGCTACTATATATAAACACAGAGGGGTATAGAATGGTAAAGCCATTTTATTGCAATTTGTGTTCGGTTACTATCCGCTGTTTTTCTATTTAACGCTATTTATATAATGGTAAAACTCATCAGTTTATATTATGTTGGTTCCATTCCGCATTTATAGTCATTGGGAGTTTGAATTTTTATCTAACTTACCGACTCTATAACTTTCCAACAAAGTTACAATCCCATCTATATATATATTGAAACAAACATTTCCTTTACAGTATGCAATGAGGCCTGCAGCCCCCCTCCTACCTGCTCTGATGGCAGCCACCATTTAAGACCTTGTGAAGACGCTGATGTGTTCCAACATATGAATGCAGTAAGTAACTAAAGACTTGAATTAATTATAGTTATGTTTTTTAAAAGGATTGCAAAATAAAGGGCAACTGTACTGTAAATAATATATAAATGGGAGTAGGAGCTGCTAGTTGTATTTCTGTTCCTTTTTGTTCCTTTTGCACAAAATTTGTTGGTTTGCAGATAAATTGTGTTTTTTTTTTACACTGAAGAAAAGATGATAGCAAAGGGAAAAAATTACTTTATCAGTGCTCAACCAAGGACTGCGGGCCGCATCCAGCCCTCTTAGGGAAAGGTGCTCCCCTCAGGTGGTATTGGCTAAGAATGAATGTTGTGTGCCCCTCAGTCTGAGCCAGATTGAGCACCCCTGGGTTTTATAAATATATTACGGGCCATACAATAAAATGTCTGGTGCATTGTTCACCAATAGATCATTTCATAGGACACACGGGCATCCTTTAAGATTAGAAGAAAGAAGTTTCATTATAATTAAGTTTTTTACGTTGAGAAGGGGCACATGTTTGATGTTGTGGTTGGCTTTGAATAAATAATATTCCAATTTGGAGTTAACTTCTTTCCAATTCTTTCCAATTGCCATTTGGAGTTAGGAAATAATTTATTTTCTTTCTAAAATGCTTATTTGATAAAATTCATATATTTCTTGTAGTTTAGTATATTTGTTCTTATTTACAGTTCCTGAAGTTCCAACTACAGTCCCCCCACACACCGGTAAGGTTGGACTATTATTTCTATAAGATGATTATGTACATTGTATATGAAGACCTGACAGCAAAAGAAGGAGATATTAGTTTGTCATGTAAAACCCTAAAAAGCTGAATAGAATCTGGGACAGTTGCTCTTTTAACAAATCCTTATGACCCAACAAAAGGGCAGAGGTAGAGCAGTAAAGACTGGTGAGCTAGGGAGAGAAATAATTATATCTGGAAGGAGTTTTAGTGTCTGATTTCCCTGATCAGGTTTATTGTGCCAGGGTGTTTTATTACACACAATATATTACACCAAAAGGTGACTGTTAAACTGAATTTATTGTCAAATGTGACTGGAAATGACTATAAACCTTGACCTCCCAAGGTTTATAGCAATACAGGTCCCCCCAAGCGTACTTACCAGCCTTTGTCCCGCCGACGCCTTCTGCTTAACTCCCAAGCACAGAAGTCAAGTAGGAGGGGATCAAACTGGCGTCCGCTCCTGTGATTGGGTAGGCATCGCGAGGTCGAGGTTTATTGCTTTGCAGCCACATACTAAAATTTAGTTTGGAGGGTGGAATACCCTTTAAGAACAAAATCTCAGCCAAGTTGACTGGAACTCCTAACCCACAGGTGTGTAGATCTATCAGCGGGAATTCTGAGGGTACAGTTGTATAAAATGTGCCAGAAACAATCTCCTTCCCTCTGCCACAGTAGGTTCTCAGCAGAAAATGGGCATTTCCTCCAGGGTCTAGTAAGAGGATCTACAATTTACAAATCTCAGATTGCTACCAGAAATCCCCCCCCCATTCATCTCAGATGAATCCCTGTACGATTAAGAATTCAATACAAGAGAAAAACAGCTAATTTCCATCTAACTGTCTGTTGTTCTAAGTTGCTATACTAACTACATTACAGTGATAATGTTCGCCTATATAAAAACATCTAGAAACGATATTTGAATGAGAAATGCCATATGCACCACACAGCCTAGTTAAATGTAAGCTTGACAACTGGCCTTGTTTACAGTAAAAGGGTTCAGTTGCTCAGTAATAAATATATGAAAAGAAACTTATGCTGCCTAATTACCATTCCAATTTAGGACATATGTAGCCACGTGACATGTGAGGATGTAAAATGTGAAAAGGCTGGCGATGGTACCAGTAGAAATCAACTCAGCAGATCCCTGCTGCCGGAAGTATGAGTGCGGTAAGTCCCTTGAAAAACATTTGCAGGTGTGTAAGAGAAATGTACATATGGATTTTGTTTCTGATACCAATCACTAGTGCAAACCAATGTGATATTTTCATTATTACAATAGCTTTGGTTCTAATCGAGTCTTTCACTCTGATGATTCTTGTTTGTTGATTTTAAAGATCATTAATACCCATTGTATTGTTTTGTCCCATCCATTATTATGACAGTCTGTTATCTTATACATACAGAATGCAGTGAGGTTTGCAAGCTCCGCCTGTGTGCGATGATGGACAGATATCACTGGAATACTATGAAAGTGAATCCCACTGCTGTCCAGAATATGAATGTCGTAAGTACTGAATATCTATAATAGGGCTGATATATATATATATATATATATAGATATATAATAATATATAAATATATATATTTACTTTCATATTCATGTGAGATATGATTCATGTCCTGTAGCACTTTGATGAGATGTAGCACTTTGATGAGATGTAGCACTTTAATGAGATGTAGCACTGTGATGAGATGTAGCACTTTGAAGAGATGTAGCACTTTAATGAGCATGTAGCACTTGAATGAGATGTAGCACTTGAATGAGATGTAGCACTTTAATGAGATATGGAACCACCCCAGCACCCCATTTTTAGAATCCGCTAAAACCTTTTCAACTATTAAATAAGTCGAACTGAATGTAAATTACTCCTGCTAATTTAATAGACACAATATCCCTGATGATTAAAAAAAATACACTAAACTTTTACCAGACAATTTTCTTTTTTGGAAATGCCTCAACTGGCTGCTGAGTGTGGGTTGCTTTACACTATGTTAATTGTATACTATTAAAATGGCAATCGATAAATTAATCCTTGGACCAACAGAGAAATGTAACTTTTATTTCCCAATTTATCTTTCTCTTAATAGCAAAAGCTTTGTGAGTTTGTGACATGCCCAGTGGTAACATGTCGATATGGAGAGACTAAGAAGGAAATAGTATCAGACGATCCTTGCTGTAAAAATGAAGTGTGTGGTAAGTTCACATCCACAGAAGGTCCCGTTATTTCATGTATACAATTATCATGTTATAAATAGTTCATTAACAATGTTTTACTCTTTATTGCAACATGTTTTATAGTCCCATCATAATCCCATATAAAGTCTAATGCACTTATGACTATATCCTGTCCAGCTCTGTGGGAAAGTGGACATAATTGGTTTCTATCTGTGTTGCACACAAAAGGCAACAATACATATGTCAATAATTGCTGTACAATTGTTTTGTTAAGCTATTTACACATATTAGGTAAAAATTGGTAGAACAGATTGTCTAATATAATATTAGACACCAATATCTGTAATATTGTACAGATAATACACTGTGTTGTTATTCGCTTGGAGGTATTTTAGTGAAAACATTTTAATCTCTGATAAACATTGACACTCTATCCTTCCAAATCTTTAGTCTTTATGGTCTTCTAAAGATTTATTCTTTCCTTTTATTTTAGTGCCACCAACAGAAGAACCCCCAACTCCGGTAAGTTTACATTACCATAAGGCAGCCATAAATCAATATTTAGATTCCACATTAGAATTTTTCAGGCGTTGCATTGCAAGGTGATCCCGATCATCTTTAGGGGAAGAAGAAAATGTTATGGAATGTTTTTGGAATGTATTTGGTATATTCATTTATTGCTGCAATATACAAATATTTTCAATACATTGAATCTGATTACAGGTGGACTGCACAGATGTTAAGTGTGAGGTGGTGGAATGTACAAAGGAAGGAGAGCGAAAGGTGGAAATTGTATCATCAGATCCCTGTTGTAAACAGGAAGTGTGCAGTACGTTCTCTCTTACAGTAAATTTTACTATTGATAAACACAGAAGGTTAAATTTTATTTCTATTTAACACTATATATAAATTTCTTATGAATAGGCAATTATTCTTGGCAAAATGCATTTCACCATAACTGCTGTCGGAAAAGTTGGTGAAAAGACACCAAGATATTACATATTGAACCATTGCATTTCCTTTACAGGATGCACTGATGCATGCAGCCCCCCTCCTACCTGCTCTGAAGGCAGCCCACCATTTAAGACCTTTGATGAAGAAACTGAGTGTTGTCCTACATATGAATGCAGTAAGTACCCAGAGAACTGTCCTTCCCTTCTGCCTAGATCTAGACTGAACGAATAATTATGGTACGAGGCCCAATACATCCAGTTTTATCATAGTTTTTGGTTTATCAGACAACTTAAAATTGATTTAAATACAAAGGACACAGAATAAAACAAGTGGAAATTGATTAAGGTCGGGGGAAAATACTTATGTCACAGACTTGTATAAATAGATGGTTTACGCTCAACTGTATGATACATATCTATATATGTTCTTATTTACAGAGCCAGAAGTTCCAACTTCAGTTCCCCCCACCACACAGGTAAGGTTGGGGTATTTATTTCTATGAGCTGGTTATGTACATTGTATTATAAAGACCTAGACAGGAAGAGCAGCATCTCTCAATTTGTTATGTAGTTTAAAGTTTTATAGTTACAGTGTATTACTTTTGAGATTAAATAAAAGTGATGTAAAGGTGATACCATTATAAGCTAACTGAGATGATAACCATAGCAAGCTTTCAAAACCTATAGTTCCTTTGCTTGAAAAAGTACAATAGGGTCTGAAATTTTATTTACACCCCTAATAACCTAGAATAGAATCTTCTATAAACAAACCCTTAGCAACTTCACTAAAGGTCACAGTTAGAGCATTAAACACAATTACCGTATATAAAAGTTCAAAGCAGAGACTGACAGGGTCCTCCTGGAAAACTGTCAAATACACATTGTCTCCGTGTCCTGTTGTAAGGGATACTCAGTACTATAGAGGTTGCTCAAATGTATATATACATGCGAGTGGCAACAGTTTTTACTAAAAGGATCAATGTAAAGTTGAATATATGGAAAAGGGGAAACTAATATCTATTCAATGTTCCCATTATAGGACATATGTAGTCACGTGACATGTGATGATGTAGACTGTGCATATTTTGAGGTTCCTGTAGAGGTCACTTCTTCAGATCCCTGTTGTAAGGAGTATGTTTGCGGTAAGTTTCCTATTAAACATTTGCATTCAAGAGTGTATATTTTATACGTAAAATGAAAGGTAACTACAGCTAATACCATGTGTACAATCATTTGGACATTCTCAGAATAGTTATGTCAGACCCAGGTCTTTCCCTGGAATTTTAATATCTGTCTGACTTTACCATCCTAACAATTATCATGACAATCTGTTTTTTTTTATGCACCCAGAATGCAATATGACTTGCAAGGCTCCTCCCGTATGTGAGGATGGACAGACACCAGATCAATTCTATAGCAGTGATATCCACTGCTGTCTAGACTATGAATGTCGTAAGTACAGAATTACTGGAATTTCAGTCTCTAATATATATTGACACTCTACCCTTACCAGCCTTTATTCTCTATGGTCGTCTTATAATGAGATCTTATTTCACATTTATTCTTTGTTTTTGTTTTAGCACCACCAATTATCACAACAACAGAGCCCCCAACTCCGGTAAGAGGCAGCCATTTTGTTACATGAAATTCATGTAAAAACATACATTTATAATGCTTGCTTATGTATCTTAGGATTTATCTAAATTTGTCCAAAGGAATGTATTATACAGAGAAATTCATTTTCACAATATGGCCCTAAAAAGTTAGCTTTAACAACATTAAACCCTCAAGGAGAACTTAAGCTAAAATTAATAAATCGTTATTTTAAAAATTCAAATATATAATAATGATATAGGCATTTAAAACCCCATACGCTCGAGTATAAAACACACTTATAATAACCTGATAAAAAAACCTATATCAAACTCATCAACTGGGCATCCAATATGGCGTCCCCAGGTCTGGGACAACAGCACCCAGACCACCGGACCTGTTCAGTGAGCATAACACAGCTTTTTCCAAGGCACCTGGACCACACGTGGATCTAAGTAGGTGCACTTGGAATCCATTTTGTTTTATTAATGATGTACTACTTGGTAGTTTCAGAGTGTCAGTGTTTTGTTGTGCCTGATATACAGACTTCACCATGAGGCTCCTTCCCATTGGTTCGTAATGTTATAATAGTCACTTTAATTGTGTTTCCAGCTTTCAATCAATACCAGCAGCTGAAAAGACTGATTGCTAATTTTATGTGAGCTAAAGATAAACTTGGTGAAATGGCCACTGATCTAATGCTACAATTGAGGAATTTTTAGCTTTGGTTCTCCATCAAGAGAGATAAATACAGGGAGCCCTAATTTATGGCATACTGAGCTTCTTGAGAAATAATTTGGCATTAAAATGGCAGCTATAATTATCACTTGGGTGCTTTGCGTATATATCACAAATAGGTACAAATCAATAATATAGTATTTACACTAAGCCCCTATTAGGTGCCACGTTAGAATGTCTCAGGCGCTGCATTGCAAAGCAATCCTGATCAATTTTAAGGGAATGTCTTAGAAGAAAATGTTATGGAATGTTTTTGAAATGTATTTATAATATTAATGTATTGCCTCAATATACAAATATTTTCTATATATTGAATCTCATTACAGGTGGACTGCACAGATGTTACATGTGAGGTGGTGAAATGTACAAAGGAAGGAGAGCGAAAGGTGGAAATTTTATCATCAGATCCCTGCTGTAAACAGGAACAGTGTGGTATGTTCTTTCTAACAGTAAATGCTACTATATATAAACACAGAGGGGTATAGAATGGTAAAGCCATTTTATTGCAATTTGTGTTCTCTCTTACAGTAAATGTTGCTATTAACACATGGATTCAGACACCAGTAGCAATGCACTGCACATGGCTGTCCATATTTATTTATTCAGTATTTAAGGCAGAGAATCAACTTTTTAATGGGTTAAACCTATTTCTCTGCTTTCCAGGAAACACCCTAAGCACCCAAACTCTGGCCCTTCAGACCTCAATTAAGAAACTTTGGTCTAGTGGGGCTCATTTCACTTTGAGCATCAAAGATATTTCATATAACTAATTAGGCCAAGTCTGCGGAAAACATAAAACTCTCCCACCTTCTCAAATCTCAGATCTTTAATTAACACAGGAAAGAACAATTCATGAAATAAATATATAAGATACGATTCCTTTTATACCCATCTGAGTTTGAATTTGCATTCTTACTGACTAAGAGCTTTTCCAACCAAGGTAAAATATAGTTTACAATCCAGTCTGTTAATAAATATTGAAACATTACTTTTCCTTTACAGGATGCTATGATACCTGCAGCCCCCCTCCTACCTGCTCTGACGGCAGCCCACCATTTAAGACCTTTGATGAAGAAACTGAGTGTTGTCCTACATATGAATGCAGTAAGTACCCAGAGAACTGTCCTTCCCTTCTGCCTAGATCTAGACTGAACTAATAATTATGGTACGAGGCCCAATACATCCAGTTTTATCATAGTTTTTGGTTTATCAAACAACTTAAAATTGATTTAAAATTTCACATGGTATTAAATACAAAGGTCACAGAATAAAACAAGTGGAAATTGATTAAGGTCGGGGGAAAATACTTATGTCACAGAGTTGTATAAATAGATGGTTTACGCTCAACTGTATGATACATATCTATATATGTTCTTATTTACAGAGCCAGAAGTTCCAACTTCAGTTCCCCCCACCACACAGGTAAGGTTGGGGTATTTATTTCTATGAGCTGGTTATGTACATTGTATTATAAAGACCTAGACAGGAAGAGCAGCATCTCTCAATTTGTTATGTAGTTTAAAGTTTTATAGTTACAGTGTATTACTTTTTATATATCACAAATAGGTACAAATCAATAATATAGTATTTACACTAAGCCCCTATTAGGTGCCACGTTAGAATGTCTCAAGCGCTGCATTGCAAAGCAATCCTGATCAATTTTAAGGGAATGTCTAAGAAGAAAATGTTATGGAATGTTTTTGAAATGTATTTATAATATTAATGTATTGCCTCAATATACAAATATTTTCTATATATTGAATCTCATTACAGGTGGACTGCACAGATGTTACATGTGAGGTGGTGAAATGTACAAAGGAAGGAGAGCGAAAGGTGGAAATTTTATCATCAGATCCCTGCTGTAAACAGGAACAGTGTGGTATGTTCTTTCTAACAGTAAATGCTACTATATATAAACACAGAGGGGTATAGAATGGTAAAGCCATTTTATTGCAATTTGTGTTCTCTCTTACAGTAAATGTTGCTATTAACACATGGATTCAGACACCAGTAGCAATGCACTGCACATGGCTGTCCATATTTATTTATTCAGTATTTAAGGCAGAGAATCAACTTTTTAATGGGTTAAACCTATTTCTCTGCTTTCCAGGAAACACCCTAAGCACCCAAACTCTGGCCCTTCAGACCTCAATTAAGAAACTTTGGTCTAGTGGGGCTCATTTCACTTTGAGCATCAAAGATATTTCATATAACTAATTAGGCCAAGTCTGCGGAAAACATAAAACTCTCCCACCTTCTCAAATCTCAGATCTTTAATTAACACAGGAAAGAACAATTCATGAAATAAATATATAAGATACGATTCCTTTTATACCCATCTGAGTTTGAATTTGCATTCTTACTGACTAAGAGCTTTTCCAACCAAGGTAAAATATAGTTTACAATCCAGTCTGTTAATAAATATTGAAACATTACTTTTCCTTTACAGGATGCTATGATACCTGCAGCCCCCCTCCTACCTGCTCTGACGGCAGCCCACCATTTAAGACCTTTGATGAAGAAACTGAGTGTTGTCCTACATATGAATGCAGTAAGTACCCAGAGAACTGTCCTTCCCTTCTGCCTAGATCTAGACTGAACTAATAATTATGGTACGAGGCCCAATACATCCAGTTTTATCATAGTTTTTGGTTTATCAAACAACTTAAAATTGATTTAAAATTTCACATGGTATTAAATACAAAGGTCACAGAATAAAACAAGTGGAAATTGATTAAGGTCCGGGGAAAATACTTATGTCACAGACTTGTATAAATAGATGGTTTACGCTCAACTGTATGATACATATCTATATATGTTCTTATTTACAGAGCCAGAAGTTCCAACTTCAGTTCCCCCCACCACACAGGTAAGGTTGGGGTATTTATTTCTATGAGCTGGTTATGTACATTGTATTATAAAGACCTAGACAGGAAGAGCAGAATCTCTCAATTTGTTATGTAGTTTAAAGTTTCATAGTTACAGTGTATTACTTTTAAGATTAAACAAAAGTGATGTAAAGGTGATACCATTATAAGCTAACTGAGATGATAACCATAGCAAGCTTTCAAAACCTATAGTTCCTTTGCTTGAAAAAGTACAATAGGGTCTGAAATTTTATTTACACCCCTAATAACCTAGAATAGAATCTTCTATAAACAAACCCTTAGCAACTTCACTAAAGGTCACAGTTAGAGCGTTAAACACAATTACCGTATATAAAACTTCAAAGCAGAGACTGACAGGGTCCTCCTGGAAAACTGTCAAATACACATTGTCTCCGTGTCCTGTTGTAAGGGATACTCAGTACCATAGAGGTTGCTCAAATGTATATATACATGCGAGTGGCAACAGTTTTTACTAAAAGGATCAATGTAAAGTTGAATATATGGAAAAGGGGAAACTAATATCTATTCAATGTTCCCATTATAGGACATATGTAGTCACGTGACATGTGATGATGTAGACTGTGCATATTTTGAGGTTCCTGTAGAGGTCACTTCTTCAGATCCCTGTTGTAAGGAGTATGTTTGCGGTAAGTTTCCTATTAAACATTTGCATTCAAGAGTGTATATTTTATACGTAAAATGAAAGGTAACTACAGCTAATACCATGTGTACAATCATTTGGACATTCTCAGAATAGTTATGTCAGACCCAGGTCTTTCCCTGGAATTTTAATATCTGTCTGACTTTACCATCCTAACAATTATCATGACAATCTGTTTTTTTTTATGCACCCAGAATGCAATATGACTTGCAAGGCTCCTCCCGTATGTGAGGATGGACAGACACCAGATCAATTCTATAGCAGTGATATTCACTGCTGTCTAGACTATGAATGTCGTAAGTACAAAATTACTGGAATTTCAGTCTCTAATAAATATTGACACTCTACCCTTACCAGCCTTTATTCTCTATGGTCGTCTTATAATGAGACCTTATTTCACATTTATTCTTTGTTTTTGTTTTAGCGCCACCAATTATCACAACAACAGAGCCCCCAACTCCGGTAAGAGGCAGCCATTTTGTTACATGAAATTCATGTAAAAACATACATTTATAATGCTTGCTTATGAATCTTAGGATTTATCTAAATTTGTCCAAAGGAATGTATTATACAGAGAAATTCATTTTCACAATATGGCCCTAAAAAGTTAGCTTTAACAACATTAAACCCTCAAGGAGAACTTAAGCTAAAATTAATAAATCGTTATTTTAAAAATTCAAATATATAATAATGATATAGGCATTTAAAACCCCATACGCTCGAGTATAAAACACACTTATAATAACCTGATAAAAAAACCTATATCAAACTCATCAACTGGGCATCCAATATGGCGTCCCCAGGTCTGGGACAACAGCACCCAGACCACCGGACCTGTTCAGTGAGCATAACACAGCTTTTTCCAAGGCACCTGGACCACACGTGGATCTAAGTAGGTGCACTTGGAATCCATTTTGTTTTATTAATGATGTACTACTTGGTAGTTTCAGAGTGTCAGTGTTTTGTTGTGCCTGATACACAGACTTCACCATGAGGCTCCTTCCCATTGGTTCGTAATGTTATAATAGTCACTTTAATTGTGTTTCCAGCTTTCAATCAATACCAGCAGCTGAAAAGACTGATTGCTAATTTTATGTGAGCTAAAGATAAACTTGGTGAAATGGCCACTGATCTAATGCTACAATTGAGGAATTTTTAGCTTTGGTTCTCCATCAAGAGAGATAAATACAAGGAGCCCTAATTTGTGGCATACTGAGCTTCTTGAGAAATAATATGGCATTAAAATGGCAGCTATAATTATCACTTGGGTGCTTTGCATATATATCACAAATAGGTACAAATCAATAATATAGTATTTACACTAAGCCCCTATTAGGTGCCACGTTAGAATGTCTCAGGCGCTGCATTGCAAAGCAATCCTGATCAATTTTAAGGGAATGTCTTAGAAGAAAATGTTATGGAATGTTTTTGAAATGTATTTATAATATTAATGTATTGCCTCAATATACAAATATTTTCTATATATTGAATCTCATTACAGGTGGACTGCACAGATGTTACATGTGAGGTGGTGAAATGTACAAAGGAAGGAGAGCGAAAGGTGGAAATTTTATCATCAGATCCCTGCTGTAAACAGGAACAGTGTGGTATGTTCTTTCTAACAGTAAATGCTACTATATATAAACACAGAGGGGTATAGAATGGTAAAGCCATTTTATTGCAATTTGTGTTCTCTCTTACAGTAAATGTTGCTATTAACACATGGATTCAGACACCAGTAGCAATGCACTGCACATGGCTGTCCATATTTATTTATTCAGTATTTAAGGCAGAGAATCAACTTTTTAATGGGTTAAACCTATTTCTCTGCTTTCCAGGAAACACCCTAAGCACCCAAACTCTGGCCCTTCAGACCTCAATTAAGAAACTTTGGTCTAGTGGGGCTCATTTCACTTTGAGCATCAAAGATATTTCATATAACTAATTAGGCCAAGTCTGCGGAAAACATAAAACTCTCCCACCTTCTTTCTCATCTCCGATTTCCTTTTATACCCTCTGAGTTTGAATTTGCATTCTTACTGACTAAGAGCTTTTCCAACCAAGGTAAAATATAGTTTACAATCCAGTCTGTTAATAAATATTGAAACATTACTTTTCCTTTACAGGATGCTATGATACCTGCAGCCCCCCTCCTACCTGCTCTGACGGCAGCCCACCATTTAAGACCTTTGATGAAGAAACTGAGTGTTGTCCTACATATGAATGCAGTAGTACCCAGAGAACTGTCCTCCCTTCTGCCTAGATCTAGACTGAACTAATATTATGGTACGAGGCCCAATACATCCAGTTTTATCATAGTTTTTGGTTTATCAAACAACTTAAAATTGATTTAAAATTTCACATGGTATTAAATACAAAGGTCACAGAATAAACAAGTGGAAATTGATTAAGGTCGGGGGAAATACTTATGTCACAGAGTTGTATAAATAGATGGTTTACGCTCAACTGTATGATACATATCTATATATGTTCTTATTTACAGAGCCAGAAGTTCCAACTTCAGTTCCCCCACCACACAGGTAAGGTTGGGTTATTTATTTCTATGAGCTGGTTATGTTACATTGTATTATAAGACCTAGACAGGAAAGCAGCATCTCTCAATTTGTTATGTAGTTTAAAGTTTTATAGTTACAGTGTATTACTTTTGAGATTAAATAAAAGTGATGTAAAGGTGATACCATTATAAGCTAACTGAGATGATAACCATAGCAAGCTTTCAAAACCTATAGTTCCTTTGCTTGAAAAAGTACAATAGGGTCTGAAATTTTATTTACACCCCTAATAACCTAGAATAGAATCTTCTATAAACAAACCCTTAGCAACTTCACTAAAGGTCAAAGTTATAGCATTAAACACAATTACCATATATAAAAGTTCAAAGCAGAGACTGACAGGGTCCTCCTGGAAAACTGTCAAATACACATTGTCTCCGTGTCCTGTTGTAAGGGATACTCAGTACTATAGAGGTTGCTCAAATGTATATATACATGCGAGTGGCAACAGTTTTTACTAAAAGGATCAATGTAAAGTTGAATATATGGAAAAGGGGAAACTAATATCTATTCAATGTTCCCATTATAGGACATATGTAGTCACGTGACATGTGATGATGTAGACTGTGCATATTTTGAGGTTCCTGTAGAGGTCACTTCTTCAGATCCCTGTTGTAAGGAGTATGTTTGCGGTAAGTTTCCTATTAAACATTTGCATTCAAGAGTGTATATTTTATACGTAAAATGAAAGGTAACTACAGCTAATACCATGTGTACAATCATTTGGACATTCTCAGAATAGTTATGTCAGACCCAGGTCTTTCCCTGGAATTTTAATATCTGTCTGACTTTACCATCCTAACAATTATCATGACAATCTGTTTTTTTTTATGCACCCAGAATGCAATATGACTTGCAAGGCTCCTCCCGTATGTGAGGATGGACAGACACCAGATCAATTCTATAGCAGTGATATCCACTGCTGTCTAGACTATGAATGTCGTAAGTACAGAATTACTGGAATTTCAGTCTCTAATATATATTGACACTCTACCCTTACCAGCCTTTATTCTCTATGGTCGTCTTATAATGAGATCTTATTTCACATTTATTCTTTGTTTTTGTTTTAGCGCCACCAATTATCACAACAACAGAGCCCCCAACTCCGGTAAGAGGCAGCCATTTTGTTACATGAAATTCTGTAAAAACATACATTTATAATGCTTGCTTATGATCTTAGGATTTATCTAAATTTGTCCAAAGGAATGTATTATACAGAGAAATCATTTTCACAATATGGCCCTAAAAAGTTAGCTTTAACAACATTAAACCCTCAAGGAGAACTTAAGCTAAAATTAATAAATCGTTATTTTAAAAATTCAAATATATAATAATGATATAGGCATTTAAAACCCCATACGCTCGAGTATAAAACACACTTATATAACCTGATAAAAAAACCTATATCAAACTCATCAACTGGGCATCCAATATGGCGTTCCCAGGTCTGGGACAACAGCACCCAGACCACCGGACCTGTCAGTGAGCATAACACAGCTTTTTCAAGGCACCTGGACCACACGTGGATCTAAGTAGGTGCACTTGGAATCCATTTTGTTTATTAATGATGTACTACTTGGTAGTTTCAGAGTGTCAGTGTTTTGTTGTGCCTGATACACAGACTTCACCATGAGGCTCCTTCCCATTGGTTCGTAATGTTATAATAGTCACTTTAATTGTGTTTCCAGCTTTCAATCAATACCAGCAGCTGAAAAGACTGATTGCTAATTTATGTGAGCTAAAGATAAACTTGGTGAAATGGCCACTGATCTAATGCTACAATTGAGGAATTTTTAGCTTTGGTTCTCCATCAAGAGAGATAAATACAAGGAGCCCTAATTTGTGGCATACTGAGCTTCTTGAGAAATAATATGGCATTAAAATGGCAGCTATAATTATCACTTGGGTGCTTTGCGTATATATCACAAATAGGTACAAATCAATAATATAGTTATTTACACTAAGCCCCTATTAGGTGCCACGTTAGAATGTCTCAAGCGCTGCATTGCAAAGCAATCCTGATCAATTTTAAGGGAATGTCTAAGAAGAAAATGTTATGGAATGTTTTTGAAATGTATTTATAATATTAATGTATTGCCTCAATATACAAATATTTTCTATATATTGAATCTCATTACAGGTGGACTGCACAGATGTTACATGTGAGGTGGTGAAATGTACAAAGGAAGGAGAGCGAAAGGTGGAAATTTTATCATCAGATCCCTGCTGTAAACAGGAAACAGTGTGGTATGTTCTTTCTAACAGTAAATGCTACTATATTAAACACAGAGGGGTATAGAATGGTTAAAGCCATTTTATTGCAATTTGTGTTCTCTCTTACAGTAAATGTTGCTATTAACACATGGATTCAGACACCAGTAGCAATGCACTGCACATGGCTGTCCATATTTATTTATTCAGTATTTAAGGCAGAGAATCAACTTTTTAATGGGTTAAACCTATTTCTCTGCTTTCCAGGAAACACCCTAAGCACCCAAACTCTGGCCCTTCAGACCTCAATTAAGAAACTTTGGTCTAGTGGGGCTCATTTCACTTTGAGCATCAAAGATATTTCATATAACTAATTAGGCCAAGTCTGCGGAAAACATAAACTCTCCCACCTTCTCAAATCTCAGATCTTTAATTAACACAGGAAAGAACAATTCGAATAAATATATAAGATACGATTCCTTTTATACCCATCTGAGTTTGAATTGCATTCTTACTGACTAAGAGCTTTTCCAACCAAGGTAAAATATAGTTTACAATCCAGTCTGTTAATAAATATTGAAACATTACTTTTCCTTTACAGGATGCTATATGACCTGCAGCCCCCCTCCTACCTGCTCTGACGGCAGCCCACCATTTAAGACCTTTGATGAAGAAACTGAGTGTTGTCCTACATATGAATGCAGTAAGTACCCAGAGAACTGTCCTTCCCTTCTGCCTAGATCTAGACTGAACTAATAATTTGGTACGAGGCCCAATACATCCAGTTTTATCATAGTTTTTTTGGTTTATCAAACAACTTAAAATTGATTTAAATTTCACATGGTATTAAATACAAAGGTCACAGAATAAAACAAGTGGAAATTGATTAAGGTCGGGGGAAATACTTATGTCACAGAGTTGTATAAATAGATGGTTTACGCTCACTGTATGATCATATCTATATATGTTCTTATTTACAGAGCCAGAAGTTCCAACTTCAGTTCCCCCCACCACACAGGTAAGGTTGGGGTATTTATTTCTATGAGCTGGTTTGTACATTGTATTATAAAGACCTAGACAGGAAGAGCAGCACTCTCAATTTGTTATGTAGTTTAAGTTTTATAGTTACAGTGTATTACTTTTGAGATTAAATAAAGTGATGTAAAGGTGATACCATTATAAGCTAACTGAGATGATAACCATGCAAGCTTTCAAAACCTATAGTTCCTTTGCTTGAAAAAGTACAATAGGGTCGAAATTTTATTTACACCCCTAATAACCTAGAAAGAATCTTCTATAACAAACCCTTAGCAACTTCACTAAAGGCCCAGTTAGAGCGTTAAACACAATTACCGTATATAAAAGTTCAAAGCAGAGACTGACAGGGTCCTCCTGGAAAACTGTCAAATACACTTGTCTCCGTGTCCTGTTGTAAGGGATACTCAGTACTATGAGGTTGCTCAAATGTATATTAACATGCAGTGGCAACAGTTTTTACTAAAAGGATCAATGTAAGTTGAATATATGGAAAAGGGGAAACTAATATCTATTCAATGTTCCCATTATAGGACATAGTAGTCACGTGACATGTGATGATGTAGACTGTGCATATTTTGAGGTTCCTGTAGAGGTCACTTCTTCAGATCCCTGTTGTAAGGAGTATGTTTGCGGTAAGTTTCCTATTAAACATTTGCATTCAAGAGTGTATATTTTATACGTAAAATGAAAGGTAACTACAGCTAATACCATGGTACAATCATTTGGACATTCTCAGAATAGTTATGTCAGACCCAGGTCTTCCCTGGAATTTTAATATCTGTCTGACTTACCATCCTAACAATTATCATGACAATCTGTTTTTTTTATGCACCCAGAATGCAATATGACTTGCAAGGCTCCTCCCGTTTGAGATGGACAGACACCAGATCATTCTAAGCAGTGATATCCACTGCTGTCTAGACTATGAATGTCGTAAGTACAGAATTACTGGAATTTCAGTCTCTAATATATATTGACACTCTACCCTTACCAGCCTTTATTCTCTATGGTGTCTTATAATGAGATCTTATTTCACATTTATTCTTGTTGTTTTAGCACCACCAATTATCACAACAACAGAGCCCCCAACTCCTAAGAGGCAGCCATTTTGTTACATGAAATTCATGTAAAAACATACATTATAATGCTTGCTTATTTCTTAGGATTTATCTAAATTTGTCCAAAGGAATGTATTATACAGAGAAATCCATTTCACAATATGGCCCTAAAAAGTTAGCTTTAACAACATTAAACCCTCAAGGAGAACTTAAGCTAAAATTAATATCGTTATTTTAAAAATTCAAATATATAATAATGATTAGGCATTTAAAACCCCATACGCTCGAGTATAAAACACACTTATAATAACCTGATAAAAAAACCTATATCAAACTCATCAACTGGGCATCCAATATGGCGTCCCCAGGTCTGGGACAACAGCACCCAGACCACCGGACCTGTTCAGTGAGCATAACACAGCTTTTTCCAAGGCACCTGGACCACACGTGGATCTAAGTAGGTGCACTTGGATCCATTTTGTTTTATTAATGATGTACTACTTGGTAGTTTCAGAGTGTCAGTGTTTTGTTGCCTGATATACAGACTTCACCATGAGGCTCCTTCCCATTGGTTCGTAATGTTATAATAGTCACTTTAATTGTGTTTCCAGCTTCAATCAATACCAGCAGCTGAAAAGACTGATTGTAATTTTATGTGAGCTAAAGATAAACTTGGTGAAATGGCCACTGATCTAATGCTACAATTGAGGAATTTTTAGCTTTGGTTCTCCATCAAGAGAAATAAATACAGGGAGCCCTAATTTATGGCATACTGAGCTTCTTGAGAAATAATTTGGCATTAAAATGGCGCTATAATTATCACTTGGGTGCTTTGCGTATATATCACAAATAGGTACAAATCAATAATAGTATTTACACTAAGCCCCTATTAGGTGCCACGTTAGAATGTCTCAGGCGCTGCATTGCAAAGCAATCCGATCAATTTTAAGGGAATGTCTTAGAAGAAAATGTTATGGAATGTTTTTGAAATGTATTTATAATATTAATGTATTGCCTCAATATACAATATTTTCTATATATTGAATCTCATTACGGTGGACGCACAGATGTTACATGTGAGGTGGTGAAATGTACAAAGGAAGGAGAGCGAAAGGTGGAAATTTTATCATCAGATCCCTGCTGTAAACGGAACAGTGTGGTATGTTCTTTCTAACAGTAAATGCTACTATATATAAACCAGAGGGGTATAGAATGGTAAAGCCATTTTATTGCAATTTGTGTTCTCTCTTACAGTAAATGTTGCTATTAACACATGGATTCAGACACCAGTAGCAATGCACTGCACATGGCTGTCCATATTATTTATTCAGTATTTAAGGCAGAGAATCAACTTTTTAATGGGTTAAACCTATTTCTCTGCTTTCCAGGAAACACCCTAAGCACCCAAACTCTGGCCCTTCAGACCTCAATAAGAAACTTTGGTCTAGTGGGGCTCATTTCACTTTGAGCATCAAAGATATTTCATATAACTAATTAGGCCAAGTCTGCGGAAAACATAAAACTCTCCCACCTTCTCAAATCTCCGATTCCTTTTATACCCATCTGAGTTTGAATTTGCATTCTTACTGACTAAGAGCTTTTCCAACCAAGGTAAAATATAGTTTAACATCCAGTCTGTTAATAAATATTGAAACATTACTTTTCCTTTACAGGATGCTATGATACCTGCAGCCCCCCTCCTACCTGCTCTGACGGCAGCCCACCATTTAAGACCTTTGATAAGAAACTGAGGTTGTCCTACATATGAATGCAGTAAGTACCCAAGAACTGTCCTTCCTTCTGCCTAGATCTAGACTGAACATAATAATTATGGTACGAGGCCCAATACATCCAGTTTTATCATAGTTTTTGGTCAAACAACTTAAAATTGATTTAAAATTTCACATGGTATTAAATACAAAGGTCACAGAATAAAACAAGTGGAAATTGATTAAGGTCGGGGGAAAATACTTATGTCACAGAGTTGTATAAATAGATGGTTTACGCTCAACTGTATGATACATATCTATAATATGTTCTTATTTACAGAGCCAGAAGTTCCAACTTCAGTTCCCCCCACCACACAGGTAAGGTTGGGGTTTTATTTCTATGAGCTGGTTATGTACATTGTATTATAAAGACTAGACAGGAAGAGCAGCATCTCTCAATTTGTTATGTAGTTTAAAGTTTTATAGTTACAGTGTATTACTTTTGAGATTAAATAAAGTGATGTAAAGGTGATACCATTATAAGCTAACTGAGATGAATAACCATAGCAACTTTCAAACCTATAGTTCCTTTGCTTGAAAAAGTACAATAGGGCTGAAATTTATTTACACCCCTAATAACCTAGAATAGAATCTCTATAAACAAACCCTTAGCAACTTCACTAAAGGTCAAAGTTATAGCATTAAACACAATTACCATATATAAAAGTTCAAAGCAGAGACTGACAGGGTCCTCCTGGAAAACTGTCAAATACACATTGTCTCCGTGTCCTGTTTTAAGGGATACTCAGTACCATAGAGGTTGCTCAAATGTATTATACATGCGAGTGGCAACAGTTTTTACTAAAAGGATCAATGTAAAGTTGAATATATGGAAAAGGGGAAACTAATATCTTCAATGTTCCCATTATAGGACATATGTAGTCACGTGACATGTGATGATGTAGACTGTGCATATTTTGAGGTTCCTGTAGAGGTCACTTCTTCAGATCCCTGTTGTAAGGAGTATGTTTGCGGTAAGTTTCCTATTAAACATTTGCATTCAAGAGTGTATATTTTATACGTAAAATGAAAGGTAACTACAGCTAATACCATGTGTACAATCATTTGGACATTCTCAGAATAGTTATGTCAGACCCAGGTCTTTCCCTGGATTTTAATATCTGTCTGACTTTACCATCCTAACAATTATCATGACAATCTGTTTTTTTTTATGCACCCAGAATGCAATATGACTTGCAAGGCTCCTCCCGTATGTGAGGATGGACAGACACCAGATCAATTCTATAGCAGTGATATCCACTGCTGTCTAGACTATGAATGTCGTAAGTACAGAATTACTGGAATTTCAGTCTCTAATATATATTGACACTCTACCCTTACCAGCCTTTATTCTCTATGGTCTTCTTATAATGAGATCTTATTTCACATTATTCTTTGTTTTTGTTTTAGCGCCACCAATTATCACAACAACAGAGCCCCCAACTCCGGTAAGAGGCAGCCATTTTGTTACATGAAATTCATGTAAAAACATGAAAACACAAGAATATATTATATAAAGATGCAAATGTTCACTTGGATATGATATGAAGAAATTACAAACTCATTCCTCACCTCTTTTTTTACATTTCCTATTTAGTAAAAATTCCTATTCCGTGGGGTTTTTTTGTGCCTGGCACACTGGCGTCACCATAAGGCTCCTTCCCATTTGCTTCTAATGATAGAATAGGCAGTTTAATTGTGTGTTTCCAGCTTCCAATTAACCACAGCAGCTGGAGAGGCTGAACGCTGGTTACTGAGCTATAGAGGACATTAGTGAAATTGGCAATTTTAATGCTTTTAATGCAGCTAATAAGGAATTAGTAGTATATCATTCTTAACTTTCATTCTCAAGGCCAGAAACAGACAGGAGCCCATCCTACACATATTACAACAATTTTGAGAATTCCAATGAGCGATTGAAGTGGCAGCTATGGTCACTTAGGGGCTTTGCTTTATGGCAGAAATTAGTGCAATAAGTTTATCCATTGTTTACACTAGGCACCAGCTATATGGCAGCTATATGCCAACATCTTGAATTTCTTTTAGTTTTAGTAGTAAACATTATATAAGTTTAGAAATCAACTAAATTAAATGGGATTTAGTAAATGAATAGACTTTTTTTTAATACATCAACCCTGATTACAGGTGGACTGCACAGATGTTACATGTGAGGTGGTGAAATGTACAAAGGAAGGAGAGAGAAAGGTGGAAATTTTATCATCAGATCCCTGCTGTAAACAGGAACAGTGTGGTATGTTCTTTCTAACAGTAAATGCTACTATATATAAACACAGAGGGGTATAGAATGGTAAAGCCATTTTATTGCAATTTGTGTTCGGTACTATCCGCTGTTTTTCTATTTAACGCTATTTATATAATGGTAAACTCATCAGTTTTATTATGTTGGTTCCATTCCGCATTTATAAAGTCATTGGGAGTTTGAATTTTTATCTAACTTACCGACTCTATAACCTTTCCAACAAAGTTACAATCCCATCTATATATATATTGAAACAATACATTTCCTTTACAGTATGCAATGAGGCCTGCAGCCCCCCTCCTACCTGCTCTGATGGCAGCCCACCATTTAAGACCTTTGATGAAGACGCTGAGTGTTGTCCAACATATGAATGCAGTAAGTAACTAAAGACTTGAATTAATTATAGTTATTGTTTTTTAAAAGGATTGCAAAATAAAGGGCAACTGTACTGTAAAATAATATATAAATGGGAGGTAGGAGCTGCTAGTTGTAGTTTCTGTTCCTTTTTGTCTCCTTTTGCACAAAATTTGTTGGTTTGCAGATAAATTGTGTTTTTTTTTACACTGAAGAAAAGATGATAGCAAAGGGAAAAAATTACTTTATCAGTGCTCAACCAATGGACTGCGGGCCGCATCCAGCCCTCTTAGGGAAAGGTGCTCCCCTCAGGTGGTATTGGCTAAGAATGTTGTGTGCCCCTCAGTCTGAGCCAGATTGAGCACCCCTGGGTTTTATAAATATATTAACGGGCCATACAATAAAATGTCTGGTGCATTGTTCACCAATAGATCATTTCATAGGACACACGGCATCCTTTAAGATTAGAAGAAAAGAAGTTTCATTATAATTAAGTTTTTTTACGTTGAGAAGGGGGCACATGTTTTGATGTTGTGGTTGGCTTTGAATAAATAATATTCCAATTTGGAGTTCAACTCTCTTTTCCAATTCTTTCCAATTGCCATTTGGAGTTAGGAAATAATTTATTTTCTTTCTAAAATGCTTATTTGATAAAATTCATATATTTCTTGTAGTTTAGTTATATTTGTTCTTATTTACAGTTCCTGAAGTTCCAACTACAGTTCCCCCCACCACACCGGTAAGGTTGGACTATTTATTTCTATAAGATGATTATGTACATTGTATTATGAAGACCTAGACAGCAAAAGAAGGAGATATTAGTTTGTCATGTAAAACCCTAAAAAGCTGAAATAGAATCTGGGACAGTTGCTCTTTTAACAAATCCTTGATGACCCAACAAAAGGGCAGAGGTAGAGCAGTAAAGACTGGTGAGCTAGGGAGAGAAATAATTATATCTGGAAGGAGTTTTAGTGTCTGATTTCCCTGATCAGGTTTATTGTGCCAGGGTGTTTTATTACACACAATATATTACACCAAAAGGTGACTGTTAAACTGAATTTATTGTCAAATGTGACTGGAAATGACTATAAACCTTGACCTCCCAAGGTTTATAGCAATTACAGGTCCCCCCAAGCGTACTTACCAGCCTTTGTCCCGCCGACGCCTTCTGCTTAACTCCCAAGCACAGAAGTCAAGTAGGAGGGGATCAACTGGCGTCCGCTCCTGTGATTGGGTAAGGCATCGCGAGGTCGAGGTTTATTGCCATTTGCAGCCACATACTAAAATTTAGTTTGGAGGGTGGACATACCCTTTAAGAACAAAATCTCAGCCAAGTTGACTGAGAACTCCTAACCCACAGGTGGTGTAGATCTATCCCCAGCGGGAATTCTGAGGGTACAGTTGTATAAAATGTGCCAGAAACAATCTCCTTCCCCTCTGCCACAGTAGGTTCTCAGCAGAAAATGGGCATTTCCTCCAGGGTCTAGTAAGAGGATCTACAATTTACAAATCTCAGATTGCTACCCAGAAATCCCCCCCCCCATTCATCTCAGATGAATCCCTGTACGATTAAGACTTCTAATTACAAAGAGAAAACAGCTAATTTCCATCTAACTGTCTGTTCTGTTCTAAGCTATACTAACTACATTACAGTGATAATTGTTCGCCTATATAAAAACATCTAGAAACAGATATTGAATGAGAAATGCCATATGCACACACAGCCTAGTTAAATGTACGCTTGACAACTGGCCTTGTTTACAGTAAAAGGGTTCAGTCTGCTCAGTAATAAATATATGAAAAGAAACTTATGCTGCCTAATTACCATTCCAATTTAGGACATATGTAGCCACGTGACATGTGAGGATGTAAAATGTGAAAAGGCTGGCGAGGTACCAGTAGAAATCAACTCAGCAGATCCCTGCTGCCGGAAGTATGAGTGCGGTAAGTCCCTTAGAAAACATTTGCAGGTGTGTAAGAGAAATGTACATATGGATTTTGTTTCTGATACCAATCACTAGTGCAAACCAATGTGATATTTTCATTATTACAATAGCTTTGGTTCAATCTCGAGTCTTTCACTCTGATGATTCTTGTTCTGTTGATTTAAAGATCATTAATACCCATTGTATTGTTTTGTCCCATCCATTATTATGACAGTCTGTTATCTTTATACATACAGAATGCAGTGAGGTTTGCAAGGCTCCGCCTGTGTGCGATGATGGACAGATATCACTGGAATACTATGAAAGTGAATCCCACTGCTGTCCAGAATATGAATGTCGTAAGTACTGAATATCTATAATAGGGCTGTATATATATATATATATATATATACATATATATATTTACATATTCAACTGTGAGATAGATTCATTTCCTTTAGGGTTGGTTCATGAAAATATCTGTGAGAATTATTTTGTTGTGGTTGACTTTTTTGCCTAATTTTCCATTAAAAACAAATCAGATGCTGCTTTTATAAAGTCTTCTGGGTTGGCTTATTGATTAAAAGTTTGTTGGATGGGAACATTGACTTCTGATTGGACCTTGTGTGCCAGCCCTAAAGTAAAAATAATAACTGCTTAAAGGAGAACTATAGTGCATAAATAAGTTTTTTCAAAAACAGTTAAAAGGAAAAGTACCTGGGACAGGGAGGTAGGATTGGTACTTTTTACTTTTCCAATATAATTTCTATGAGGAGCAGAAGCACAAAGAAAACTGCTTCTGCCAGGCTTCCTGAGTGCCTCAGCACTATCTTTAATACAGGAAGACCCAGCGCCATAACCTGGCAGATAAAAAATGTATGTGCTGTAGCTCCTCCAAAACAATATTGGGAGGTAGGAATAATTAATTCTACCTCCCTGTCCCAAGTACTTTTTATTTCTAAAAAGTTCATTTTTACAGTGTAGTTGTCCTTAATCCATTGTGCTTTTCACTATTGACAAGTAGAATTTATATTGGAATATTAACCAAAGAAATAGAGAAAAACAGATAGAGATGGATGGACAGAAAGATAAGCCAGCCAAGCAAAATATCACTTTAATAATGATTTCCACAATAGTTTTATGATTATTAATAATTTCATATGCTACCCCATATCTGCTGTCTATCTACCTGTGCTTTTTTTTTATATTGTAAAGATGGAAATACACTATTCTCCCATTAGTTGGGAGGTATTGCAGTGACAGCGGTCTCTACTGAACATTGACACTCAGGGGTGGATTTACACCTTAGTAGCCAGTAGGCACAAAATGGTTGGCGCCTTAAGCCCCACCCCTAAACACATACCGCACCCACAAACCACACCCATGTTCTCTTTTTTGGGGAAGAAAATAAGACTACATAGGGGGTAGAGGGAGATTTATATGTATCCCTTCAACCACAGATGCTCCTAGGTGCATGCCTATTGTGCCTAATGGTAAATCCAGGCCTGTTGACGCTATCCTTGCAAGTCTTTAGTCTCTATGCTTTTTTTCAGATTACCCCATTTTTACATTTCTTCGTTTTTCTTTGTTTTAGCTCCACCAATTATCCCAACCACAGTACCCCCAACTCCGGTAAGATGCAGCCGTAACTTTACATGGAATTCTGTGTGTGTAAAAAAAACACAGATAAACTAATATTGCAGTTATAAATAGCTAGTATTTGTCTTTTTAGGATATATGTGAAAATGTCAAATGCCATGCTGTGAACTGCACAAAGATTGGTTCTACTTTGGTATCTTTTAAAGGAGAGGACCCCTGCTGTGATGTACAATTTTGTGGTAAGTATTTCTAACAACTTTTCCCTTACTGTTGTTTGGCAGACATAACATAATGTTAAAGTTACTTAGTTTCATCAAGAGCAGTGATTAGGAATAATTGGAATAATCCGTACCTTGGATATTTTCTTACAGACTGCCGTGACGAATGCCCCCCTAAACCGAACTGTAAATCAGGAAAGCCCACAATGACGATTGACATAGATAAAGAATGTTGTGCTACTTATACATGTCGTAAGTTTCCATCCAAAACAATTTGGAGTGATGTAACATAAAATGTGTGATATAACACAACAAATATAACCATCACTGTTCTAACAATGTACCAAACATTATCAAGCTGACAGCACATGTACAAATCAGGCCAGGCAATAAACGTATTTATGGCCCGATTGGAAGTGCATTAATCTGTGCTATAAAGATGAACGTTGGGGGTGTAGACAGAACCATAGTTTTGGACAGCACTTCTAGTGGTGCTTTATGCCTATGGACAATTGGCCCATGTCCTTGTATAGCAAGCACAGTAGCAAGTAGGCAGCACGCACTGCTTCTGTTTGGGAAACACACAGATTGTGACAGTTTCAGAGGCTTCTGTCTCCCTTTGTCAGGAGAAGAATAAGCAGAATATCCACTTCTTTATGCTAATCAGTGCAAAGTAACTATCTATGTATGTGGATCACACACACAGTTACTGTATTGTATTCTTTAGTCCATTGATTGATTGGCCCATATTCAAAGCTATTTATGTCACCATATAATACTTACAACCATTGTTCTTGTTTTTCAGCTAATGAAAATGTACCAGAAAAGTCGGTAAGTTATTTTATTTCTATGGATTATTTTAAGCAAAACATTTCATATGTTTTATATGTTAGGACAGTTGTGCTGTTTATGTGGTTGTCTCCAGTATAATCTTATTGGGGGTGGGGTGCAAAATATCAGGCAATAGACAGGAAATACCACCATCTGCCTAAACCAGAAATCTAAAACTACTGAGCACATTCATAACCCACTGGGTATGGGGAGAGGCTGTAAAACATAATTTAAAAACATGGATTTCCACTGCTGGGAAATAGATTTTGGATGAGGTAGATGGTTTCTTGGATAATTCTTTGTCAGGTTCTAGGTGACAATATCAAACATACAGCACTTCAAATAAAAATGACTAACAGAGGTTTGCAGAATAACATTATGTACGTGATACGTAGCTACAACATTCTCACCTTCTCCTCTAATTGTTTTCTTTTCAGACTACTCCTTCCCCTGAGGTAAGTAACAGTTTTTGGCAGTATGAAAGATAAGATTAGTCTTGTCCAGGATTAATAATCCATGTTATAGCCTTGCACTTCTAATTTGTCTATAGACTAGTGTAGTTATAAAGCAACAAAACTTAAGTGGACGTGGTCTGAATGTAAATAACCGTATCTGAGCAAATGGCACCAAATGGTTCTATGGAATTAAAAAGATGGTCCCCTGATTTTTATCTACACTTGGCACACAGTATTGTGTTTAGTTCAGAGACCTGATATTCTCCAGACAATTAACATTGTGTTGTATTTAGTTCTGGACACCTTTTAGAGATCATTTAGCTCTGTTTTGAAATCCACGACTTTAGAAAGTTATCAACAGGCTAGAGAATACGTAACTCATTGGAGCTGATGCAATATAAGGTACAAACTTTGCTTTTAATCTGCAGTAACCAATCAGATGTTATTGAACAGCATCAACTCAGTTAAAATATATCATCTGATTGGTTGCTGCATATTAAGAGCACGGGCAAACTTTATTGCATCGGCTCTATGGTATTTTAACACATTGTCAGACCGTGTTTGTCAAGATCGATTCAAAAAGAGCGATGCAATAAAAGTTCTTATCATTACAAATGGTGCTAACTTTGCCCCAACCAATCAGATCCTGTTTACCATTTGAAAGCTAGCATCTGATTGGTTGGGGAAAAATTTTCACCATTGTTAACAATAAGGCTGGGTACACACCAGCCAATATTTTAGGCCGGGCGAAAATATCGGCTGGTGTGGGATCGTTCGTTCGTCCTATGGGAATGCACGATTGATCGTTCGAATTTGCAGCGACCGACGGACATTTTTCCTGTAGTGTCGTAGTGGGCGCTCGGTGTACCCAGTCCAAGAGCTTTTATTACGTCTCCCCAAAAAAGTCTATCATTTACAATTTATCATATAGGAGGTCTATGGAATATTTGATTTCTTATATATTTTTTGTTAAAGAAAATATGTTTAACTTGTTATTTGACAGGGTTTTTAAAATTATTTTTGCAGGAAGAAACCACTACACCAGAAAACAAGCCACCAGTGACCACGCCTTCGGTATGGGCAAGATCTTACAATATCTGATTAATGGGTTGTGTCCTAACGCAGAAAAATAGGAAAACCACCAGTTTTATTATTTTATATTACTCCATTTAGGGTGTGTACCGCAAGGCCAATAGATAGATAGAGCGTTTAGTGACCATATTAACTGTGGGACTGTGCATATGTTGGCTTGTGGTATGATAAGCAAACCTTAAAGATGTTTCCAATACAGTGTGAGGGGAGGAAAAAAACTGTTATACATTAGCATTACTTTATATAAAATGATAGAATTGGGGGGAGGAGACAGATTAATATTTTGTTATAAAGTGTGAGTTTCTTTAAAGGAAGAATTATTACAAGGCCCACAAATGTGCTCTCCTGGTAGCTGCTGTATCAATGCAGAAGGGGGCGCCATATCATAATTTTGCTGGGGAGACCCAATGACTTTTAGTTATGCCCATGCTCATTAGTTTAATGGTTCTTTAGTTCTGGAGGCTACATCTCCATAAGGATAGCAATAAATACTACTAAATATGTGTAAAATAGCAAGTATTTAAACAATAGCTCAGATCAGTAGACAAGGAAAATTTAAAAATAAATGGTTTGTAGAAGTAGAATGTTGCAATGGTTTTAATGATTGGGACAAGAGTCAACAGGAAATACATGTAGTTTTCATTTTAAAAAACATCCGACCTAAGTCTGATAATAATATTACAGTTCTGCTTAATTGTGTTGCCGGATATGAACCTTTCCTGATTTTCTTGGTTACAGACAGAAATCACTACAATCAAGCCACCAATTACCACCACTTCGGTAAGGAAAGGAACTGAAATACTAAAACTCATCCCCCAGAGTTCTCTAGTTATTGTGTTATCCAGTAGGTGAAGTAGAACAGTTGACTTTAGAACAAAATCGCTATAAGTATCATTTATTTTATAACCCTTAAGTTCTCCTATGATCTCCTTTTGAGATTTCCTATTTATGTTAAATAAGAATTGTTTACATTTACCAATCTGAGGAATAGTAAGATCCAATCTCCTTTCCTTCTTAATAACTGAGCCCAACAACGGATATAGTTCAAATATTTTCATTGTTAAACTTTATAATAAAACAAGCCATCCAATGATTGCTTACTGATATAACACATTGGAGCCGTGCCCAATTTACTACCCATTGTCCATTAAAATGGCCGACAGCAGTATATAAACATATCTATGTCTTTTTATTTCTACATTGTGAAGTTGACACTTTATGTTGTAATTTTCTTTTGTTGTGTTTGTCTCATTTCAATTTAGAATGAATGTGCCAGAGTCACTTGTCACAAAGATGCCATCTGTGGCCCCAATGAGATAGAAATTCAAGAACCAAACCCATTCGATCGTTGCTGCCCTCACTATCGTTGTAGTAAGTAGAGAGAGAGGAAGAGATTTAACATTGTACATGAAATGTTTACTGTGGCGGCCAAAATGTTTTGTAAGAGTAGTTAGAGCAAATGTGATTTTGGAAAGCTTCAGTAATATAGTGCTAGGAAAGCAGCTCTATGAAATGTTAAGTCCTTCTTCTAATTACTACTTACTATATTTAGTCTTTTTATATTTTTTATTAAAGGACAGAATAACAAAAGATCATTTTTATATGCAAGTAGGAAATACAAAATTAACTATATTTATATACAACTGTGGCTCATGCAGTCCTGAAAAAGTCTTTTTAGCTACGAGAAAGTAATTTGTAATTCCGTAATTCCCTTTTGTTATCAAACTCTAGGAATTAGTTCTAGAATTACTTTGTGTGGAAGTGGAAGTTGCCACCCGAAACATTGCCTTTATTTTTTTTCTTGTAAATATGGGTGAGATAAACTTGCATTTTTTCTGAGTATCTCAGATTTCTTTTTGTTATAATTACTGGTAAAATAGATAAATGTTGTTCTTTAAAGAATAACACATAACATATGGAAGGATTGCTTTTGGAATACTGACTCCTAACCCTAACTAACCCTTTGTTCCTCCTTTCTTCTATTGAATAAAAAAATGAAATAACATTTATATATATTTTTTTCTTTTCATATTTTAGAATCTGAACTAACCACTCCTTCACCTGTAAGTAAAAACAAGTTTCCTTCACTTCATACGATCACCCTCTGAGAAATAATTTAATCTATATATAATTTTTTTTTTCTTCTTTCCACAGACCACCACCAAGATTATTACAAGCACCAAGGTAAGGTTTAAACGTTTATATTTCCAGTGCCTATACCATATGAGCTGCATGGGCCAGAGTGGCTAAAATTAATTTGGGCTTAGTTACACAGAACAGGGGTGTAGATATCACTTGTTTAGTATTATGCATTAACCCACCCCGATTCTTTCAAGAATCGCCCCCCACTTAAGGCACACCTTTGCCCCCCTATGGCGCACTCCGATGTACTGCAATATGTCCGTGGTGCTTCCATCAAACTGTGGGTTAGAATATAAGATTAGCAAAGACAACTAAATAAACGCTCTGCAGTATTTTTTTGTGTCTGAATGGAGATAGTTGTAGCCATAAGCTGTAGTTAACAGCAGTTTTGGTTACACCACATGGCGGTCTTTTCATTGCCAGATTTAACCATCAATCTACAGATAAATTAGAACAAAAAAAGTTCCCCCCAAGCCTTTCTAAAGGTATATAATAAGCTAAATTAGGAGTGATGACTTATTCCAGAATTAATAGTAATTCATATTGGGAGGCATGAAGGCTGTAGCTTAGAAATGCAACAATGCAGCTCCCTTTATTTCCTCTCCAACTAAAGGCTGTTGATGCTCTTTAGGTTGCACATGCCTATGTTAGTCCAGATGTACTGTACAGTGTACACTTAAGAAATTAGGAAACTTGTTGAAGCAGTCTCTATAATTCTGTCATCTTTTTGTATCTCTGCAGCTTGATTGCTCCAAACGAATCTGCCATGCAAAACCCTGTGCTGCTACTGAAAAACTAGTGACAATTCCAAACCCATATGACCCCTGTTGTCCTATTCAAAAGTGTGGTGAGTGTGGGCAGAACAAGTGTTTAATAGTATTTAGCAATGGGACAAACATGGAAAATAAACATGGTTGACTTTGGCTATACAATTAGCTCTCTTTACAAATAGAGATTTGTGTCCCAATGTGTTCACTATGATAAGGGAAGTCCTGCCTTCATCTGTATCTTGCACTGACAAAATCTAACAAGATCAAAACATGTCATGTCTGCAGGTCAGATGATTGGCTCTAATAAGCCAACGATTCTGGACACATGTATTAGCCAAAAGATAAAGGAGAAATTTTGCATATCTCCGCCCCTAACTCTGGGGAACCTGGGTGTAAGAAATTACTTCTTGTTTCTTAGATTTTGTGGGCAATGCTATTCATATAGAATGAGACGGCAAGATACCATCTGTTATAAGAAGGCTCTGCTCCATCCTTGTCTTTTCTAAGACATGTTTTACTAAACTTCTTATTAAATCTCACTTATCACTTTAATGTTTTGTCATCAGTAGATTTATGACATCATACCTATTTTTAACACTGTCGTAAACCTAATCATCCACTTATGTATATTTATTGTGAATCTTTAATTGCTGGGTAATAACATATGTTGTATTTTGACTTCCTAAATCCTATTTTGTTTTCATAGAGTGTGAATGCAAGACAGTGCCGAAATGTGACAACGATGAGTACTTGGTGCCCGTGAGTCAGATGGGTCAATGCTGTCCAAGGCTCAAATGTGGTATGTGGATCATCTATCTTTACAATATTAACACACCATTTAAAGAGCAAGTCCAGCCCTCAATTGAGAATTTATATATAGCTCAATCACCCCCCCCCCCCCAAAACCTGTAAATTAAGTATAACCTTAAATCCTGCAAAATTCCTGTTGCCCCTGTTTGTTTCCTTCCAGTTAGCAACTGAGAGTTATGGAATTGACAGTTGATCACAGCCAATGGCTGAATGCTAATCCCCTAGCTGCCTCTTCTGAGCATGCTTAGGCTCAATGCAGGTCACGAAAACGCTCAGTTTACATGAGGCATCCAGAAGCACATAGGCATACAGTAATGACAAAGTAGGATATAACAACATATTTTTAAAAAGGCCATTCTTTATAAAAGATGTTCTTATGAGGGTGGAGTTGTCCTTTAATAGTCTATAAATAGGTTTAATATTTACCTTAGGAAACCAAATGGGAAATACTCTTGACTCACAGCAACAAATAACAAGACAGTGGGGAGATATCAGTACAGTTTTAGTGTTAACAGCCTAAATACCTCTGGCTTATGCAGATGTTTGTCCCCTGCCTCAGACCTTTTCCTTTGGCCCTGCCATTTATCACCAAATATACTTTCAAGCTTGCATGACATTTACTACAAAAATGCAAGCCAGTGCCATCTATTACTGTGTAGTTAAAGTTTAATTAAAATCCATTAAGAAATGTACCAACAAACATCGAGATTCTATAAAAGTACTTATAGTTTAAAATGGTACTAATTTTGCCCCAGCCAATCAGATCTTATTTAACATTTAACAGCTAGCATCTGATTGGTTGGGGTTAAATATAGCACCATTTTAAACAATAAGAACTTTTATTGAATAACCCTGAAAATCTTCCATGTCTTCATTTAGTGACCTTTATTTTGTAAATTATGACATGTTCATTGTATCATGTATATACTGTGTATAAGCCTTATCAAATGCCATTAAAATGAATCTCTTTTTACAAGACATGTTTATAGAATTATAAAGTTAATTCAGTGGAAAGACAAAAATAAAATGTGATAAGTGTTGCAATTGATAAGGATGTTGAAAGCACAAATAAAACTTACTCATAAAGCAAGTTAACCTGTAAGTTCCCTGCTCCTTTTTAGAGACTGAGATTCTTTGACATGATTGGCTATGCCCTTGTGCAAGTTGGTGTATGTCAGTGGTGCCAAGCATATGTATCCCAATCGCAGAAATTGTGGCCCACGGAATCGTAGGAATGGGCAGAGATAGGGGTAGTTAAGGGTTGGAATGGATCTGGGCACGGTTACATGAAGCAGCCATGGAGTAAGTGGGAAAGTTGGGACAGGCATGGGCTGTGTGTGTGAAGTGGTCTGTTCTTCTGTTGGATTAAGGTTTTGTATGAAAGGGTTGAACTTGATGGACTTATTTCAATCCTTAATAACTATGTAACCATATCAACAGTATGCAGCGGGTTACCATTAGAATCAATGAATTTGTGGGGCAATTGACAAAATTACGAGTACGGAATTTGCTAATAAATGTTCACACAGGAACTAGGTCACACTGACACGACACGACTTTAGCTTTAATACCTGTACAGAGCAAATCATCCGATTCAAAATTGTTTAAGTTTGGGTTTTTTTGCCTTAATTAGAACGTAGACAAGATGAATGTCATCCACGCCGTAAACATGTGACTTTGACATCAGGGAAATGCAGTGCTCTGGTAAGTGGGAGTGAATGATTTGCTATATTTTACTTCAGTATATGAAAGATTGTCCTTGGAAGAGAACACCAAAGCAATGTGTAAAACTATCTAATGTAATAACTCCAATTGTATTTGGATTCAACAAAGGCCCAGCATTTTGCCCAACATTTAGTATAATGCCACACACTGCCTTAAAAAAAAATGTTATAACAAAAAAAAAAAGGCCAAGTTAATGCTGCCAAATTTAGGTTCATCTTGTAATGGGATTGATATTATGGTTTATTATTTCTGCATATCGTAGATTATTTTTGAGTTACTCATAACAATAACTGGGGAGTATGTGTTAATTTCTCTTATTTAATAAATAATTATAAAGCAGGGCATTACTAAAAACTCAGCACTGTAAAATACCACTCATTTTTGCAATTAAGAATTGGTAACATATCTCACAGCTATGGCACAGTAACACACCTCACAGCTATGGCAAAGTAACACACCTCACAGCTATGGCAAAGTAACACACCTCACAGCTATGGCACAGTAACACACCTAACAGCTATGGCACAGTAACACACCTCACAGCTATGGCACAGTAACACACCTCACAGCTATGGCAAAGTAACACACCTCACAGCTATGGCACAGTAACACACCTAACAGCTATGACATAGTAACACACCTCACAGCTATGACATAGTAACACACCTCACAGCTATGGCAAAGTAACACACCTCAAGCTATGGCACAGTAACACCCAACACTAGGCACAGTAACACACCTCACAGCTATGACATAGTAACACACCTAACAGCTATGGCACAGTAACACACCTCACAGCTATGACACAGTAACACACCTCACAGCTGTAACACACCTAACAGCTATGGCACAGTAACACACCTCACAGCTATGACACAGTAACACACCTCACAGCTATGACACAGTAACACACCTCACAGCCATGGCACAGTAACATACCTCACAGCCATGACACAGTAAAACACCTCACAGCCATGGCACAGTAACATACCTCACAGCTATGGCACAGTAACATACCTCACAGCTATGGCACAGTAACATACCTCACAGCTATGGCCAGTAACCACCTACAGCTATGACACAGTAACATACCTCACAGCTATGGCACAGTAACATACCTCACATCTATGGCACAGAACATACCTCACGCTATGGCACAGTAACATCCTCACAGCTATGGCACATTACTATCCTCACAGCTATGGCACAGTAACATACCTCACAGCTATGGCACAGTTAACACTACCTCACAGCTATGGCACAGTAACATACCTCACAGCCTAATGCCCAGAACAGTACCTCACAGCTATGGCACAGTAACATACCTCACAGCTGTGGCACAGTAACTCATCTCACATCTATTGCATGGTAACTTATCTCAAAGCTATTGACTTACTGTATCTCAGCTATTGAATAGAGTTATTGCTTAGTAACATATCTCAGTTATTGCACAGTAACATATCTCATTTATTGCACAGTAACATATCCCACAACTCTTGCACAGTAACATATCCCACAACTCTTGCACAGTAACATATCCCTACAGTGGCTGCACAGATGTTACATGTGGGTGGTGAAATGTACAAAGGAAGGAGAGAGAAAGGTGGAAATTTTTCATCAGATCCCTGCTGTAAACAGGAACAGTGTGGTATGTTCTTTCTAACAGTAATGCTACTATATATAAACACAGAGGGGTATAGAATGGTAAAGCCATTTTATTGCAATTTGTGTTCGGTACTATCCGCTGTTTTTCTATTTAACGCTATTTATATAATGGTAAACTCATCAGTTTATTATGTTGGTTCCATTCCGCATTTATAAAGTCATTGGGAGTTTGAATTTTTATCTAACTTACCGACTCTATAACCTTTCCACAAAGTTACATCATCCCATCTATATATATATTGAAACAATACATTTCCTTTACAGTATGCAATGAGGCCTGCAGCCCCCCTCCACCTGCTCTGATGGCAGCCCACCTTAAGACCTTGATGAAGACGCTGAGTGTTGTCCAACATATGAATGCAGTAAGTAACTAAAGACTTGAATTAATTATAGTATGTGTTTTTTAAAAGGATTGCAAATAAAGGGCAACTGTACTGTAAAATAATATATAAATGGGAGGTAGGAGCTGCTAGTTGTAGTTTCTGTTCCTTTTTGTCTCCTTTTGCACAAAATTTGTTGGTTTGCAGATAAATTGTGTTTTTTTTTACACTGAAGAAAAGATGATGCAAAGGGAAAAAAATTACTTTATCAGTGCTCAACCAATGGACTGCGGGCCGCATCCAGCCCTCTTAGGGAAAGGTGCTCCCCTCAGGTGGTATTGGCTAAGAATGTTGTGTGCCCCTCAGTCTGAGCCAGATTGAGCACCCCGGGTTTTATAAATATTAACGGGCCATACAATAAAATGTCTGGTGCATTGTTCACCAATAGATCATTTCATAGGACACACGGCATCCTTTAAGATTAGAAGAAAAGAAGTTTCATTATAATTAAGTTTTTTTACGTTGAGAAGGGGGCACATGTTTTGATGTTGTGTTGGCTTTGAATAAATATATTCCATTTGGAGTTCAACTCTCTTTTCCATTCTTTCCAATTGCCATTTGGAGTTAGGAAATAATTTATTTCTTTCTAAAATGCTTTTTGATAAAATTCATATATTTCTTGTAGTTTAGTTATATTGTTCTTATTTACAGTTCCTGAAGTTCCAACTACAGTTCCCCCCCACACCGGTAAGGTTGGACTATTTATTTCTATAAGATGATTATGTACATGTATTATGAAGACCTAGACAGCAAAAGAAGGAGATATTAGTTTCATGTAAAACCCTAAAAAGCTGAAATAGAATCTGGGACAGTTGCTCTTTTAACAAATCCTTATGACCCACAAAGGGCAGAGGTAGAGCGTTAAAGACTGGTGAGTCTAGGGAGAGAAATAATTATATCTGGAAGGAGTTTTAGTGTCTGATTTCCCTGATCAGGTTTATTGTGCCAGGGTGTTTATTACACACAATATATTACACCAAAAGGTGACTGTTAAACTGAATTTATTGTCAAATGTGACTGGAAATGACTATAAACCTTGACCTCCCAAGGTTTATAGCAATTACAGGTCCCCCCAAGCGTACTTACCAGCCTTTGTCCCGCCGACGCCTTTGCTTAACTCCCAAGCACAGAAGTCAAGTAGGAGGGATCAACTGGCGTCCGCTCCTGTGATTGGGTAAGGCATCGCGAGGTCGAGGTTTATTGCCATTTGCAGCCACATACTAAATTTAGTTTGGAGAGGTGGATATACCCTTTAAGAACAAAATCTCAGCCAAGTTGACTGAGAACTCCTAACCCACAGGTGGTTAGATCTATCCCCAGCGGGAATTCGGAGGGTACAGTTGTATAAAATGTGCCAGAAACAATCTCCTTCCCCTCTGCCACAGTAGGTTCTCAGCAGAAAATGGGCATTTCCTCCAGGGTCTAGTAAGAGGATCTACAATTTACAAATCTCAGATTGCTACCCAGAAATCCCCCCCCCCCCCATTCATCTCAGATGAATCCCTGTACGATTAAGACTTCTAATTACAAAGAGAAAACAGCTAATTTCCTCTAACTGTCTGTTCTGTTCTAAGCTATACTAACTACATTACAGTGATAATTGTTCGCCTATATAAAAAACTAAGAAACAGATATTGAATGAGAAATGCCATATGCACCACACAGCCTAGTTAAATGTACACTTGACAACTGCCTTGTTTACAGTAAAGGGTTCAGTCTGCTCAGTAATAAATATATGAAAAGAAACTTATGCTGCCTAATTACCATTCCAATTTAGGACATATGAGCCACGTGACATGTGAGGATGTAAAATGTGAAAAGGCGCGATGGCGGAGGTACCAGTAGAAATCAACTCAGCAGATCCCTGCTGCCGGAAGTATGAGTGCGGTAAGTCCCTTAGAAACATTGCAGGTGTGTAAGAGAAATGTACATATGGATTTTGTTTCTGATACCAATCACTAGTGCAAACCAATGTGATATTTTCATTATTACAATAGCTTTGGTTCAATCTCGAGTCTTTCACTCTGATGATTCTTGTTCTGTTGATTTAAAGATCATTAATACCCATTGTATTGTTTTGTCCCATCCATTATGACAGTCTGTTATCTTATACATACAGAATGCAGTGAGGTTTGCAAGGCTCCGCCTGTGTGCGATGATGGACAGATATCACTGGAATACTATGAAAGTGAATCCCACTGCTGTCCAGAATATGAATGTCGTAAGTACTGAATATCTATAATAGGGCTGTATATATATATATATATATATATATCATATATATATTTACATATTCAACTGTGAGATAGATCATTTCCTTTAGGGTTGGTTCATGAAAATATCTGTGAGAATTATTTTGTTGTGGTTGACTTTTTTGCCTAATTTTCATTAAAAACAAATCAGATGCTGCTTTTATAAAGTCTTCTGGGTTGGCTTATTGATTAAAAGTTTGTTGGATGGGAACATTGACTTCTGATTGGACCTTGTGTGCCAGCCCTAAAGTAAAAATAATAACTGCTTAAAGGAGAACTATAGTGCATAAATAAGTTTTTTCAAAAACAGTTAAAAGGAAAAGTACCTGGGACAGGGAGGTAGGATTGGTACTTTTTACTTTTCCAATATAATTTCTATGAGGAGCAGAAGCACAAAGAAAACTGCTTCTGCCAGGCTTCCGAGTGCCTCAGCACTATCTTTAATACAGGAAGACCCAGCGCCATAACGGCAGATAAAAAATGTAGTGCTGTAGCTCCTCCAAAACAATATTGGGAGGTAGGAATAATTAATTCTACCTCCCTGTCCCAAGTACTTTTTATTTCTAAAAAGTTCATTTTTACAGTGTAGTTGTCCTTAATCCATTGTGCTTTTCACTATTGACAAGTAGAATTTATATTGGAATATACCAAAGAAATAGAGAAAAACAGATAGAGATGGATGGACAGAAAGATAAGCCAGCCAAGCAAAATATCACTTTAATAATGATTTCCACAATAGTTTTATGATTATTAATAATTTCATAGCTACCCCATATCTGCTGTCTATCTACCTGTGCTTTTTTTTATATTGTAAAGATGGAAATACACTATTCTCCCATTAGTTGGGAGGTATTGCAGTGACAGCGGTCTCTACTGAACATTGACACTCAGGGGTGGATTTACACCTTAGTAGCCAGTAGGCACAAAATGGTTGGGCCTTAAGCCCCACCCCTAAACACATACCGCACCCACAAACCACACCATGTTCTCTTTTTTGGGGAAGAAAATAAGACTACATAGGTGGGTAGAGGGAGATTTATATGTATCCCTTCAACCACAGATGCTCCTAGGTGCATGCCTATTGTGCCTAATGGTAAATCAGGCCTGTTGACGCTATCCTTGCAAGTCTTTAGTCTCTATGCTTTTTTTCAGATTACCCCATTTTTACATTTCTTCGTTTTTCTTTGTTTTAGCTCCACCAATTATCCCAACCACAGTACCCCCAACTCCGGTAAGATCAGCCGTAACTTTACATGGAATTCTGTGTGTGTAAAAAAAACACAGATAACTAATATTGCAGTTATAAATAGCTAGTATTTTTCTTTTAGGATATATGTGAAAATGTCAAATGCCATGCTGTGAACTGCACAAAGATTGGTTCTACTTTGGTATCTTTTAAAGGAGAGGACCCCTGCTGTGATGTACAATTTTGTGGTAAGTATTTCTAACAACTTTTCCCTTACTGTTGTTTGGCAGACATAACATAATGTTAAAGTTACTTAGTTTCATCAAGAGCAGTGATTAGGAATAATTGGAATAATCCGTACCTTGGATATTTTCTTACAGACTGCCGTGACGAATGCCCCCCTAAACCGAACTGTAAATCAGGAAAGCCCACAATGACGATTGACATAGATAAAGAATGTTGTGCTACTTATACATGTCGTAAGTTTCCATCCAAAAACATTTGGAGTGATGTAACATAAAATGTGTGATATAACACAACAAATATAACCATCACTGTTCTAACAATGTACCAAACATTATCAAGCTGACAGCACATGTACAAATCAGGCCAGGCAATAAACGTATTTATGGCCCGATTGGAAGTGCATTAATCTGTGCTATAAAGATGAACGTTGGGGTTAGACAGAACCATAGTTTTGGACAGCACTTCTAGTGGTGCTTTATGCCTATGGACAATTGGCCCATGTCCTTGTATAGCAAGCACAGTAGCAAGTAGGCAGCACGCACTGCTTCTGTTGGGAAACACCAGATTGTGACAGTTTCAGAGGCTTCTGTCTCCCTTTGTCAGGAGAAGAATAAGCAGAATATCCACTCTTTATGCTAATCAGTGCAAAGTAACTATCTATGTATGTGGATCACACACACAGTTACTGTATTGTATTCTTTAGTCCATTGATTGATTGGCCCATATTCAAAGCTATTTATGTCACCATATAATACTTACAACCATTGTTCTTGTTTTTCAGCTAATGAAAATGTACCAGAAAAGTCGGTAAGTTATTTTATTTCTATGGATTATTTTAAGCAAAACATTTCATATGTTTTATATGTTAGGACAGTTGTGCTGTTTATGTGGTTGTCTCCAGTATAATCTTATTGGGGTGGGGGTGCAAAATATCAGGCAATAGACAGGAAATACCACCATCTGCCTAAACCAGAAATCTAAAACTACTGAGCACATTCATACCCACTGGGTATGTGGAGAGGCTGTATAACATAATTTAAAAACATGGATTTCCACTGCTGGGAAATAGATTTTGATGAGGTAGATGGTTTCTTGGATAATTCTTTGTCAGGTTCTAGGTGACAATATCAAACATACAGCACTTCAAATAAAAATGACTAACAGAGGTTTGCAGAATAACATTATGTACGTGATACGTAGCTACAACATTCTCACCTTCTCCTCTAATTGTTTTCTTTTCAGACTACTCCTTCCCCTGAGGTAAGTAACAGTTTTTGGCAGTATGAAAGATAAGATTAGTCTTGTCCAGGATTAATAATCCATGTTATAGCCTTGCACTTCTAATTTGTCTATAGACTAGTGTAGTTATAAAGCAACAAAACTTAAGTGGACGTGGTCTGAATGTAAATAACCGTATCTGAGCAAATGGCACCAAATGGTTCTATGGAATTAAAAAGATGGTCCCCTGATTTTTATCTACACTTGGCACACAGTATTGTGTTTAGTTCAGAGACCTGATATTCTCCAGACAATTAACATTGTGTTGTATTTAGTTCTGGACACCTTTTAGAGATCATTTAGCTCGTTTTGAAATCCACGACTTTAGAAAGTTATCACAGGCTAGAGAATACGTAACTCATTGGAGCTGATGCAATATAGGTACAAACTTTGCTTTTAATCTGCCAGTAACCAATCAGATGTTATTGAACAGCATCAACTCAGTTAAAATATATCATCTGATTGGTTGCTGCATATTAAGAGCACGGGCAAACTTTATTGCATCGGCTCTATGGTATTTTAACACATTGTCAGACCGTGTTTGTCAAGATCGATTCAAAAAGAGCGATGCAATAAAAGTTCTTATCATTACAAATGGTGCTAACTTTGCCCCAACCAATCAGATCCTGTTACCATTTGAAAGCTAGCATCTGATTGGTTGGGAAAAATTTTCACCATTGTTAACAATAGGCTGGGTACACACAGCCAATATTTTAGGCCGGGCGAAAATATCGGCTGGTGTGGGATCGTTCGTTCGTCCTAGGGAATGCACGATTGATCGTTCGAATTTGCTGCGAATTGCAGCGACCGACGGACATTTTCCTGTAGTGTCGTAGTGGGCGCTCGGTGTACCCAGTCCAGAGCTTTTATTACGTCTCCCAAAAAAGTCTATCATTTACAATTTATCATATAGGAGGTCTATGGAATATTTGATTTCTTATATATTTTTTGTTAAAGAAAATATGTTTAACTTGTTATTTGACAGGGTTTTTAAAATTATTTTTGCAGGAAGAAACCACTACACCAGAAAACAAGCCACCAGTGACCACGCCTTCGGTATGGGCAAGATCTTACAATATCTGATTAATGGGTTGTGTCCTAACGCAGAAAAATAGGAAAACCACCATTTTATTATTTTATATTACTCCATTTAGGGTGTGTACCGCAAGGCCAATAGATAGATAGAGCGTTTAGTGACCATATTAACTGTGGGACTGTGCATATGTTGGCTTGTGGTATGATAAGCAAACCTTAAAGATGTTTCCAATACAGTGTGAGGGGAGGAAAAAAACTGTTATACATTAGCATTACTTTATATAAAATGATAGAATTGGGGGGAGGAGACAGATTAATATTTTGTTATAAAGTGTGAGTTTCTTTAAAGGAAGAATTATTACAAGGCCCACAAATGTGCTCTCCTGGTAGCTGCTGTATCAATGCAGAAGGGGGCGCCATATCATAATTTTCTGGGGAGACCCAATGACTTTTAGTTATGCCCTGCTCATTAGTTTAATGGTTCTTTAGTTCTGGAGGCTACATCTCCATAAGGATAGCAATAAATACTACTAAATAGTGTAAAATAGCAAGTATTAAACAATAGCTCAGATCAGTAGACAAGGAAAATTTAAAAATAAATGGTTTGTAGAAGTAGAATTTTGCAATGGTTTTAATGATTGGGACAAGAGTCAACAGGAAATACATGTAGTTTTCATTTTAAAAAACATCCGACCTAAGTCTGATAATAATATTACAGTTCTGCTTAATGTGTTGCCGGATATGAACCTTTCCTGATTTCTTGTTACAGACAGAAATCACTACAATCAAGCCACCAATTACCACCACTTCGGTAAGGAAAGGAACTGAAATACTAAAACTCATCCCCCAGAGTTCTCTAGTTATTGTGTTATCCAGTAGGTGAAGTAGAACAGTTGACTTTAGAACAAAATCGCTATAAGTATCATTATTTTATAACCCTTAGTTCTCCTATGATCTCCTTTTGAGATTTCCTATTTATGTTAAATAAGAATTGTTTACATTTACCAATCTGAGGAATAGTAAGATCCAATCTCCTTTCCTTCTTAATAACTGAGCCCAACAACGGATATAGTTCAAATATTTTCATTGTTAAACTTTATAATAAAACAAGCCATCCAATGATTGCTTACTGATATAACACATTGGAGCCGTGCCCAATTTACTACCCATTCCATTAAAATGGCCGACAGCAGTATATAAACATATCTATGTCTTTTTATTTCTACATTGTGAAGTTGACACTTTATTGTGTATTTTTCTTTTGTTGTGTTTGTCTCATTTCAATTTAGAATGAATGTGCCAGAGTCACTTGTCACAAAGATGCCATCTGTGGCCCCAATGAGATAGAAATTCAAGAACCAAACCCATTCGATCGTTGCTGCCCTCACTATCGTTGTAGTAAGTAGAGAGAGAGGAAGAGATTTAACATTGTACATGAAATGTTTACTGTGGCGGCCAAAATGTTTTGTAAGAGTAGTTAGAGCAAATGTGATTTTGGAAAGCTTCAGTAATATAGTGCTAGGAAAGCAGCTCTATGAAATGTTAAGTCCTTCTTCTAATTACTACTTACTATATTTAGTCTTTTTTATTTTTTATTAAAGGACAGAATAACAAAAGATCATTTTTATATGCAAGTAGGAAATACAAATTAACTATATTTATACAACTGTGGCTCATGCAGTCCTGAAAAAGTCTTTTTAGCTACGAGAAAGTAATTTGTAATTCCGTAATTCCCTTTTGTTATCAAACTCTAGGAATTAGTTCTAGAATTACTTTGTGTGGAAGTGGAAGTTGCCACCCGAAACATTGCCTTATTTTTTTCTTGTAAATATGGTGAGATAAACTTGCATTTTTTCTGAGTATCTCAGATTTCTTTTGTTATAATTACTGGTAAAATAGTAAATGTTGTTCTTTAAAGAATAACACATACCATATGGAAGGATTGCTTTTGGAATACTGACTCCTAACCCTAACTAACCCTTTGTTCCTCCTTCTTCTATTGAATAAAAAAATGAAATAACATTTATATATATTTTTTTCTTTTCATATTTTAGAATCTGAACTAACCACTCCTTCACCTGTAAGTAAAAACAAGTTTCCTTCACTTCATACGATCACCCTCTGAGAAATAATTAATCTATATATAATTTTTTTTTTCTTCTTTCCACAGACCACCACCAAGATTTACAAGCACCAAGGTAAGGTTTAAACGTTTATATTTCCAGTGCCTATACCATATGAGCTGCATGGGCCAGAGTGGCTAAAATTAATTTGGGCTTAGTTACACAGAACAGGGGTGTAGATATCACTTGTTTAGTATTATGCATTAACCCACCCGATTCTTCAAGAATCGCCCCCACTTAAGGCACACCTTTGCCCCCTATGGCGCACTCCGATGTACTGCAATATGTCCGTGGTGCTTCCATCAAACTGTGGGTTAGAATATAAGATTAGCAAAGACAACTAAATAAACGCTCTGCAGTATTTTTTGTGTCTGAATGGAGATAGTTGTAGCCATAAGCTGTAGTTAACAGCAGTTTTGGTTACACCACATGGCGGTCTTTTCATTGCCAGATTTAACCATCAATCTACAGATAAATTAGAACAAAAAAGTTCCCCCAAGCCTTTCTAAAGGTATATAATAAGCTAAATTAGGAGTGATGACTTATTCCAGAATTAATAGTAATTCATATGGGAGGCATGAAGGCTGTAGCTTAAATGCAACAATGCAGCTCCCTTTATTTCCTCTCCAACTAAAGGCTGTTGATGCTCTTAGGTTGCACATGCCTATGTTAGTCCAGATGTACTGTACAGTGTACACTTAAGAAATTGGAAACTTGTTGAAGCAGTCTCTATAATTCTGTCATCTTTTGTATCTCTGCAGCTTGATTGCTCCAAACGAATCTGCCATGCAAAACCCTGTGCTGCTACTGAAAAACTAGTGACAATTCCAAACCCATATGACCCTGTTGTCCTATTCAAAAGTGTGGTGAGTGGGGCAGAACAAGTGTTTAATAGTATTTAGCAATGGGACAAACATGGAAAATAAACATGGTTGACTTTGGCTATACAATTAGCTCTCTTTACAAATAGAGATTTGTGTCCCAATGTGTTCACTATGATAAGGGAAGTCCTGCCTTCATCTGTATCTTGCACTGACAAAATCTAACAAGATCAAAACATGTCATGTCTGCAGGTCAGATGATTGGCTCTAATAAGCCAACGATTCTGGACACATGTATTAGCCAAAAGATAAAGGAGAAATTTTGCATATCTCTGCCCCTAACTCTGGGGAACCTGGGTGTAAGAAATTACTTCTTGTTTCTTAGATTTTGTGGGCAATGCTATTCATATAGATGAGACGGCAAATACCATCTGTTATAAGAAGGCTCTGCTCCATCCTTGTCTTTTCTAAGACATGTTTTACTAAACTTCTTATTAAATCTCACTTATCACTTTAATGTTTTGTCATCAGTAGATTTATGACATCATACCTATTTTAACACTGTCGTAAACCAATCATCCACTTATGTATATTTATTGTGAATCTTTAATTGCTGGTAATAACATATGTTGTTATTTGACTTCCTAAATCCTATTTTGTTTTCATAGAGTGTGAATGCAAGACAGTGCCGAAATGTGACAACGATGAGTACTTGGTGCCCGTGAGTCAGATGGGTCAATGCTGTCCAAGGCTAAATGTGGTATGTGGATCATCTATCTTTACAATATTAACACACCATTTAAAGAGCAAGTCCAGCCCTCAATTGAGAATTTATATATAGCTCAATCACCCCCCCCCCCAAAACCTGTAAATTAAGTATAACCTTAAATCCTGCAAAATTCCTGTTGCCCCTGTTTGTTTCCTTCCAGTTAGCAACTGAGAGTTATGGAATTGACAGTTATCACAGCCAATGGCTGAATGCTAATCCCCTAGCTGCCTCTTCTGAGCATGCTTAGGCTCAATGCAGGTCACGAAACGCTCAGTTTACATGAGGCATCCAGAAGCACATAGGCATACAGTAATGACAAAGTAGGATATAACAACATATTTTTAAAAAGGCCATTCTTTATAAAAGATGTTCTTATGAGGGTGGAGTTGTCCTTTAATAGTCTATAAATAGGTTTAATATTTACCTTAGGAACACAAATGGGAAATACTCTTGACTCACAGCAACAAATAACAAGACAGTGGGGAGATATCAGTACAGTTTTAGTGTTAACAGCCTAAATACCTTGGCTTATGCAGATGTTTGTCCCCTGCCTCAGACCTTTTCCTTTGGCCCTGCCATTTATCACCAAATATACTTTCAAGCTTGCATGACATTTACTACAAAAATGCAAGCCAGTGCCATCTATTACTGTGTAGTTAAAGTTTAATTAAATCCATTAAGAAATTACCAACAAACATCGAGATTCTATAAAAGTACTTATAGTTTAAAATGGTACTAATTTTGCCCCAGCCAATCAGATCTTATTTAACATTTAACAGCTAGCATCTGATTGGTTGGGGTTAAATATAGCACCATTTTAAACAATAAGAACTTTTATTGAATAACCCTGAAAATCTTCCATGTCTTCATTTAGTGACCTTTATTTTGTAAATTATGACATGTTCATTGTATCATGTATATACTGTGTATAAGCCTTATCAAATGCCATTAAAATGAATCTCTTTTTACAAGACATGTTTATAGAATTATAAAGTTAATTCAGTGGAAAGACAAAATAAAATGTGATAAGTGTTGCAATTGATAAGGATGTTGAAAGCACAAATAAAACTTACTCATAAAGCAAGTTAACCTAAGTTCCCTGCTCCTTTTTAGAGACTGAGATTCTTTGACATGATTGGCTATGCCCTTGTGCAAGTTGGTGTATGTCAGTGGTGCCAAGCATATGTATCCCAATCGCAGAAATGTGGCCCACGGAATCGTAGGAATGGGCAGATAGGGGTAGTTAAGGGTTGGAAGGATCTGGGCACGGTTACATGAAGCAGCCATGGAGTAAGTGGGAAAGTTGGGACAGGCATGGGCTGTGGTGTGAAGTGGTCTGTTCTTCTGTTGGATTAGGTTTTGTATGAAAGGGTTGAACTTGATGGACTTATTTCAATCCTTAATAACTATGTAACCATATCAACAGTATGCAGCGGGTTACCATTAGAATCAATGAATTTTGGGGCAATTGACAAAATTACGAGTACGGAATTTGCTAATAAATGTTCACACAGGAACTAGGTCACACTGACACACACAACTTTAGCTTTAATACCTGTACAGAGCAAATCATCCGATTCAAAATTGTTTAGTTTGGGTTTTTTTCCTTAATTAGAACGTAGACAATGAATGTCATCCACGCCGTAAACATGTGACTTTGACATCAGGGAAATGCAGTGCTCTGGTAAGTGGGAGTGAATGATTTGCTATATTTTACTTCAGTATATGAAAGATTGTCCTTGGAAGAGAACACCAAAGCAATGTGTAAAACTATCTAATGTAATAACTCCAATTGTATTTGGATTCAACAAAGGCCCAGCATTTTGCCCAACATTTAGTATAATGCCACACACTGCCTTAAAAAAAAATGTTATAACAAAAAAAAAAGGCCAAGTTAATGCTGCCAAATTTAGGTTCATCTTGTAATGGGATTGATATTATGGTTTTATTTCTGCATATCGTAGATTATTTTTGAGTTACTCATACAATAACTGGGGGAGTATGTGTTAATTTCTCTTATTTAATAAATAATTATAAAGTAGGGCATTACTAAAAACTCACCTGTAAAATACCACCATTTTTGCAATTAAGAATTGGTAACATATCTCACAGCTATGGCACAGTAACACACCTCACAGCATGCAAAGTAACACACCTCAATTGGCAAGTAACACACCTCACAGCTATGGCAAAGTAACACACCTCACAGCTAGCAGTAACACTACGCTAGCACTAACACACTCACAGCTTGGCACAGTAACACACCTCACACTATGGCAAGTAACACACCTCACAGCTATGGCACAGTAACACACCTAACAGCATGACTAGTAACACACCTCACGCTATGACATAGTAACACACCTCACAGCTATGGCAAAGTAACACACCTCAAGCTATGGCACAGTAACACCAACACTAGGCACAGTAACCACCTCACAGCTATGACATAGTAACACACCTAACAGCTATGGCACAGTAACACCCTCACAGCTATGACACAGTAACACACCTCACAGCTGTAACACACTAACGCTATGGCACAGTAACACACCTCACAGCTATGACACAGTAACACACCTCACAGCTATGACACAGTAACACCACCTCACAGCCATGGCACAGTAACAACCTCCAGCCTGACACAGTAAAACACCTCACAGCTATGGCACAGTAACATACCTCACAGCTATGGCACAGTAACATACCTCACAGCTATGGCACAGTAACATACCTCACAGCTATGGCAAAGTAACACCTCACAGCTATGACACAGTAACATACCTCACAGCTATGGCACAGTAACATACCTCACATCTATGGCACAGAACATACTCACGCTATGGCACAGTAACATCTCACAGCTATGGCACATACATACCTCACAGCTATGGCACAGTAACATACCTCACAGCTATGGCACATTAACATACCTCACAGCTATGGCACAGTAACATACCTCACAGCTATGGCACAGTAACATACCTCACAGCTATGGCACAGTAACATACCTCACAGCTATGGCACAGTAACACACCTCACAGCTATGGCACAGTAACATACCTCACAGCTGTGGCACAGTAACTCATCTCACATCTATTGCATGGTAACTTATCTCAAAGCTATTGACTTACTGTATCTCAGCTATTGAATAGAGTTATTGCTTAGTAACATATCTCAGTTATTGCACAGTACATATCTCATTATTGCACATAACATATCCCACACGTCACATATCCCACAACTCTTGCACAGTAACATATCCCACAACTCTTGCACAGTAACATATCCCACAAATCTTGCACAGTAACATATCCCACAACTCTTGCACAGTAACATATCCCACAACCCTTGCACAGTAACATATCCCACAACTCTTGCACAGCAATAGTTAATATTTTGTGTCCCCTTTTTCAGGCGGAGTTGTCAGTGTGCAGTGGATTCTGTCACTCAGAGACAGACTACAGTAACCTGTGGATGCCAAAATCCCAGTGCAGATGCTGCTCTGTTAAACACGCTCGTCTAATGACTTTCCAACTCTCCTGTCCTGACGGTACACGCACCAGCATAGTAGTAAAGAACGCAATAGAATGCGGATGCCATGCTTGCACTGACACAGATGATTACCCCAGTGGCAGTGGCAGTGGCAGTGGAAGTGGCAGCGGTGAAGGAAGTGCAGATGATGGCAGCAGCCACGTGTTATGGTTCAATTATGATAAAATGACAAACTAATCCTGACTTGAATAACATGAGTGAACGATTTATGGCTTTTCTATGATCTTTGTTTTCAGAATTTTCTATAAAATAAACATTATTGGTATGATGTCATTTTTCTTTTTAAGAAGTGATGTCATCACCATTTTGTTAATGGGAGAAAATATCAGGAAATTGACTTAACGTTATAGTTCAGGTTCAGAGCGCAGGGTAATTACACAAAAGCAATTAAATCAGTTCCAAACTGAATAACCAATTGTGTTTTTTATATATTATATATAAAAGAATGACATTTTCTTCTTTCTACTTATGTTGTATTGTGTATTTCGGTTCAGTTTCCTACACTGAGTGTTGTAAACTAGAACTTAGTCAGACTCCCAGAAAGCCATAGGGTCTATACAAAAATAGTTATTTGGGGTTTAACATTCCTCAGTCTGACTTCAATAACCAATAAATAGCCAATAAAATAAAAGAACAAAACATGGCTCAAATTATATTCAGACTCCTGTAGTTTGCAGTTCCTTGCAGGAATAAGGGGTTTTAGGCAATGCAATCCTATTTAATTCTGTCAGAGCGGTCAGCTTTAATGTTGACTTCGTCCTGTTTTCTGCACTTTTCCCCCACATTTTTCTGCTTTCATAATATGCCGATAAATCACTAATGCGCGAGGTAACTGAGCAACCACATGAAGGAAATATATGAAGGATTTTATTTTTAAAATTGACTGTGATTTGTGCACATCTCTTAATAAAGTTTGTGTTGATGGAAGACATGCACATCTGCCTGTTGCCCTATAGCTGTACATAATACGCAAACTGCCTTATACTGTAATACTCGAGTGATCTTATTAGTTATATAGCTTCAGCTGTGACATCATCACTCCAGTATTATACAAAACAATATTATCCCTGTTACCCCAAAAAATATTAAAGGACAAAAGCAGTTTAGCATTTTATTATCCCTGTAATTTATTCTAGGGGTATATTATTCTATATGCATTGCCAAACTTCTGCCTTAATACATTTTAAATACTGCCAAAATAATAAGCGTTCTAGAACATTTTTTAATGTATGTTTGGTTCTTTTAATGGCCGTTTGTAAAATTTCTGTTTTTCCTAATTAAATTTTATTCCTCGGCAAACTCTAAGTCTCCAATTTGTTTGTTTTTCCCTCTGAGAAGAATTTACTGGTTTCCTTTAAAAGCTATAAACTACTTTCCCCTGAATGCAACATAGTCTACCAAGTTTATCCTTTATAAAGTAGACTAGCGATACAGCCTCTTCTCCGCTGGGTCCATTACAAAGTAGCACATTCAGGTAGAACGCACACACAATATTGAAAACGTGTTTTGAGGTATTTCACATTTTTCTTCATTGTGCTACGTGAAAGAATTTCATTACTTTGGTTTGTGAGGTGCATGTTGAAAGCTTCAGCACATCATAGAGCATCCTGTTGCTTTCTGGCTCTGCTCCTGACTGTGCTTCAATATGCATGCAGCATATGTGTACAAGGAGAATACAGGAGAGTGGCTGAAGAGCTGGCAGCAGCAAGTTTATTATTATTGCTGTGCATTCTGCTGTTATTGAAGAATAGTAGGAAGAAATTAGATTGATGGTGCATGTACATTTTTTCTTGCTCGCCACAATAATTGGGACGTTTGCCGGTGACAAACCTTGTTTCATCAGTAGGGATCAGAGCCCAACATAACTGAATTATCTTGTTCTCGCAGGATAAAGACAATTTCTGGAAAACGTTCTACATTATGGGTCCTGTCCCCAATACCCTTTAAGCCATGTGACTGGTGGTTTAGTGTGTACCCACCCCTGCATGTTTGTGAGCCAATCAGGTGGCTCAAAGAATGGTAAAAAAAAAAACTGTTGCCAACCTAAAAAATCCTATATGGTGGCCTAGCTAGAGGACCATGTGCCTTTTTGTTAAATTTTCTATAAACCTCCATATGCCTTTAAGTAATGTTACCCAAAATATGGGCAAGTCCAGCCACAAAATGAAAACTTACATACAGGTAAATCACCCCCCAAAACCTAAATGGTAATAGTTTGAAATCTGAATATATATATATATATATATATATATATATATAAGTCTAACCTAAAATCCTGCACAATGTCTTATTTCCCCCGTTTCTGCTTCCTGGTTCTTCCAGTAGCAACTGTCAGTTATGGATTTGAAAGTCGACATCACAGCCAATGACTGAATGTTAATCCCGTCTGCCTCTTCTGAGCATGCCCAGGCTCAGTACAGGCTTCTAAATTGCTCAGTTTCCATGATGCATCCAGAAGCATAGCAGGCATACAGTAATTAATTCATAGCACAAAGTATGATATATCAACATATTTTAAAGAGGCCATTCTTTCTAAAATCTTATGATGGTGGATTTGTCCTTTAAGTGGAGAAAATGTTTCCTGTATAGCAATTGCAGTAATTTAATATTGTGATTGCGCCTCTCAAATTTCGTTTTAGTGAACCCCAAGACCTTGATACTTACCTGGTTCACCAGGGTTCCTGAAGCGAGATGTTCAGTTTCTTCCTTGCTGGCTCTATAGTCCTTCCTGAACCTTCTGGGTAGAACCTGTCAGTCAAAGCCATGATGATGATGTCACAGCCAATGACTTAAAGCTGCTTTACTAAATGCCTCCCCTGAGGCTGTAGCTTATAGAGCCACCAGAGGAGGCGTTAATCTCGAGAACCAGGGCCATCAAGGAAAATTATCTCTTAAGGAACCCCCCCAAAAAAGGCAAGTATCACAGACTTGGCATTTTGGGGTTGTCCTTATCTTATGAATGCATTTTTGTGGGGGTGGGATGTCCTTTTAAATAGAATAGAATGAATAAAATGTGCAGTGCCCAGAAATACATCAGGAGTTGCATAAAAATATCACAGCTATGCAGCATAAAGTAGATGAAAATGTCCCAATTTAAAGGGTACGTAGGAAGACATGCTTTAGATAGTATTGCTGTATAAAGCACACCTACTATGGGACTTCATTTAGTTCTTTTTGGTGAATACTGCCATTACATGAATTATGACCAACAGTACAAATCTCATGTAGTCCGCTGCCATCTAGTGGAGTTAAACAGCCCATAAATGAGAAAATAAAATCTTACAAAATTACCACAGACAGTAGAAATTGTATTCCAAATAAGAAATGTGGTTTTATTCATAAAGTTTCTTCAAGTAAAACTCGTGGGAGAGAAGGAAGAACTTACCCGCAGATCACATATCAACATATTTTAAAGAAGCCATTCTTTCTAAAAGATGTTATTATGAGGGTGGAGTTGTCCTTTAAAGGGCATGTCCACAGTCCATCCAGAAAACTAAAAAAAACTGCCGACTTTTCTGCCCGCAACCCCTGCTTTTTGTCATTTTGTTTATTACATGCATTTGTAACCAGATATATTCTATTACTTTCTGGCAAAGGTATTTTTTTTTATAAGCTTGAGCATGTGCAGAGGAAGCAGCAACAGATGTCAATCATTGGCTGTGATGAATTATAACAGCATTGATTGATTGGAGGGAGGGGGCAGCTTACTCTGACAAAATGGGGATAGTAATTACTTTTAAATAGTTAGTTAGTAATCTGGCTAAAGTTGTCGGCAAGTGACCAGTTTTTTGTTTTAAGGGTGGGCATGCCCTTTAAAGGGTGATCATAATATCCCCTTTCCTTAGATATAGTCAGGGGAGGACCTTAGTTGTTAGGTGCATCTACCTATCAACAGAGAAAGGTAGAGGGCAGGGCTAGACATGGATTATGGTTGGGAGTTCAGAGTATTAGTGAGAGGTGTGTAGGAAAACCCTGGATACTTTTAGGGGGGAAAGGGTTTTTTGTTAACATATAATTGCCCTTACGGATACACTGTAGAAAGTGCCGAGATCTTTCTACGTTACATTATTTTTCTATAGTTACCCAAACAATTTGGGAAATAAATTGACATTTGCACATCACAAAGACCTGCAAGATAAATTTAAACACTGCTTTGTCTAAACTAAAACTTTGTATTGATAAAAATGATAAATGTTTGGAATTATAGCCTACTGACTGCTGTGTTTAAAACCAAGTGGCAAGTATCAGTAGTGCTTTGTCAGCCGAAACAGCCGTTCAGTCGGGGCTCATTGCCCTATAGGCCGAAACAGCTGTGCATACACATCATGTGTCACAGGTCGGCCCCCGTGATCGCACGTGTATAAGCCTTTAACTTTAAACAAGTAGAAGCAATTTATTTTACTGATCAACACTAAATAGCATTTACATTGGGCTTTCATTTGTTTAAAGTGTGGCTTTCTCCCCATAGTAAAAAAACAAACAAACAAGAAATATCCTGCATTTCTAACTATTACTTCATTTAAAGCACATAGGAAAGTTTTACCTGGAAAAAGTGGTTTTGAAGCAGCACATGCTGCTATATATGCTATACACATTTCTGATTAAAAAATAGATACTATTTTAGATTCTATTACAATATACAATATAAAATGTATGAAAAATTATACATTTACAGGTAACTACATATTAGTACAGCATTACAGGACAACAATCAGTGTTTAATTCCCCCCCCCCCCATAACAGAGGGTTTTCCTATTGGTCAGCTCACAGAAGTACAGAACAGCATGTTGGCGACTGCCAATTTAACAAAATAGTGCTGGAGTTACAATCTAAACCTTGCAGTTTAGGCCCCCACCCTAGGTACTTTCAAAGGGATGAAGAGGATCAGGATGAGGCAAGTATAGTTGTCTTTTAAGCAGTGGCATAACTAGGAATCACTCGGTCCCCCAGCAAAATTAAAATGGGGCCCCTCTGCTTCATTTCCAGTGTTTTTTTATGGGAGGAGGCTGTCTGTCATACGGAAAATTAGATAGGGGGTCCCCCTTTCTGTTGCAGGGTTTGCTCCAGTTAGTAATGCCCTTTCTTTTAAGACAGATGTGCCATGACAGAAACTAGGCTAGGCCAAAAGCATTTTAAAGATCTGCCTTTCATCAAGCAGCAATCAGTAAATGGTGCAAAATTGGTAGGTATTGGTAGGTTACAAACATGTCTGATAATATACCAAAATGTCATGCCAATGGGAACTCCCTCCCCGATGTAAAATACTGTGTGGCGTCTGTATTTTGCAAAACAGTTTCACAAAATACAAATACTAGGCAGTGACCATGATACAAGGAAGTAGGACTATTTTGTAATTCCACACCTGTATTCATATTTTACTCTTTATCAGGTTTACTTCACTCAGGGGGAGCAAGAAATTAGCAGTAAAAGTGTGATTTATCCCAAAAAAGACGAATGACTCAAATGTTTCCAAATTATATCTACAGATAATAATGTTAAGTGTAGTGAAAGTATAGCTTAACTGCAGCAATTTTCCAATCAATTTTTCATAGTTGAGTGGAAGATGGCCATAAGATTGTTTGAGGATTTATTTTCTTGCTCAATCCTTTAGGTCTGGTACACATTGGGACCAATATCTCTGACCATTAGTGCAAACCCTTTTGATTAGGTCAATCTCCAGTGGCCTGTGCATCCAGCTCACTGTCTGATGGCTACACTTGTATTAAAGTTTTTCTATTAAAGGGCATGTTCACTCAATGAAAAATAAAGGTGAACCTCCCCAATAGTTAAAAAGCTGACAGGTATAGGAGTAACTTGTTATACCACAAGATGTTGTTCCCTCTTTCCATCTGCTTCTCAAAAGGTTTATGTCTCTCTAAAGGTTCGTACACACGTGCCGACCCACAACACACAATGTGTATGAACGCCGTTTTGGCCGATAATCGTGCCGTGTATGAAATAGGCAACAATCCCCAACCAGACCTTAAGACTCTGTCTTTCTGAGTGTGATTTAGCTATATTACATTTTTTCATTTGAGGGTTGAGACTTAACCTTTAGGTCTCATTTAAACTGTATATTTCTACATGTTTTGAAAAATGCCAGAAAGATTAAATTTTTTCCCCACCGATATCCATTGTAGAATTCCCACAATATGCTTTGCAATGAAATGCCTGTTTTTGGCACATGTTTTCACTGTATAAGTCCAGTGGGTTGAATGGTGTATGGGCAGCAATAACTTAAAAAACAAAGCACCACAAATAATAAAAAGACCCCATTCAAAAAAAAATTGATTACAATCCTTACACAATTCATTTGACAAAAAATAAAATTTTTTTTTGGTTTCTAGCCTAACATTCACAGCAAACTTAATATTAAAGAAAAGTCAAAGTCTAATAACATTTAGGCGATTCTGCATGTAATAAGGACATAAAGAAGTTTGAAAACGCCAACACAATCCAGTCTTTCATATTGCCTCTCTTCCTGTTTCCCATAATTTTCTGCTGTTGGTGATATAAGCCTAACTCCAGACAATGGGATTAGTGCCAAAATAGGATTTAACAAGACAAAAGTTTTGCAACCACAGAGTTTACAAAAAGAGCAGCAGCACAACGATGTCAATTTATATGTGAAAATATACATGGGAAATTTAGAACTTAATATTTTATTATTAGACTTCCTCTGTACAGATAAATAAACAATTACTAATAATTGTAATCAAATTTAAAGTGTTAGTTCACTGGGAAATAAAGCAGCGTTATAACAGCATTAAGTGAAGAATGGTAGGTAAACTAGCTATGTCTTACCTCCCACAAGGAGAAAGGAGCGAACTTACCTACAGCACAATCCACCGAGGGAACCTCTGACAGGTTAAGACTGCTTCTGGCTGTAAGTTAACTATAGCGTGCGTTCATGCATGTGTGTTATAGCTTACTTACAGCTGGAGGTGGTCGTGACCTGTCAAGAGCCAGTGGTGCTGCAGGGTAAGTCCGCTAGCCTTTTCTGGTGCATTAAGTGAAGAATGGGAGGTAAGACGTACCTAGTTTACCTCCCGTTCTTCACTTAGAACGCTGCTTTGCTTCCCAGTGAACTAATCCTTTAACATTTTGGTTTCATAATTATTGCTGATATGCAAATATAATTCAGCCAACATTCACTCAAGTCTATCTGGCAATATTCACGTAATTTGTAAATTAAATTTCATGGTGACAAACAAAGACAACTACCAGCATTGTGCCTGGTAGAGAATCTAGGACATGTATGAAACATTACTGGATCCTCTAGTCTTAAATATGTCCCTGAGGGTACAAGAGTAGAAAATCTACTTATTTTTATTTTAATTTTTTGTTTTTATTTCACAGCAGCTTTTATCCTGATATGTTTCAAGATTTAGAACTAGTTTATAATATTTTTTCCTGCAAAATGTGCTTTTTGTCATATTGCCTTTTATAATTCCCCTAGTGCAGAATAAAGATGACATAGCTCACAACATGATAAGGCTATCCTTGAGAATAATATTGACAATTTCAGTTGGTGCACAACTCAAAGAGCTTCTGGACACAGTATGCAAGAGCAGACATTGCAATAACATTATGTAGTCTCTTTCGCTGGGTATTCTCTCTTCGCACCAGTACCACTGGAGATGAAGTCCTTAAAGTCCCTGGTGGGAGAAGTGCAAGCCTCCGTCCACCCTGATCCACCTGATAATGACAGCATGGGTCAGACTGCCAGGAAACACCATAAAGAGCAGCACATGCTATACTTAAAGCTCCAGCTGGCAGCCCCATATAGTATGCAAAATTAGGAGGTAGACTGAGAGGTGATAAAAGGCAAACAGTTCCAGTTATGACTGATGTTCTGAGCAAACAGTTTCCTACTGAAATCCACCTGGCAGTCTCATCTCCTAAACGAGCAGGTTCAATCACAATACATTGGTATTGGTGTTCCAAGGCAGCATCCAACTCTGCTTCAAACTGCTCTTGGGAAAAATCGCCATCATACACCTCATGAATGACATAGCAGTCCATATGGGGCAAAGAAAGCCTACATAATGTGGGGTGGAAATAAAAAAGTATCAAACAACATTCAATGACAAATTAGAATAGCAATTCAATTGCAACAAAAATCTCTCTGCTGCCGACGATCTCATGTAATTGTGATCATGTCTCTTTACTTGAAGTAAAGGAAGCTGATATCCTTACCATTTATGATGCTTAAAGGGGAACGGTCATCTCCAAACAAGTTTAAATGAAAGGTTTCTACCTTTACAAATCAGAAAGTTAGGGGGCGAGAGGTTCTGAATCTGCGGTCACAAATACTAGTTCCTCCTTCTAATCTGTGGTTGGCACATGCTCAGTGCAGAAGAAAGCAGAAGAAACCAGGAAGAGATTGAGTTACAGTGACTGAAGGAGGAGTGGGAGGGGCTCACAGGGGGTTTCAAGGGGACTGCAATAGGGGCCATGGAGGACCACGAGGAGGAGGAGACAAAGGGAAGAGGGACTGTCACTTGGTTTCTTAGCAGGAAGCAGAAAATGCAGGGGATATGATGATGCTTGAACCATATCACACATAAAAATGTAAATATCGTCCAACTATGTAGAAATAATGAAAGTAAATTGCAAGAATACTCAAAGCAATTCCTGTCAGTTTACCTTAAGTCGTTTTTTGACTAAAGTTACCCTTTAAACTAAAATCACTTTTTCTCCAGTCTATTGGTGTAGCCTCTTGATAAACATACTGGCATATATCTGGACCTTTCAAACTAGTATTAATTTAATAGTAAGAAAGGAGATACTGGTAGAAATATCCTCTAACCTCTCGGCTGCCTCCAGCCCAGCCATCTTTTAATGGTTTCACCTTGCCAACACTCCATCTCCTGGTGCTATCGGGCTATCATGGAAACTAAAAAAAAGGAAAAAAAGAAACTTTGCAGAAGCTTTCAATTTTAAATCAAGTAAGGGCAGGGCTATCTGTGAAAGAAAAAAATGTGAGACTGGAACACAAGTTTAAAAGGACGTGTACACCCTATTTTTCACTCACCTTATATATTTCTACTAACTTCAAAGTTTTCATTTGCCTTGTTTGTTTTTCTTCCTGTCATTTATAAACAGTAGATTTTATCACTTTTTACAGTCTAAAGCTGGCCACATATGGCCAGATGTTCTTCCGATCTGAAATACGATGGCAGAAACGTCTGAAGCCTCCCACCTTGAGGCTCTGATCAAGTGGAAATCTGAGGAGAAAAGGGACTGAAGATAGGGTTGATGGAAAAATTTCAACCTGGCCTGATCCTATTTTCCTGATAAACTACTTAAAATTGTTGATCGGTGGATCGGGAAAAAAAAGTTCCTCACACTTAGGGTTTCAAGATTTTGAAATACAAAATAGAGGGCAAAAGCAAGGTGCATGTTCGCACACACATTTTTGGGACACACTCACTTTCCAGAGGCCACACCTACTTTAAAGACCACTGTTGCCATTTTACATTGCTGAGCTGACTACATTGGCTAATGTACTAGAATGCCAGCTAACACTGGCTAACGAAATGTTATTTTCATCAAAAGCTATATGATAAGATAGCTGGGGTGGGGAAGGGGATAGGTTTTTTTTTTTGAGGGGGTTATACTACTGCACACTGACACCAATGTCTAGGGGTGGAAGTTAGTGAGGGGTGTGCAGAGTCACACAACTGCACTTTGACACCACTGTTACATATTAACCTCATATTAACCAAAGGTGTCAGGGCTTGGCGTAAAACCGTGGCCCCACTTCCGGTGTATGGAAGTAATTTAACCCCATCAGAGTCAGAGAGTGCATGTGATATGCACCAAAAATTGTAATGGCATGCGCTCCAATAGCGCACGGATGAATTGGCCCGTGCATGCACTATCACAATTAGATCAGAGCCTTAAGGCTGACAGAGTGCATTGACTAAAGGACTGTGACTGTTTACTATGTGGTTACCCATATTATCCAGTCACAGATTGGTTAATCATTAACCTGATATTAAAGGGTATATCCACACCCCAAACGTTTTAGTATACATTATAGTATGTGGCTGGAAATGGCTATAAATCTCAACCTCGTGAGGTTTAAAGCAATGACAAGTCCCCCCAAATGTACTTACCTGCCTTTGTTCCCCTGACGCCTTCTGCTTAACTTCCGTGTCTTTCCGAGCACGGAAGTCAAGCAGGGGGGGCTCGACCGGCATCCACTCCTGTAATTGACTAAGGCATCACACCTTATTGATCTGTTCAAGGTTTCATTCACCTTCAGATAATCAAGTTTTCATTTACTATTGAGAAATGCATTGCACAGAGCTGTGATAAGATCAGGTTCACTTCATTATCCTCCCTTTGCAGCTGTGTACTGTTGTTTCTATAAGTGTAGCTAGTAAAGGCTTAAAGGGCATCTATACCGAAAAACAGGTTATTTTAAATTGACCATAACTGGAAACTATAATTCTTCCCAACCACCACATTTTTTTGTTTATCTGCCCCCTATTTCTTTAGATATCCAATAAAACTTCTTATATGTCAGCTGTCAATCAAGTTCCTTGCTCTCACAAACTATTCTTCTGTGATCAATTTTACTGTAGCTGGAATGGTGACAATGGGAGTTTTGAAAGTTGGAATGCTGTGTGCAGGCTTGACAGTTGGTTTGTGGGAAACAAATTCAGGTCGGATGGAAGTGGGAATGGTTAAAAAATAAAAAGGGGGGGGGGGGGTACTGCCCCTAAACAAAATGTGTGCTGGATTGAAGGCATGCAGCAACACACACAAATCAGAGTAAGTGTTACTTGCATGTATTCAATTATATATTAAGATGAGGCAAAGTCATTTTTTTCAGTATAGTGTCCCTTTAATATTAAAGGGTATGCAGATGTAATCTTGTGGAACAAAAGTGGATCTGGCACAAGCAAAGACCAATTCCTTCATTATGCTAAACAAATTAAAGTGAGGACTCCAGCTACTCTGAATTGTTTTATTATGTCTTATTGTAGTCAGGACATTCAGAAATATCACTGAATCTAGCACATCAGTAAGTAGAAAGACTGGTATAAAAAGTAAGAAATATTACCATGGCACTTGAGCAATCACAGGCTACAACCACTAAACTAGCAAGGAGATTCAATAAAAGTTCTTATCGTTTAAAATGGTGCTAATTTTGCCCCAACCAATCAGATCTTATTTAACATTTGTAAGCTTACATCTGATTGGTTGGGGCAAAGTTAGCACCATTTTAAACAATAATAACTTTTATTGAATTCTGTAGCTCTTTCTCAAGTTTATTTACTTTTGTAGTGTGCCATCTTGTGGCTGAAGGGACAATATGCTTTGTATGTATTTATTTAATGTCACTGAGTTTCCCAGCACTTAAAATTCGTTCAGAATCACATCAGGCCCTGCTACAAAGAGTTAACAAAATCACTCTTATGCACAACCTAGCAGTATGCCTTTATGATTGTGAGGAAAACAGTTGAGTGGCATGAAAAAGTAGCGGGGTGGGCCGTCCTGGTAAAAAACCTTAGGGAAAACCCTGGGTTAGCACCGAAGTGCTTCGGGACTTTAGTGATCCTCATATCCTAGTTAGAGTTTATCTACATTTACGCAAGGAGTGATTATTTATTGGACACAGACATTGGCTTGATTCAGCTCTTATACCTGTGATTTTTATGCTTGGTTACTATATATTTTTATCCTCATTTTAGTACCTAACTGTGGGATATCCACAGTGTTATTTATTATATACCGTATATACTCGAGTATAAGCCGACTCGAGTATAAGCCGAGGCACCCATTTTTGACTAAAAAATTAGAAAAGATGATTGACCCGAATAAGCCGAGGTTATACAGTAACCCTAATACCTTTCACTGTAGATGTTTGGAAACTACAACTCCCAGCATGCTTGGTTGCTGGGAGTTGTAGTTTCCAACCACCTATAATAGAAAGGAATTGGGGGTTACTGTATGGCATACTGTCCCCCACCCTAATACCTTTCCACGTAGATGTTTGGAAACTACAACTCCCAGCATGCTTGGTTGCTGGGAGTTGTAGTTTCCAACCACCTATAGTAAAAAGGTAATGTGGGTGCTGCATGGCATACTGTCCCCCCAGCCCTCCCCCCAACCCAGCCCTCCCCCAGCTACTACCGTACCTGGTCTTCAGTCTTCCTCTCTCTGCAATCTAGAGGCAGCCGCGAGTCCGGCCGGCAGTTCCCATTACTGCTTCGCGGCTGCGCGATGACGTCATCCCGCCAGCATGCGTGATGACGTCATCGCGCAACCGCGAAGAACTTCTGGGAACTGCCGGCCGGACTCGCGGCGGCTCTGGATTGCAGGTAAGTTGCTTGTGACTAGAGTATAAGCCGAGTCAAGGTTTTTAGGTTAATTTTTAAACCTAAAAACCTCGGCTTATACTCGAGTATATACGGTATGCTATGTATGAGTTGTTACATTATATTTATGTGGCTGGCCAGCTATACATTGACTCATAAAATGTTACTTTATTTATGTGTTATTTAGATATTAAACATTGTTATACTATTTAGCTACCCAGCTGCTATATTTGGGTTTCTTTTTCCCGGTGTGTATCACAAGCAGAGTACTATTCCTTTCTTTGTGTTTCTAAGGTTCTACCCCAATTGGGGTTTTACTTTGGTTTCTGAGTTAGGGGACTCAGAAGTACCTGCCGGATTTTTTGCTGCCTCGTACTTTTCTTTGAGTCATACATTTTAATTAAAGGGAAAGTTCAGTGAAAAATATTTTTTAAATTCTTAGTTTATTGCATATACCTAGTTATTCTACATATTCTTTTCCACTTTGAGAAATCAACTGATTTCATACCCTTTGTAATGCTGCTGTCACTAGTGAGTTGCCATTTCTGGCTTTGTAATGGTCCTTCTTCCCAGAATGCACACTACCTTGAAATGTTCCTAACAGTAATTTCTACTGATTGGCTGTTGGATGGGTCAAACTTTCTCAGCTCTCTACTGAGCAATTGTATCAACCCAGGTGCTGGGTCATGGGCAAGACCAGAACGGGTCTCTTTTAGGGGTCCTGCAAACAAGGAAGGGCTAGGCAACTTGCGTGTTTTTGCCCGTTTGCACACGCGTTTTGTGCTTGCGATTTGGTTAAAATGGAAATCCCAGGAACGCAAAAAATCCTGATCCGCATATGTTTCCGTTTTTGGTAACGCATGCGTTCACCATTTTTGGTGCGTTAACGCATGCGTTTCCATAACGGAAAACGTCAAAATCGCATGCGCAAAACACGCACAAGAATCACGCACACAATCACATGCGATGACGCACATGATTCCGTGCGCAATTTCTGCACATTGCAGTGTGGCCTTAGCCGTTGTCAGTATTTCAGAAACATTTATTTATACACAGAGAAAATTCTGAATGGGCAGGTTAAGGTTATTAGAATGAAAAAAAAAATGCTCTTTTTTCCTAAAAGTATATGTATTTGGCCTGAACTTCCTCTTTAAAAAAAGAACTATAGAGCCAAATAACTCATGTCCTAATTAAATATTCATGTGCAGGCAAACTGGAGTTACAGTGCTGTGAAGGTTAATCTTTTTTGTCTTGTACTGCCCTCCCTGATTTCATCCAAGTTTCAGTTCTACCCTTTCCAAGCAGTGTTACCATGCACTGCTGCACCTTGGTGCTAAAACAGAGCACAAGCCATATACACAACCCCTATTTAATTAAAGGGCAAGTCCCGCCCTCAAATGAAAACCTATACACTTGTAAATCATTCTTCAAAATCCTAAACTGTAACAGTTCGAAATTTAAGATGAACCTGAAATCTTGCACAATGTCCTGTTTCTGCTTCATGGTTCTTCCAGTTAGCAACGGTCAGTTATGAATTTGACAGTTGACATCACAATGACTGAATGGTAATCCCCTAGCTGTCTCTTCTGAGCATGCCCAGGCTCAGTACAGGTCACTAAATTACGCAGTTTCCATGATGCATCCAGAAGGATAGGAGGCATACAGTAATGAATTCATAGGACAAAGTAGGATATATCAACATATATTCAAGAGGCCATTCTTTCTAAAAGATGTCCTTATGAGGGAGTTGTCCTATAAGTTAAAAGTTTTTTTGCTCACAGATATCAGCCACCAATGCTCAACGTTTTAGCCCACAAAGAGTTATTTCTAAAATATATTATGAGGGCAGAGTTGTCCTTTAATAAATAAAAATGTCTGGGCCCTTTTACCAGAAACTAGAGGATTAAAAAACTAAAAAAAAACCTAAAGGGCAAGGAAAGTTAGTGTGCTGGCTAATAGGAAAGGACAGGGCGTCCCAAAACGGTGTATCCTTTGTTTAATAAAATTTTGGATCAACCATTGTAGTGTGCTCGCCCATATCTTCTTGTGCTAAGAATGGTGTGCTGGATGAACACACTATTTCATTTTAGTTTATAATGACTCTGCAGTTCATCTCTAAGAAGCTTGTAAAACATCAGATTGTAATGTGTATGTGGCTAGTTGTAATGGTGCAATTCAATCTGTGCTAGTGACATTACTTTGTATAGTCCTGGCCAACCCCCTGCCGCTACATACAACTACATGCAGTAAGCCCTGTACAAGCTCTACCAGCTCTGACATACTATCAATACCCTGTCATGGTTACTGTAGGGCAACGAGGTAAAAACCAACAGTAAACCCCACTCTTGTCCAGAGCTATAAATCCACTCTTTATCCTAAACCGAGAACCTTTCCTATAACCTCCAAACCACCGCAGTCTGCACCTCACTAACCTTCATCATGCTCTCCAGCTAAGGATATAGAGCTCTGATTTGGCTGCTTCCGGAAACGGAAGGGGCGTGTCGAAAAGGAAACGGTTAAGGCGAAGCCTAAACAATGTCAACATTGATTGACCCTCCCGTATTTCCGTATTCTTTGCGTCCCGGGGGCGTGGTTTGGGGGTGTTGCAGGGAGGGAGGAAAGAAAGGACTGGATAGGAAGTTGAGGAAAAGGATTACATGGTGCTGCAGTAGGTTTCAGGATATGTGGATATAATAGGCAGGTGAGGGGTTTGCTTGCTCTATGGACAGGTATTTATTTTGCAGGTGCTGTTTATTGCTATTGCATTGAAACAGCCATAAATCGGAGATTCAATAAAAGTTCATATCGTTAAAAATTGTGATAATTTTGCCCCAACCAATCAGATCTTATTTAACATTTGAAAGCTGACATCTGATTGTGGTTGGAGCAAAAATAGCACCATTTTTAGCGATAAGAACTTTTATTGAATAACCTGCACTTTCGACAATGTCCCAATATTTAAAAAAATGCCCCAACCCCAAAACAAGGAGTCGCATTGGTAACCTTAAAGGAGAATTATAAATTAAAATACATTTTAGACTGAATTATAGCCCATATTCTGTTAAAATTATATCACTTGCCCTTTAAGGTGATTTCTAATTAAAGATACAACTGTGTAAAAAAGTAAAATCTTTTACTATAGCAGCTCTACAGTAACCTTAAAGTGTATGCATGGTGCTAAGAGTAGATGTTTAAATAATTATTATTTAAAATAAATATTTCCCAATAACCATGCTTTAAATATTTTCCCAGCCCCTGTACTGAAACCACAGCTCTTCAGTGCAGACTTGGTTACTGTCCGCAGACCTGGTCTCCACACAATAGTCAACAGGAGAATGTGGATCAGGCTCATGCACTTATCTTTCTCACCCTGGATGAAATGACTGGGCATGGTTGTCCCACTGGTAAAGTGTAGGAATGTTGTTAGGCGTACCTCTCAAATATTCCAGTTTCCCTGTAACAGCCCTGTTTTGAGGCCCTGTCAGAATGGGCAGCCTGGGGGAGGCTAAGGAAGTACATGGGAGGTATGTACAGGTAAATCTTGAAAAAATCACTCTGAAACTAGACATACACATTTTGCTTTGGCACCCTACCAATATTAACTGGCGTTTCCAGCAAACAAGTAATCCATCACTAACATTATGATGACTATAGCATAGGGCACTATGAATGTACAAAAATAGTATTAATAATTTATTATTTACCCTTTCCCAGTACTGGAATATTTAGGGGAGGTTCTAGATAGGGATTATAAATTACAATATATATGCAAAAGAACCCACAGAATCCCCTTCACAAAGAAGCAATCTGCACACTCTATATAGTAAAAATAAAAATCCTTTATTTAACACTCAGGGACATATCTACCCAATGAGCGGCATTTTGAAGCCGTCATCGGCGAGCGTGTACGGCGTTCCCGCGTGGTAGACCTGCACAAACTTTGAGTGATGGATTGTTTCCTCTGATCCGCTGTTAAAGCCCCATCGGTGATCAAGTTAGTCCCTTTAGCCTGTCCGTGACTTTAGGACTGTGAGTGTTTAAAACGCTAATTGTTACATAGAGACTGTTATACACAGGACGGAGGTACCACTTTACTGCATACACTAATAGATATAATTTTGATAAACCTTTGTACTGCTTATATAGATGTGACAGGTAACACGTTCTGTATATATTAGATCTTTTAATTGTTTTTAATAAGTTAGGAGGTATTTGGGTACATATGTCCCTGAGTGTTAAATAAAGGATTTTTATTTTTACTATATAGAGTGTGCAGATTGCTTCTTTGTGAAGGGGATTCTGTGGGTTCTTTTGCATATATACAGGGGTGACTCTAGGGTTTTTGTCACCTGACTCAAAGTTTGAATGGCGTCTATATGCAGCACGCCGCCGCCATTATATGGTGGGTGTGGTTAGTCATTTTCACACACAGTAACACATATATACATATATTTTACTGTAGATCAGACATTGTAGATAAATACCTTTGGTTTTTTAAAACACACCTATACAGTATATACACACAGTATATAAACACACACATACATTATATATACACATAACGTACATAAAGTATATACACACATAACGTATACAGACATAACCATCCCCACAATGTACACTATACAGATCCCACCATGCCACCCCTACTGACAGCTTGTCCATGTACCCACCACTCCTTTAGTAACCATCCCCACAATGTACATTATACAGATCCCACCCCTAATGACAGCCTGTCCATGTACCCACCACTCCTTTAATTCAGAGGGGAATCAGATCTTACCTTCTCCCTGGTAACCACATGTATCCCCTCTCTGACTTTGGGAACGATCCCTCTCCCAGTATATACACACCCATACAGTATACACACACAGTATATAAACACACACATACATTATATATACACATAACGCACATAAAGTATATACACACATAACGTATACAGACATAACCATCCCCACAATGTACACTATACAGATCCCACCATGCCACCCCTACTGACAGCTTGTCCATGTACCCACCACTCCTTTAGTAACCATCCCCACAATGTACATTATACAGATCCCACCCCTAATGACAGCCTGTCCATGTACCCACCACTCCTTTAATTCAGAGGGGAATCAGATCTTACCTTCTCCCTGGTAACCACATGTATCCCCTCTCTGACTTTGGGAACGATCCCTCTCCCAGTATCCTGCTGATCAGGTGCCGGAAGGTGCAAGCATCCTGGAGAAACAAAGAAGCTCCAGCTGCACTGGGCAAGCAGTGGATTTGAATAAGTATACTGCCGCTAAGTAATATGATAAAGTAGACAGTGGAAAGAAACATTGTTATGTGATGTTACTTAGAGAACAACATCCTTCTTGACACAAAGAAAAAAAAATACAAAAGCTATTTAATTTTTTTCTCATAATGAAGTGCACAATGTTTCCTCTGAACAGTGCACTATTGTGTGTGTACGCATAATTTATCCAGGAATAATTACTTTTGACATTTGTAGCCTGTCATAAATGTCTTGCAACCAGCTTATTTTGTGTAGAAAGTTTCATAGTCCCTCTAAAAAGTCTCCCTCATTCTAGGGTGGTCTCCCACAAAACCACCCCAGACTCCAGGTCTCCTCCCAAGTCACTCCCACTTTCTAAAACCACGCCCCAGGAATGCCCCTAACCCCTCCCTAACCCTGCCTCCCACCACCCGGTAACATTGGCCACGCCCATTGTGACATCACACCGCCGCCCCCACGTGGCATCACACACCCCGCACCACGCCACCTTTTCCCACCCTGCCCAGAAACCTGAAGGGGCAGAGTGGGATGTATGTGAACGTAAATTTATATTCAAAAGGTGATATCTGTATTAGCTAATTGATTATAATCATGGCAAGTAGAGAATACATATAATATTATTATATGATCCATATGTAATAGAATATATCATTTTAATTTGGTCATAAACTTCCTATTGTGCTTGTTCGGTGGTAACTCATTCAGGAATCCCCCTGCCCCCACTCCCCCTTGAAAATCCTGCGCTTGCCCCTGCACTAGTAGTTTTCTGATCCGGTAACTAAATGCTGTATAATTGGTGTCCAACCTGCAGCCCTCCAGATGTTTGAAAACTACAACTCACAGCATTCCTTGGTTTCTTCTGCTATGGAGGAATGCTGGGAGTTGTAGTTTTTTTTATTTAAAACATCTGGAGGGCTGCAGGTTAGAAATCCCTGCTTTAGCTTCAGAGGTTGTCTTTGTAATCACGATAAATGATATGGTTTCATCCAGTGTTGAATGTCAGTCAGGTCTGCCCCCATTGTATAGAAATGTAGGAGAAATGACATCATGTATAATTAGGCCACAGGCATAGTGTGAATAAGTTCTTGACTGGGGGTGCATCTGCAGTGTTTGGTGTACACAAAATGTTACTCCATTCTATTTGATTCTGAATCAGGGAGATAATCAAGCCTGCAGAGGAAGACTTTTGAATTGGAAAAGTGTCTAGTGATGGTGCATTTGGAGAGGTGAGTTAATCAACCCATAAATAAGATGATGACAGGTATTATATTATGCAGTGTAATTTAGATTGCTCTCTCATTTCAGGTGTCCAAAGCATTACACAAAGTGAGAAGAACCCATGTTGCAGTCAAATATATCGAAAATAGTAAAAGATAAATACAGCATCACAGTCGGTCATGGCTACTTTTGCCGCATCTGACAGTAATTTGTCCCAGACGCTAGTTGCGAATGGTCGGTCAGGACAAATCTTGGCCCATGTGTACCCAGTCTTAGGTAACATCTGCTGCAAATTAATAGCATGGGCAATCTTTTGCACCTTTAATTGCATATGCCACTTAGTTACTGTAGCATTCCTATCAGGTGGCTAAGCAGAGGCGGGGATCAACAAATGATTAGGCACCCCTTTTTCTTTCTTGCCCATTGCAAGCTAGACACATCAGCTGGTCAAATTTCAAACTGTTGCCAGTACAGTAACCTTGCACAACCTGGCAGCTGGCCTCATTCCCTTGAGGGCTAGTCCCCACTTACGCGTTTTTTGCACGTTTGCGAGTGCGTTTTGCGCTCGCGGTTGCGCATGCGATTTGGTTATAATGGAAATCGTGGGAACATAAAAATTCCCGCCATTTCCTATGCGCATGTGATTGCAAGTCTGTTCGCGTTTTGGTTACACATGCGTTCACTATTTTTGGTGTGTTAACGTGCGTTTCCATAACAGAAAACTGCAAAATCGTATGTGCAAAATGCAAACGAAAAACGCACAAGAATCGCGCACACAATCGCATGCGATAACGCTTGCGATTGCGTGCACGATTTGGTGTGTTGTAGTGTGGCCTCGGCCTGACAGTTAGGTCCCCTCCGTGCATCAGCTTTCACTGGGGCACTCTGGTTTCCCCCACAATCATAAAGACATACCGATATATTGTATGTGTGAAATAAAGTGCTCAGTTTGTAAGCTCTCTGGGACAGGGTCTGATGTCAATGTACTGAGCACTAATCGTGGTGCACTTAATCCCTTACTTGGCTCCAATTTATTCACAGGTAGCCAGGTGTTTTTGATTGACGGCTGCTGGGGAATTTTCAAAATGTAATATTGGGAAAACTTTTTGACAGAAATACAATTTTAATTTATGCGTTGTGGTTTGTTTCCTGATACAAAGAGAAGTAAGGTTAAAGGGTATGTCCACCCCTTCTACACCCAGGTCTGTATTAAAGTTGGGGTACAACTCATGTCAATAACTTGGTCTAGAGCTGGATTATACTGGAAATTATCTATTTGCTTTAGTCCCCTGGACAGTGGATATTTAGTGTTGCGAGAGCCTTAAGGTGGGTACACATTAAGGCAAAAATAGCCACGTCCAATAGTCCTTAATCCTGGCCTACCTTTAAGGTGGGTACACGTGTCAATCCTTCGTCCCGGCCGATCGTTTTTTTGACGTGTCCCATCATTCGTTCATCTGTTTCGGGTGAACTAACGGTCAGATGTCCGTCATGTCCAGCTAATTAAACCATCCAATAGTTCTGCCAAACCGACCAATACACTAAGATGATGGTCGGTCAGGCCGAATTATTGTATGGTGTGTACCCAGGTTAAAGCTAGGTACACACCATCCAGTTGGTTGGTCCGATATATTGTATGTTTTTTTTCTTTCGGTCACGTGAACGGCCTCAAACGCTCTATCGGACGTGACGGAAAACCACAGCCGAGGGTATGGTTACCAGATCATCTGCTGATTGGAGGATGCAATGTAATGATCAGGCCTGCAATGATTGGTTACATTTAAAGAACAGGGAGAAACAATTACCTCCTTTTTCCCCCGTAAAATGTGCTTAAATCCCATGCTACATGATGCAATAACGGGTAGCATGGGTTTAAACGCTTGTTTTTTGGGGGCTGCTCCACTTCCAAATCTGGTAATTCACAGCTAATTGTGTGGTCAGCTGGGCTAACATAGCCTTGGTCATGGCAAAAATAGCTGTGGCTCACAATTCGCTATGAACCAATCACGCAGTCTATAGGAAACGGAACAATTGCCTTTGATTAACCGGCATGTCCAAACGTCCTTTCTACTGATTTGGAGAAAAAAATTACCTGCTGAAATATCAAAATAACAGTTGATTGCCAAAAAAATCTGCTTGTGTGTACCTAGTCTAAAGCTGGGTACACATGTCTAAAGCTGGGTACACACAGTAACGATAAAGCCCCAATACCTTTGGATCCGACGGTATCAGGGCATTATCGTTACTGTGCGTACCTATGTTTTCCGAACGAGCGCACGGCCGCTGAACGATCGTTCGAGAAAGACCGAAAATTTTCGTCGGCCGCGCTAAACTGCCTACAAAGAAGTCTGCCTCAGCCGAGGGAAACACACAGTCCCGAACGTTCTTCCTATGATGTTCATAGGGAGATCGCTCGGGACTGTGTGTATGCAGATCTTTCAATGATCTGTAGTGTGTGTATCCAGCTTAAAATAGGAGCACTATTGAGAAATGCATTGCAGAGCTGTGCTGGTATCAGGTTCACTTCATTTTCCTTTCTCTGCAACTCTACACCATGTTGTTTCTAGAAGTGTACCAATTAAAAGGGTAATGTTGAAGTGTATGAATTAAAGTGTATATGAATTTAATTGTTGGGATAAACTTGCCCTTTGCATTTGAGACATAGTAATGCTGATGCCATTAAGGCAAATTTTATTTGTCTTTAAAAAAAAAACCAGGCTGCATTAGCTAAGAATTGAATGCTAATTCTCTGTAATTCTAGCTGTTGTCTCATTGCAGGATTGAACCGTTACAAATCCTTCTGGGAACTGAAAGTGCAAATCACATATCTCTTTGGCTTGTGTTTCCTTCAGGACATATTCCACTGAAGCACCTTTCTCTTCCTATGGAAGAAAAATACACTCCCCCCAACCCACTTCATAGCTTAAGCGGCAAAAAGAGAAGCTGAAATATAAACAGGTAAGAAACCAACAGGCTACAACTTTTTAATGGCACAAAACTGAGGCTGTTTGTCCCATTGTTGCGAGAGAAGGAAGGTAAACAGGCTGAACAGCGTGTTTCAGACTGCAGGGGATCAATGTTAGATCTGCAGACTGTTCTATTGTGACAGGATGGGGAGGGGGGAGACAGAGACAAATCGTACATGCTTCTATTACAGATCTTGTTTTATTGCTGCCTAATCCATTCCTGTTAGTTATAGTGCAGAGTGGTCAGGACTTTACAAACTGCCAATCACTCCATCACAAACAAGCGGGTTTTTATTTCTAACACATTGACCCCCCCTCCCACTTGTGACTGAAAGTTAACTATATGGGGGTTGTCTTTTGGAATGTACATGTGTTTCTAGCGGAACCTACCTACATTTTCTTTTTAATAGAAATGAATGCCGTCATTTCGCAATTTTTAATTTCTCCCCTCTACCGACATGTTGCTTTGGCTAATTTTGGGCTTACTGCTTGTTCTCTTTGTCTTTAAAGGGGAAGTTTAATGGGGGGGAAAATTAATTATCAATATTACACACACATATTGTCTTTTTTTTTTTTTAAACTCAATTGATTTCATAAGCTTTGCTTTGCTGTGGTCAGTAGTGGGCTGCTATTTCAGGTTCTGCAAAGGTCCTTCTTCCCAGAATGCACACTTCCTTGGAATGCTGCTAACAGTAATTTCTACTGATTGGCTGTTGGTCAAACCTGCTCACATCTCAACTGAATCAACCCAGGTACCAAAGGTTTGTACATAAGTATGATTGTTTCACCCATTCCACAAGGGCAATGAATGAGCAGTAATCACACGTGTGTGGCCCCCTAGTGCTGGGTTGGACAATGATGCTTGACCGAGTGGCCACACATGTGAGATTGATACCCGCAATTGCCACTTGTTTGCTGTGGGTCACTATGCAATCACACCTCTGTACCAGCCTTAAAACCATCAGGGGAAGACTGGACCAGTAGGAAGAGGGCCAATTTACACTTTTTACTATACTAATTGGGTCATGGCAGCTGGTGTAATGTCAGCTACAAGGCTGCACAGAATTGGACTAGCTTGTCAATGGTCCTTATAACATCAAAGCTCTCTGGCTCCTTGGAACTCCCTAATGCAGTGATATTCCTTTAGTTGCTCAGGTTTAGATGAGATTGGGAAATTTAAACTGTTCCTGACTGCTGATCAGTATTTAGCCTATGTAGCAGTGGTGAAAAGTTGATGAGAACTGTATGGGTCTTACCAGCAAAGGTTGTTAGAAGATGGCAGACTGACAATACTTCTACAATAAAATGTATTTTACAAAAAATTATATATATATATATATATATATATATATATATATATATGTCATACAAGGGGGATAAATACATAGATAGTTCAGTACATAAATATATAACTTATGTAAATAGAAGTGCTAGGGCTTTGCCACAAGAGGTAATGAAGTCCCTGCCCCGTAGAGCTTACAATCTAGTTAGGTGGGTAACATACAGATACAATGGGATGGGTATAAGTGCAGGAGTGAGACATATGCAGTGCAAATAAAACAATCATATACTGTGCTGGTTACCAGATAGGTAGGATGTACGGCTAGATTTAAACCTGCTAATTGAGGTTTCTTGACGTAGAGAGCGGGGAATAGATACAACACTAATAAGTTTTCTTTTGGATTACCGTATATATAATAATATAGTTTGACTTTTGCCACTGATAAAGGTAAACCAAACGGTGAGGAGGTCTTAATGTGTGATGGGTGGGAGTGTATTGTTGTCCCTTAGATTATTAAAATATCCATTATCACTGTTGACTTATTTAGAAAGCCCCATTTGTAAACCATAGTCTCATTTGCACCAACTGTCATTCTGAGAAAGGCAGTTTCCATTTAAATGGCGTTATATTCGTCTTTTGTAACCTTAGGCTATTCCTTTGAAGTAATTCATTTGCAGCAGAGCAGAAATTATCTCTCACTCCCAGAATTCCCCAAAATTTGGCGTAGACATGTCCCTGTAGCCAATGTACTTGTTCAGAATGGCTGGCATTATAACATACCATATAGCCTAGGGCTAGGTACACATGGGCAGATATTCTGCAGTCCATAGAAGGCTGCACGGTCGGCCGTAATATTCCGACACATCCGGTAACCACAAAGAATAGCCTACAAAACGAAACAGTCAGATTTTATTTCTATTCTGTTACTAGCAAAAGATAAACTTTCTAAACGTACAGACTAATTATGTATTAGTTTGCTGACATTTTAATATAGTGTTGCGCACATTCATGCTGGCAATCAAAAGAATAAAAATATAAAGCAATGTAGCAGCCACAGTAAAATATAGAATAGCCTAAAAACGCTTCACTAGAATTAGTCTGGGGACACAATGTATTATTATAACGGACAGACTTCTACTTAAGCATTGTTAGAATTTTACTTTTTAATGTTGCTTTATGTTTTTTTATATTTTAATTTGTACTCCTCTTAATACAGGTGCGCCTCCTTGTTTGTATTTCCCTGCCAGTAGGGTTAGTTAGAATATTATCACTCAAATATAAACACTGGAATGTTTCACAGTCCATTCTATCATACCTTCCATTGTGTGCTTCCTACACTTAAGCTGAGGTCACGCTGTAGCGTTTACGCAAGCGTGCGCATTAAGGTGCATGATTGAGTCCGCGTTTCTGGCATGCAATGTGATGGGGGCAATGTTGCACAATCGGAGCCCATGCATGGCAGAGCACTAGTGTGACCACCACAATTGGGCCACACTACTTTGCGCTTTTTAGAACGCAATCGGGTCGTGCTTAAAAGTGCACTAGTGTGGCCTAGCCCTTACTTACGCTCTATCTTACATTAAGAATTACCAAACATAAACAAAAGTATATATATATATTTAATTTTTTAATAGGAAACTGCACATTTTGATTGTTAATAACATTATGTTGGTCTGTAAATTCTGCTTTTCATTTATTAGAATAATGGATCCTGAAGGATGGAAAATGTCTGTGACGGCATATAACTTCTTAAAACACGGCAAAGAAACCATTTTACCCAAGTCCGTACAAGTCAATCATATGAAGTACACAAATATGGAAAGGATGCAAAAGAGGATCTCTCAGGTGGGAGCCAATGAAATTCCAGAAAAATTAGAAGGCAAAATGTTGCAACCTAAAACTAGAATGGACTATGGATCTGGCTTTACGCCAAGTAGGCAAAGTCACAATGAAATGGGAAAATTACATCCTGAAGGGAATACTATGACATCTGCCAGTAAATATGGCAGATGGAACGCGTGGATACCAGATTCTGTGGAACACATAGAAAACGTAGCTTTCACTAATTATAAGCGAAAGTCACAAAGTGTTATAAAACCTGGTTTTGGAGTACCGGTTAAAACCTTTCCCATTCAGATTAAAGATAATAGCTGCACTTTTCTTCATAGGGAGGATGAAAAGCCAACGCCTTCCATCACCCCAGCTTATACCAAAGAGCCACCTGCTGTCTTCTGTCAGAAAGAAAAAATACACAGGAACAAAAGAATGGCTACAGTGGACTTGACATTGCGTGGTCAGAAGGCAGAATATTGCGAAGAGTCCGGCCTTCCAACAGGAATTCCTTTTTGTTATTCTAGGAAGAAGACTATGATTCATAATAATACATCACAAAGCCATCTGACCGAATCTTGGAAGAGAATTAAAATAACTGCTCAAGAAATCCCAGTGCACTCAAAAGACAAAATGCATCGTGGTATTTATGATAAACACAATTTATTTACCAAGGAGAGGGTCTCAGTAAGTACTGCGTTTGCTTATAAAGGTAGCAGTGTTGTTAGCAACAGAACCAGCGGGAATGTGCTTCCATTAAATACACAGTCAGATAAATTCATCAGAAATACAGCTCCTTGCAAAGATAAAGTGAAGTTGGAGCCCTCGGTTATCAAACCAATGGAGAAGTCCTTTGGAAACAAGAAATATAGGAGATTTTTGCTGATAGATAGCCAAGGACTGCCTTATACAGAAATTGTAGAAGAACCTAAAATGACAAACATAAATAAACTGGCTACTGTAGCTGTTTCTGATAGTTCTTATGTTGGTCCTTCAAAATCTGTAGCTCCAAGAAAGGTTTACAAGTGTCCAGTGTGTTTCAGGATATTTGAGTATCTTTCTTATCTCCAGCGGCACAGTATTGCACACTCCCAACAAAAGCCTCACGTCTGTAAGATATGTGGAAAGGCATTTAAGAGGTCTTCTCACCTTACACGCCACAGCTACACCCATTTTGGTGGCAAGCCTTGCGAGTGCAAGATCTGCCACTGTAGGTTCTATGATGCAGAAGAGCTGTTACTGCATGAGAAAATCCACAATGAAGAAAGATCTTAGCAAATGTAATATTTGCCATTGCTGCTTTGGGTAGCGCAAAAGTATGAAACATCACTTTTATCAAACAATTACTGTTCACCCCAGGGATAAAGTTAGGATGCGTGATTACTGATAGCTTTATATTGTGGTATGAGGATCTAGATTAGGCGTGGTGTAATCTTTAGCATTCTAGATTATGTCCAACAGTCTCTGCATCTAGGTTTCTCTTGCCCTTTCTAGATTCCACATTTTAATATGGACCAAATTAAGTGTCAGAATCTATGTAGTAGGACAACAGGGATCCAACCCACATAAAATGTTAATTAATGCAGCACTTGCTTTCTATGTGGAAGCCTAAAAAAAACCCAGTGAGTTATAGTTTGCAAAAATCTATGAGAATATCTAGAATTAGTTAATTTTTAGTCTTGTAGATCCACAAGTAGGGGATGCTAAGCTGCAATATAAGCAAACCTGCCTATCATATATATCTATTTCCTTTTGTATGGAGCATATTTGTTTGTCTACACTATGAATATTTTAATGTCCATGCCTAAATAGTGTTTATTTCACTGGAATAAACAGTGACTTGTTTTGTATTGTTATAAATGCCATTGTCCATTGAATGCCTTGCAGTACAATCAAGAACAACCGAAATGTTTACACCAGGAGATAGGCCATGATTGCAACCTTTGAGAAACTGAAATGTCTGTAACCCCTGAAGGATGCTGGGAGGTTCATTTTACAACTGTGGGAGTGCCAAACATTTCTTATCCCCTGGTTTAACCTATGACACAACAATATTTCATCAGTCTGAGTGAATTAACAAACATTCTATAGTTGTTTATGTTGTAACTGTACTGGTTCCAAATGGTTTAAATACAACTTACAAATAATGTTGTGTTCTTTCCCTTAATCTATGTTGCACAAATGTTTTGTCTAATAATATAGGGTTGGTCATTCTGAAGATTTCTAGTTGTTGTACAAATAATGAATGCAACAGACTGCACACCCCTATAACATAAGGTTACATGTGGCTCAGTGATTAAGGGCTAGGCTACATCAGCACGTTTTTACATGCAATCCGATCACGTTAGAAAGCACAAACTAGTGTGGCCTAATTTGGAGTGACCATACTAGGTGTGCTGGGGGCCACTGTGCTGCGATCAGGTGATTGGAATGTATGTGATCACCATCATTCACATACGGTACGCTCCAATCCCAGAAAATGATTAGTGTAGCCTCGCCCTTAAACTTGTTTAATATCTGTAATATTAAACTAAATTCTGTGAATTGTGCAGTTTTGTCAAAGTTGATGAATTTTGTCTGAAAGAAGAACAAAGAGACAAGCGATTTGTTAATATTGTTTTGCCAAACCTTGGTTCTAAGCTGCTGCCTTAAACTGTTTGTATTAAACACAAGGTCCTGTACACCAAACTTCTATCAAGTCTTCTTGTAAAAAGCACTTATGCCTAAATGGCACTAAAATTTGGAACATACAAGGCAAGCCTTGTAGAGTTATGTTACATTCCCATGTTTATAATAAATGTATTTAAATCTGTTGCAAAGATGTTGTTTAAAATTTAAATTTACGGTATATTTATGTTTTCTTTCTTAATAGAAACTCCACAAACAGACTTATAATTTTAATTAATCTGCAATCACTGAAAAATCCTATTATATTCCAATGAAACAAAAAGAAGTTGGACCTTGCTCATCTTGCTCATGATACCTCCACAATTAGGCTGGGTACACACTAACGGATTATTTGTTCCTACCGAGCTCTTGCTCTGAGCGAGCACTCGGCCTAGAAAAATGTCCGTCGGTCGTGGCAAATTCGGCAGTTGTCGAATTTGCGAACGATCGAGCGTGCAGTTCCATAGGGAACCGCACGATCGATCAGAATTTACCGACATGTCCGATCGTTTGTTCGTCTGATCCGGACAAACAAACGAGTAAGGACTCGGCCAGCCGCCCAACACCAGCAGATATCTTTGGCCGACTGACCCAAAGTGCCGTGAATCGGACGGTCGGACGAAAATATTTGCTGGTGTGTACCCAGCCTTAGATGATTTGATTGGATTGCTGGGTATAGCCGAAGGAAAATCAACAGACAACCAATCAAATTGGCTGTGGTGAATAAAATCTCGATTTTTCATGGAGATTTCTATGAAGTTAACTGTTATTGAAAAGTATTGACCCACTTCTTGCATAATTGATCTGCTTGTGTGTACCAGCCAATAGGAGTTGCTATGACCCAAATCATAGTTCATAGTTCTTGATTGTCTGAAGAAGGTACAGCACTTGTACCGAAACGTTACACTTTTGTGTACTCTGTGTATGCAACAATAAATAATACACAGATATCCAAGACTGATGTGCATGGTGTTCTTTCTTCTATGCAAATCATAGTTCTTGGTGATCACACAACACAGCATTGCATTTCCATTTCACATTTTTATAGGGGCTAATACTCTGCATTAAAGGAGAACTAAAGTCCCCAGACAATATTGTCCCAATAGACAGAGCACATTCACAAACACACAACAAGCTGTGTATCATGTTCCTTTGCTGTGGATGATTGTTGATTTATGAAAATAACCTGTGGGTACTAGGGGTCAGCTCCCATAATTCACCTTATCTGGGAACACCCAGCAAAGTGTATGCAGTACACTTCACAGGAAACTGCAGTCTTACTTCCAGGAAGCTGACAGCCAATCAAGTATGGGGAATCGAACCAGAAACCTTATATACTGTGTCTTTATAAAAAGAACGCTTTCTACCTCTATGCCACAAGTGCTGATAAGTAAATAACTAGTACATGTAAAGTCTTTATCTTTTGCTAGACACATAATAAAAACAAAAAAAAAGGAGCAGGGTGAATCAAACCTGTGCCCCGATAGTCTGTTTTTTTACTAGCCCAGCACTTTAGCTGAACGAGCCACCAGCAAACTTGCAATAGATAGATGTACATTTCAGTAAATGTCAGTAAAATCAATTCACTATTTTGTATTGCTACTGGAAGACTGTCAGCACCACGCTGGTTGGTACATAAATAACAGAGCTGCTATATATAAAGTTTGTACAAATGTAGAAACTTTATATTTTTCTAGAAACATGGAAACAAACAAAAAAAGCAATTAACTCAGGCAGTAGACTGTTATATTGTTTTATAAGTAAACTAGGGGATTAGAATTTGTGACTTCTTGGTCTGTTTGTTCCTAAAAACACTGCATTTACAACTCAACACATCACAGGTACATTTAGAAACTATCAGGGTTATTCAATAAAAGTTCTTATCTTTTAAAATGGTGCTAATTTTGCCCCAACCAATCAGGTGTTAGCTTTCAAATGTTAACTAAGAATTGATTGGTTGGGGCAAAATTAGCACCATTTTAAACGATAAGAACTTTTATTGAATCTCCCTGTTTATCTTTTGCTAGAGAGAGAAGCTAGAAAATTTGTGCATAGAGACTGAATCCTGTGGTCAGGGGGTGTGGCTCTTTAAAGCCAACATGGGCTATGAGTTGTACTGGCAACAACATGGAAGCCTCCTTTGTTACAGAATCTATTACTTATATCTACTAAATGCAAATAACTAGAGAAGAATCTTTCATGGGATAAGTATTCTGGGGAGAAAAGCTTTCACATTAGGATTAAAAAAAATTAAGTTTAGTTCTCCTTTAATAATCCGAGCAAAGAAGTCCCTTTTAGCATTGCGTAATTGAATGCTTACTTATGTAGCCAATATTTATGCTGCAGTTGTTTTCTCATCTACTGTTGTATAAACTGGGAACTGATCTACACTACTTGGGGTTAAACACTTAATGCAAGGTAATACATATTTATTTTGCTTTGATCAGTGCTATATAAGAAAATAAATACACTACAATATAACGATCAAATATGCAGTCAATCATTAATGTAAATAACCCTTCTGGGATCATGTGTCCATTCATTTCACAGATTATTGTGCCAGGTGACCATTAGATGAGAGATAGCACTCTTTGTCTGTACCTTTGAGATGGGTACAAAGTTTTAATCTTTAGCAGCTCACCGACAGATTACATTAGATACCATCTATGATCTTCTACAAATAAAGCTATACACAGTCCCAACATGTCTACTTATACTGGGTGTAATAGACAAGGCAGATATATAGCTTAAGGAGCAAAAAGACTTTTACAGATCATAAAAACAGAGAAGAGCCTTCTTATAACAGACGGTATCTTGAGTCTCTCGTCTTAAGCTTTATAGCTGCCTTATCTATTGTGCTCCCATGTCCTACCCCATAGAGCCATGAATGTGTATGTTGCACTTATGAGATCTAACAAGATCGAAACACGTTATGTCTGCAGTACAGATAATTGGCTCTATACCATAGGATGTATTGCATGTTAATATGCCAGCAGTTCTGGACACATGCGTTAGCCATAGGAAATAAAGGAGAAATTTTGCATATAACCCGCGACTTACTTTGGGGAACCTGGGAGTAAAAAATGACTTCTTGTTTCTTAGATTCTGTGGGCAATGCTTTTCACACTCAGTGTCAGCTCTCTATGCTATAGAATAGGGAGACAAAAATATTTTTTGGTCAAGAAATTGGCATTGGGCAATTTCTTGCCACGCACGCAGCTGATAATAATAGTCTAATCTATCTGGCACTGAATTGGCTTAATTTCAGTACTGATTGCACCCAGCTTTAAGGAAATATTTTCAACCATATTGCAAGATCACAAAGAGTTAAAGGGCATGTCCAGCCCCAAATCTAAAAATTGCCCCAGTGCTGGTCCCACTGTGTAATTAAAAAAAAAATCCTTACCTTACATCCCTGCTCCTTATGATTCTCCTACAGTCCATGTCCAAAGTCCAGGAAACTGAAGAGTAGGAGCTGTCTTCTTGTCCAAAGGTCTCTGTCTCCTGTCTTGTCTCCTGGAGGGATGCTGGCATACGCAGGGGAGCCCTCCCCCCCCCCTCCCTCCGGATCCTATCTGGCTGCCCTTCTACCCAAAACCTTTTTAATATAATGTTCCTCTGGCTTGCCCACCCCAAACCACCGTGTTAATACTTATCATACTTACAGCCCTTCGCTCCTGCGCCTATCTTCACATTCGGCAGCCGCATCTGTGATTGGCTGACCAGCAGCCAATCACAGAAGCGGCATCCAGTCCGGCCCCCCAGGTTTTTTTTTTAGAATTAACATGGTGGTTGGGGGAAGGCTAGCCAGAGGAACATTATATTAAAAGTAATATTTTTGAGTGGACATGCCCTTTAATCTCTCACCATTTCTATGTGCTCTGGTTCCTGATATTTGCAGAAAAGTGCATGTTGTACACTTCACTAATTAATGAAAAAAAAAATCTTTAAATTCAACTTCTTTTACTACATCACACTGCACAGGCAACGAGAATACTCATTGTGCCCGACAATTACACGTGTGTCCAGATGTTATTCGTTAAACTGGTAGAATGGACCTCCAATGAGGTGTGTGGCAGTGTGTGTACCAACCAAGAAACAAAATGGCTTTATAATAGCTGATAAAATCTTGAATAAAAGTTTGTTTAATTGGGAAATATGGTCAAAAGCACACATATCTTTAATAATTGTCCAGAAATTGCAAAACTGCACCAATCTGCAGCAATTAGATGTTGTGACTGCAGTCATTTAACCCGAATGACCAATGCAAACAGACCATAACTGATATTTCTAAGCGACTGATTGTGTCTATTTAGATGAACGATCAACATATTGTGTAAAAATTACTGTCGCTATTTCGTCTCGATAGACTGAACCATGTGTACACAGCCTGAAAGGCTAAAATCTGTTGGGCTTTGTTTGCTGCAGATTAATAACACATGCAAACTTTTGCACCTCTTAGCACATTAGCTTAAAAACTATCAAACTGGGCAACTCCTTTTTTTCCCTAATGAAGCACACTGAGCATGTCAGTCCCACTGGCAAAGGGAATGAGGAGGATAAGAAAGTAAAGCTACTTATAGCACACAAATATGGATTTCATTAGGAATAACTTATACTAGCCATACACTTACTGAATTTTTGAAAGATTTGACATTTGTTCCTACAGTGTACTGCCCCAATTTATTTTATGATTGAATGGCAAATACAAAATGATCAGGAAAGTCAGCTGTCCTAATGATGCAGGAACATTGGGCCATATTTATAAATCATCAACCCTTTATATTGATCATAAAATGACAGCTCGTAACAGATATTTCCACAATGGCGATAGTGCTTTCCATTGGTGTAAACAGAAAGCACTATCCGATGTAAAAACGTCCACTACCAGTGTTTTGGCAGTGTTTGGCCACATTTCTTATTTTTTTGTGCTTTCAATCAGGATAAATTATGTTTATGACCACAGTCCCCATAATAATACACTGCTGCAATATTAAAGGGGAAGTTCAGTGCAAATAAGAAAAAAAGAGCAGTATTTTTCCATCCTAATGTCCTTAACCTGCCCATTCAGCATTGTGTCTGTGTATAAATAAATACCAGGTATCCCACCCCTCCCACATCTCGCGGGAGTCTCCCTCATTCTGGGGTGGTCTCCCGCACACCCGCGAGACCACCCCAGACTCCCGGACTTGAGTCTCCTCCCAAGTCACACCCCCTTTATGTGGCCATGCCCCTAACTCCTAACTAACCCCACCTCCCACCACCCCTAGAATGGTGGCCCCGCCCTGTGTGACATCACATCACGCCCCCTTCTCCACCCTGCCCGGAAGCCTGAAAGGGCAGGGTGGGATGTCTGAAATACTGACTTCCTGTTTGCAGGACCCCTAATGTAGACCGTTATGGTCTTGCCCTTGACTCAGTCCCTGGGTTGATTCAGTTGCTCAGTAGAGATCTGAGCATCTTTGACCCATTCAACAGCCAATCAGTAGAAATTACTGTTAGGAACATTCCAAGGTAGTGTGCATTCTGGGTAGAAGAAGGACCATTACAAAACCTGAAATGTCTGCTCACTAATGTAACAGCAGGGAATAGCCAGGGGTATAAATTCAACTAATCTTTTAAAATGGAATAATAATAATAATAATATGTAGAATAACTAGGTATGCATGATATAAGCTAAAAATGTTAAAACTGATTTCCCACTGAACTTTCCATTTAGGTTCTGCCATACTATTTACATTGTTGCACTGATGTGAGTTGCAGTTCTGCACCACTGTTAACAAATGACATTGCATTGTGTTTGCATTCCAGTTTCCCTGACTGTGGTGATGAATTCTATGCCAGGGGCCCTTTAAGTCTGGCATGCAGGAGGAGGAGGAGGGGCGGCTCCAGTCTGCAGACCACAAAGCCTTATCTCCCCCTCCTTTAAGTCTGTTCCATTAAAGGGGATGGGTTAGTGTCGGCGAAGTGAGGCAGTGTGTGTGTGGTGGGGGATGGGGCGGTAAAGATGGCGGACGATTTGCGAGCAGCGCCGCTTCCCTCAGTTGGATGAAAGTTTCCAGGACACGTCTGGGTCCCGGACCGGGCAGGATTTCCGCTGTGTTGAAAGGTGAGAACCGCCGGCGATGTACGGGGAGCTAGGGCCTAGTTCTCCCTCCTAGACACTCTCCACCCGGGTCTGACAAAGACCGTAACCGAGGGGGGGTTGTAAGGGCGGCCATGACAGGACAGTGGGGCCTACGTGGTGCTCGAGGAATCATGGCCGCCCTAGGAGTAAGATGAGGGTCCATCGGAGGGCGGGTTAATAATGGGGGTGGGTGACTGAGCTGGTGGGGCTATAATAGGACATAAAGGGGGGATAGTACCAGGGGGTGGGTAGAGAAGCATTATGGGACATTGCCAGGATAGTGAGATGGGAGAGAAGCATTATGGGACATTGCCAGGATAGTGAGTGGGGAGAGAAGCATTATGGGACATTGCCAGGATAGTGAGTGGGGAGAGAAGCATTATGGGACATTGCCAGGATAGTGAGTGGGGTGAGGGTGAAATATATAATGACTATTGGGGGTGCTGGGAAGAAGTTTGGGGTGATTTATATAAATGGGGCTTCCACCTCCTTCATACAAATTCCCTACAATCAGTATGTGGTCAGTAATTACACTAAAAATCATGATGTCGGCTGCATTCATTTTAGCTTTAACTGGTACTTATCCATGCAACATGTAGGTTACATATGTGCTTTTGAAGAGGTGTCAACCCTACAAATTTAGTTTAAAAAATTAAGTGATTGCCCAGGGGTTTTAATGAATTCGGGTTGGGAATAAAGGGTTTATAACTGAGGGAAGATGAGACGTTTGTTGCAATTTTGAGTTGGACTTTAAGGATTATCTATGTATATGGCGGGGCATGTGCCTTTCCTAGGAGGCCTTTAAGGATTTCTAACTTTTTATGCTGCGGGGGGCAGACAAATGGTCTGCCGCAGGGGATGGGTCTAATACCAGTGTTTCTCAAGGTTTTTATCCTTATGGAACCCTTGCAAAAATGTTAATATCTCAGAGAACCCTTACATAGCAACATTATTACTTATTTTTATTTATCTGACATCACTAGACCAAACACATAATTCATACTAATATAGAACTTTGATATAGAGAAATATCTGTATTCATCACAATGGTGGATCCATACAGTTTGTCTATCTCTTGAGGACCCCCATGCAACCTAGCGGGGACCTCTGGTTGAGAAATGCTGCTGTAGTAGCTAGTCACCTGTAGTGCCCAAATTGCTGGTCATTTTCCATTGTTGCCAATAAGAATCATCCTGACAAATCCCATCACAAGCTATTTCCATAGGAAATGACACAGGCTTTCTGAGCAAGAACCAACTACTCCTGGGCTTCTTAAAGGCCTTCCTGTCCATGTCTATTTTTCACACCATATACCAGAAATAATGCCAAAGTAAAATAGATTATAAAGGGCAACTTTACAGTCCCAAACCACCTCTTATAATAAGACACAGAGTGCAGTACAGCTAGGGTTTGCCCTAGTTTATCCCCATACCATGCTCTGAAAGTCCGGCTTGTAATGCCATTCAGGGATTGTACCACGACTGTCCAATAGGAAGACAAACTCCTTAAGAAAAGCATAATACCAAGTCCAAGTGTGGACTCTGAGGAGGTAGTGTAAGACAGACAACATTATCCAGCATTTCTATTTACGGTATGGGGGGTTGAGGTAGGTCAAACCCAGTGATATGGACCTGGCGGCTAAGGTCCCTGGCTACTATTGGGGGTGGGGGGGTCTTGGGTTCCTTATAGTTCTCCTTTAATAGTAAAATAGTATGTAAGATTGTATTGAGTTAGTCCAACCTTTTTACTCAAACCAAAGTAACATAGTATTGGAGGTTGAATAAAGACATATGTCCACCAAGTGCAACCTTTTTCACCTACTCTTGAGCCCTGCAGTTGCTCCAGAGTAAGGCAAAAAAACAAACATCTGGAAAGGAGGGAAAATATCTTTCTGACTCCAAATGGCAATCGGTATGGATCCCTAGATGAGCAAGAACTATATGTATTCATACCAGTAAATTTCAATATTTTTACATTTTAGAAACCTATTCAGTCACTCTTAAAGCTATTTGTGTTTGCGAGGCCCATGCCCACTGCCTTCTGCTACACTTCGGTGACCCTCTTTTGCAGTACATGCAGTCGCTCTTTTTGGTGCGCAAGGGCAAGTGCACCAAATAGCCCAAGGATCGCGCAACATTGCAATTGCGTGACTTATGCATGCCTCCGTGCGATGGTTAGTGGGGCCTAGCCTGAAAATAAAACTTTTATCCACGGGGCATCATACTTTTCATTTTAAAAATGCCATTTTTATATTGTAGTTATCCATCTTTCAGCCATATTTGTTTCAGAGCAATACATATTACATAAAGAACTGTATTTTTTTTTACATATAATAACCAATTTGGCTATCTTCTGTGCTTGTTGAACATACTGCAGCAGCATGTTTTGACATCTGTTAAAGGACTCTGCATTATTATGCTGCATGCCAGATCTATCAGTAGACCTGTTATTTTGTAGTTACAAAGATATCCAACATCCATCCCTACCTGGACCATTTTCTAAACACCTTTTTGAAAGTGTCTAGAAATCCAAACTTTTAGGCTGAAAATTCGACCAAATATATATAAGAACAGTGGAGAGCACACCTGATAATTAACTGGCCTGGGTAACCTGGAACAGGTGGTGCTAGCGATATTATATGGTACACATAAAAATGGGAAACATGCCCATAGAATCCCACTCTGCAATTCCCAATTCAGTCTTACAGACCCCTAGCAATCTAAAAAATGATAGTGATCCCATTAAAATTGGATTTATTCAGCATACACATATAATAA